>CM032763.1:10567776-11107776 GCA_019155195.1 Avicennia marina
TGGAGATATATATTTCGTTCTTTTTGTTTCATGTGTGCTCCTAAACTATGGAAGTGTTTATTTAGCCTATCTTTTGTGATGTTTGGTCAACTGAAGATCTGAAGTGTTAATTCTTTCGGATGAATATGTACAAATCATACATAGTTTAGAAGAAACAAGCTTTCATTTACCAAGTATACGTCTTCTACAAGGTGCTCTTTGTTGACATGACTTACCAGATATTCACTTACTTCTGCCTATAAAACGTAGAGCTCATTCAGTCAACCCTTATAACTGTATTGGCGACGCAGAATTTGTCGAAAATGAAACAATTGAAACAGACTTTGCTTTAATAGTTTTTGGTTTACTCTTACACGAGCAACTTCTTATTGCAGCTGGAGCATATTAGCCAGCATGATTGTGGCACGCTATGACTTTGCTTGTGCTGAAGTGAATGGGAAGGTCTACGTAGTGGGAGGATGTGGGATGGATGGAGAATCTCTCTCTTGCGCCGAGATGTGCAACCCAGATGCCGACACGTGGACCATGATAGGGAGCCTGCGGCCCCCAAGGTGGGGCTGTTTTGCCTGTTGCTTGGAGGGAAAGCTCTACGTTATGGGCGGGAGGTCCAGTTCACAACTGGAAACTCACGTTTCGTCGAGGTTGACAGCCCCGAGGGCCGTACATGGGAGCAGATGAAAATGGTTGTGTCATGGTCACGGCCCATGCCGTGCTTGGAAAGAAGCTGTGTTGCATGGAATGGAAAGACGAGCGCAAATTAGCAATATTCAACCCCGCCGACAATTCATGGGAGATGGTTGCGGTGCCAGTAGCCGGGAGCCCCACCATTGGATTCCGATTCGGCATCTTGGGTGGGAAACTTTTGCTGTTGCCCGTGCAGGAGGATCCGGGCGACCACACTCTGTCTTGCGACCCGAATGCTGCCCCTGGCTCCCAATGGCAGACTTGTGAGATAAAAGCCATCAGGGTCGTGCCTGTGCAGCGTCACGATCAAGGCATGATTGTATACCAACAGTCGCATTCATTTGGTTTTGCTACATGGCTTGTATTGAAACAATAGATGTAGCATTACAACAGATCTAATCCAATATATGTAGCCTTGTGCTGGGGTTTGCGTATGAAATACCTCGTGTCTTATTACATCAGGGAACTCTTCTCGTATCTTATTTCAGCAATGCACTCTTCGGACGAGATCAATTATACGTTGATGGGGACATGAATAACTCTCGTACGGTTTGGCTCTCAAGAACAGAGTTGTTCCGACGACTTTGAGAATTAATGTTATCGACGTTTTGTGGTTTTCTCCTTTTGGCACCTGTTTTTCTACGTCCTTCCCAATGTATGGATTATATTATTTTTCTTCTGTAAAAAAAAAAAGTGAAAATTTTAACACACCATTTTTAAGTAGATGACACGACTGAAAATATCTTTGTTGATATCATGACGTCTACACAACAATACCGCCATGTAAGCAGCTTGGCAAAGACTAGGCCTAATTTTCCAAATTTGAAGACAAAGTTCTAAGTCCACACCTCATGTGAATTTGGCAAATTTGATTTGTTTTCTATGCTTGCTGGACACCCTAATGGTCTGTAATCGGCGTAAGAATGTGCAAATGAGTATTTTGGGATCAAATAATCGAGATTCGTGTGTGCATAGAATATATAAATAAACTCCCACTTCCACTTTTTATCAATCTATGTGTATCCCATAAGAATTTTATTATTAGGACATTATTTGAGGCTTAAATCCGTACCATATAAATAGGTATGAATTTTTTTGTCAATTGTAAAAGTACATATGTATCTTTAATTAAATATCTATATTTATCATAATAAATAAGGTTATATGGGTAAAAATAAAGTTCTATTTAAAATATTTATCTTTTAGTAATAGGAAATTAATAGTGTTCTAATATATCTAACCTACTTTTATAGTTATCTTAAAATATGTCAAATAAAAATCTTTTAGTTGTAAGAAACTAATAGAATTTTTAATTAATATATATTTTAGCAGTAGAAGATTAATATAGTCTCAATATATTTAATCTAATATTATTATTTCTAAGTTATATAAATAGAAATATCTAATTGGTAGGAAACTAACAGAATTCTAAATTATTTATAAATTAAGTGAAATTAAAAAATTAATAGAATCCTAATTTTTAAAAAATATTTGTAAGTTTAAATTTAGAATAAATTAAATTATAATTGTATTACAAAATAACAACAAATTTGATTTAAGAGTATTGACTTTGTAACTATAGAGTTTAATATATATAAAATAAATATATATGATGAAGATATCAAATTAGTTAACTAAACAATGAATGATAAAATAAATAGTAATAATAATGAGTTAAAATTTAAAAAGTAACAAATTTATTATATAAATACATCACTATTTTTATAACAATATACAATAAAATATCTAAAATGAGTGAAACTTTGATCATCAAATTTATTAAACATGAGGTGATTCATTTTATATAATAATTTGGTTTCATGATTACATTTTTGTAAACAAAATAATAAATTCATTAGAAGACATTGATGCCATGGTTATATCACTCAATAAACTTAAAAATAATTTGTTAAAAAACTACAAGTATAAATGTCAATTAAATTAAAATACAAAAGAAAAACAAATAGCAACATAAAAAAGTTATAATAATGCAATAAAACTTTGAATAAAAATAAATTTCATATTTGTTATAAAATATTTGACTATCAAAATTATCAAATATGTAATGCGTTAAAATTAAAAAATAAAATAAGTATCCTATATAAAGAGTAGTATTCTTAAAATAATATATCATAAAATATCTAAAATGATTCAATATTTGACTATCATTTTTTATAATTCTTTAAATATTATTATTTCTATTTTATAATCAATTACATGATTCTAAAATAACACATAAAACAAATAGAAACAGAATGTGGTACAATAATGTGCCACAATTTAAATAAATAAACAAATAAATTACAATTTAAATAATCAATATTCTTAGCATATGAATTTTAAATATTTAAATTATAAAGACATAAAATATTTTTAAAAAATAATAATTAAAACTACATTGACATGATATTTTGGATTAAGAAAAAAAAAGGTAAAAAAATGAAATCAAATTTAGTAATGCATTGACAAAAGAATATATTAAGAATTTTAAATATTTATATGGAAGAAGATGGTGAAATGATGAGTTAAAATTCAATGTAATTAACATTGATCTAAGTAACTACATTTAAAATCAATGCAAAACAATAGAGAATTATCAATAATTTAATTATGGAACTTCAAAGTATAATCCAATTTATAGTAATATTAAGACAATTTTTTATTTCAATAAATTATTTAAGCAAATAATAAATTTTAGTTTTACAGTGTATAAATTGAAAAATAAAAACTTAGTGATAATTAAAATTGAAAAAAAGAGAGAAAGCTAATGGCTAATGTTATAATCAAGTAATTGAAAGTTTATTTTTCTATAAAGAGTTAAAAAAACAATTTTGATATTTACTTTAAATTGCTAATGAAACTCAATTAATTTAAAAATCTAAAGTGTTTTTTCATAAATTATTGATTTTTATTATTATATAAATTATATTTTATTATGATGTCTTAGAGTCGAAAAAGTGATAAGTATAAGTGTGTATTTAATTTTAAAAAAGGTCAATATATTAAATAATAAGATAAAGTAGTTTCAATTTAATTGTTTACAATAATTTTACAAAAAGTTACAAATTCTTATACAATGATTATAAAAAAGTTTTTCTTTTTTTTAAATATAATGGAGTTTGTATATAATATGTAATGTCAAAGTTTAAATTTAAAAAATAATTCAATGGATGCGAATTTATTTTGGCCCAATATCATCAATTTGTTTTTTATATATAGAAAGAAAGTTTTGTAAACATAAATATACTTTAATGCAAGATATATTAAATTCTAAAATTATTTCAAATCTCTAGTTTATAAATAAGTATTATCATAATAAATTTACATGTATTTATCTCATTTATTAGTATAAGTCAAAATTTGAATAACCTGTTCTCTATTTATTTTTTACTTCACTTAATAAATTTAAGATGACAAATATAATCAAAAATTCTGTAATCATTAAAAACTTATTATAAAAATTAAAATACAAATGGCACCTTCCTTAATCATTACTTTTTCTTACTTAAAAGGTATTATTAAAAGTTAATTTATCATTGAAACTCACAAATCATAATCTAAAATTTAAATTTTTATTAGTTTTTATTCAACGTAATGAACTCTTTCAAAAAGCACAATAATATTATTATTTTCCATATGATAAACACAAGAAAATAAATATATGAACGAATTTAATTTTCAAAAAATAACTAATCTATATAAATAAAAAATTGAAGTGAATAAATAACTAAAATTGTCTAATTTGATTTACTTTTATATTATTTGATTTCAACGTATATTTTATACTACATGTGTATAGCACGTAATATATTTTAATTTCCAAAAAAGTATAAAAAAAAAAAGTAAATAAAAGAAGAAAAAACATGGGAAGATGGTGCATGCAGCGCAATGCAGCCGACCTACTTTTGAAGGATGTCACATGCATCAAATGAATGTGCATCTTGAATGAACTGTCCCTACCGCCATAAATTTGTTAGGACCTTCCTGGGCCAATGGCCAGTGTCCCGTCACTCAACCCACCCCCAACTTATCACTATTCACACATTATTTGGACAAGACAACAAACATTGTACTGGCTTTCCCATAATTTGAAGGGTGTGTATGCTGTTGGAACAATACTGAAGTTGATACATACACATGCAAACGGAGGCACACTTGTAACAAGAATGATACTAGAGTCAAAGTTGACCAAAATGAAAGGGGCCTTCGTTGTAGTTGTGCAATTATGAGAATGCCAACGAACATGCATGCGTGGCTTCTTGTCGGCAAGGTTAATTATTCTGATGGTAAATAATCGTGAGTGGGTTACCTCAGAGTGGTAATTAACGTGCTGATATGAAAAAAGTAGTGAGTTCTTATTATTAGGTTTTTCCACTTGTCGAGGCTTTGACTGATCTTAGGAGGTGATTGTTAGTTTACCAGTGTTTAGAACATTAATGGCGTTTAGCAGAAATTTAGAAGCTCCTTACATTTAACGTATATTAATTGTCCTTTACACCCCATATATATATTATACACACACGCACACACGCACACATACATATACACGTGCTGATTTTGCCAATGAGTTCTGAATTTCATGCTGAAGATTTAATTAGATTAATTAACATCACTTTCTTACCTTAGAAGTAAAATCAGATTGTTAATAAGTTTTCATGAATTTTCATTTTTGGATATATTTGTAAAATTCATTTTTCATATTTAGTACACATCACACAATAAAATTTTAACAAAGGCAAGCTACGTGCTACAAGGTTTAATATTTCTCCAAAATACTAGTATCCAAAAGGGTTAGCCATACATATACTAGTGCAAGATCATTTTTAGGGTTGATGCTCGCAAAGTTTATATTCTCATTCACTCTAAATCATGCACATTCTTATTTTATGTTAAGATTTTTACAATGTTTACTTTTTTCAAATATGAATGCATGTGTCTATCTCTTTTTCTGAGCTCCTCGTATGGATTCTTGTGACAATATTTCTCCAAAAAAATTAAATTAAAATTATTGTCACAAGAATCCTAACCCTAAAGTAGAATATCATTCTGAATTTGAAACATGATTCTCCCGCCAAGCATGCAATGTCCTATTAAATTAATCTGTGTATGTATCTTCTAAATCTTGCATGTCATGCATGTGGGGAACACAATAAGTTTCAATCTCGATCTGTCACAAAATTAATTATTTTGGGACATATTATAAATTGTAGTGATAATTAATGGCGTTCAATTAATTTTTAATGATATACGCCAATCTAAATTCCCTTTTCCCCCCCTCTTTGTGCTATGAAAAATATATAACGTTGAGGCTCCTAAACTTTGTAAATATTCTAGTTTGAAGTTGCTCTGTATTTATCCATAAATGAACTTGATCTAATGACAATATTATGAAAATTTTGTTATTTCAACGAAGGAATTAACAATGGGGATTGTGGTGGCAAATGGAAACATCAATGCCAGCAAAAATATGATAATTGCTCGATTGAGCTAACTTGAGACATGATTGATGATATTACATATCACAAAGAGAAAAAGGCAGCTCAAACCATTCAACAAGGAACCCTATAAGAAGCACACACGATTTATTAATTAATTAAAAACCCCAACCCCACCAATCAGTCTGTAGATTTTGGAATAATTATGTTTCCAGATCTCGTTAGACTTTATGGCTATGTTTGGAACCAATCTTTCATCACCTAACACCTTATTAAAACTTTAATGATAAACATATCAACTTACAAAACTTTCATTCAAATTCAAATTTGAAATTTTCTTTTATAGCTAACTAATCATTCTCTAATCATTACACCCATTTAATATTAAATTAATATATATATATAATACATACACTCATGTTTATATATATTTATATTATATACAACTATTGTTATATATTTTATATATATATTCAAATTAACTCAAGATTTTTAAAATATTAAAATTTTACCGCTAAAAATTTTAGTCATTTCAATATAACTCTCACCAAATATCATCTTTCAACAAAACCCACTCCCAAACATAGCCTATATGTAAAGTCTTTTATTTGACCCAATTCGCGGTGTTTCATGTTGAATAACTCATCAATTTTTAGGTTTTCTTCTAATGATATGTTCCACTTTTCATTTAATGAAAAGTTAGATATTTGTGTTCCATTCTTATGTGGGGTGTTGATCTACGTCGTTTTCACATTAATTTTTTCTTTGTTTTTGTAATCTATTAAGATTGTTACTATGATGTAATACGTATTTCAAATGATAAATTGACTGTTTTTATACAAAGGTATTAATAATAATTTCTAAAAGGTCATCTTAGACACTTTCTTTTTTCAAAGGAATAGTATATTATTTACTAAAAATATAAAAAATATAAAAAATCATCATATAAGTAAAACAAACAAAAAAACCCTCATTTATAGAATTTAAGAATTTTTATTTTGACGTTTTCACCTTAACAGCGGCACTTTGGTTGGACAATTTTTAATGCGTACATGCCCTTGAAATTTTACAAATTACATATATTACCTCACAATTTTTTATTTAAATTTTAATTAATTTTTTTTCTCTCCTACCTTGATAATCATTCAATATTTACAATAATCATTCAGCAGAATAAGGCTTTGTTTGCTTCCTTGTTTAGGTGGATAAGAAAGAGGAGGGAATTTGAGTGGATCAAAAAAATAATGTTTGAATCTCATAACGTATTTGATCACTTCATTCAAAGAGCTCAGTGAAACTTTCTTGTAGTATATTGGCTATGTTTGGAAGAGGGGTTTTTCTAAGGTGATGATGTTTGATAAAAATGTGTAGCATGTTTGGTTGTAAAATTATAATATTTTGAAATTATTAATTTATTTATATATATATATATAATATTAAAATATTTGAATGATTTGATATTATATGGAAGTAATAATAAATTTTTAAAATATAAATATCCATAAATGTAAGAGTATGAGTCTCTACGCGTGTATGTAAATTGATTTGATTGTAAATAAATATGATAATTAAACAACAATTAGTTAATGATATATGTAAGAAAAAAAATTAAATTTGAATGAAAATTTATTAAGTTAAATATTCAACTGTAAGATGATTGATCGAGCGTTAGAATATTGAAACAAACCTTGTGATTGTAATTTGATTAGTATATTTTTGATAGTGTTAGAGAACCCATCATTATCTGATAGTCAACCTCCGACATTGACCATAAGAAAAATACAATAAAAGTGGCGGATATTACGATGTTCACACCGTGTGCCCCTAAGTCTAGGTGGCACAATTATGTTTTTTATTGTGTCTGTCCCACTGGGCTTGTTCATAACACATGTAATTTATTGATTAATACACCATAAAATTAATTATTACAAATATGCGTTCCGATACCGTGACTGTGTGTGTGATAAAAAATATTTTATAATTAATTTATTTAAATAAAATATTTTTTGTGTTATTAATATCATTTTATTATATTGATAAAAAAAACAGGCCTGATTTATTATATACAAGTTTTTAAATAATTAATTTTTGATTAAAAAGGGTGTATACGTTTATCAATAATCTCTTTATTTATTTATTACATCAAACTAAAGAAAAGTAGATATAATTGTATCAACTGAAAATAGCATTTTAGAAAAGAAAAGAAAGGGATTATAATTAAATTTATTAAAAATATATTTTAAAAAATCTATTAAAATTTGAAAAAAGGTACCATGCATTCTAAATGGTCTAGGTTATAAAACCATTTCTTTATATATTAATTTCACATATGCTTCTTCTTCATATTATGGTTGTTGTCATGGTCGAAAATTATAATGATTAAAATTAAAAAGAAATCAATAGTAATTGGCCTAGTGAGAGTTGCACCCTGGAGAGGCGACCACGTTAGTCATTGTCGATCGTGACCCCACTCTCACTATTAATTTGACCTCCATCCCAATCTAAATCCCTAATTGTATCTAATTAAGCACAAACACACGTATAAATACATAATTAATTTATATTAGTGTGATCACTAAGCATGGCTTGAGCCTTGAGATTCCAAGATTCTTTTGGGGGTTGCGAGTCCTAAGTGATAATTTCGGGAGACTAGGAGGTCTACAACAAATAGGCTTTGTTTTTAAATAATTGCCTGCCGTTATGATTGTACTATTTCGTCATTTAATTCAAAGTGATCGTGCATTGACTTCTAAAAGGCCTTTTCTAGATGTAACAAGAGAAGCCCTCACCCCCTCTCCACATTTACAAACTTCTGGTCCACAAAACGTCTTCTAAATTTCAAATTCTAGAAAATTAATTTGAGTCGAATTAAAATAGCCATTGAATTACAATTGCTACCCAAACTGACTTGCATGAATTTGATGCTAGCACTATTATATACAGTACTAAAATTAAATTTAAGTTTTCTTATGATTTTTAACATTTGTATCTCCTATACAATTTATTACTGTATATAATTTTCACTACCTACTTTTTGTTTTCACTTTTACTTAATTAATTATTTTTATCAATATGCCATTCCATTTGAGTTATCAAAAATTTAAATATTGCATCTATAAATTAAAAAAAATTCTTATTGATTGTGTTGATTTTATTCTACAAACTTATTTCTTACTATTTATATTTTTTCACTTTGAAGTTAATTTACTTTTTTTTTAGGTTTGTACAAAAATTTTTATTCCTATTTAATTATAAAATTTTTGATTTTTCGTCCAAAATTTATCATTTATTATATTGATAAATAGAGTTGAATTTGTTTTTTAAAATTGATTTAGTATTATTACGAGTGGATATATAATATTATATATAATTTAAAATAATTAAATTATTGAGAATGATTAAATCAATTGAATCAATGATTTGATGGTTATGTTTGGAAGAGGGTTTTTGACAGGCAACGTTGTGTGGTTAGAATTGTATTGGAAGAAAAATATGTGTAGTTAAGAAAATTTTAATTTATTTAAATATATGTATAAAATATGTTATAATAATTGTATAATGTGATAATTATTATGTTATATAATTATTATAATATTATATATATATATTTAAATAAATTAAAATTTTTATAACTACACATATTTTATATAATTATTAATTTGTAGGATATAATTATATATATACATATGAATATGAGTGTGAGTGTGTATATATATATATATGTATTTATTTGATTATAAATAGGTGTAATAATTAAAAATAATTAATTAATTATATATATATATGTAATATAAAAATTTTTAAATCAAAATTTATTTTATTGAATTGTGCGTTTGTGAGCGTAAAATTTGATTCGCTGATTGGAGTTGAAAATGGATTCCAAACATAGCCGATAAATCCCCAATTTCTTACCCTCCGGGATTTATGGATCTGTGCCGGGAGGACACTCAAGTTCCAATCTAAAATAATTCAAAATCGGTGTTAAGAGGCCACGTGGACTAAGCAGCATAGGCTGGTGCTGGTGCTGTGCTCCGTACTCCTCCCCTCATCAAAGATGCCATTAACAAATTTGCCCACTTGATGATCGCCATTTATTTTTTATTTATATTATTCATTTATTTTCAGAATGTCAATTGAAAAAGTTAAAAATATATTTTTATTGTACAGTGATATGCATCCTACAGTTTATTAAATCGATTTCTTTTATATTTTTTTTTCCTAACAAATGAATGCACGTAATTTAATTAGCATAACTAATAATTAATATAATAATCAACTATCTTGTCGTATAACAAAGAGACAAAACTATTTTACATTTATGATGTGGACATCTTCCTTCTTCCTTTTCATTTTTACCATACCTTTTTTGTTTCGTTTAAAAATTCTAAATACAAATGTATGTTAAAAATAACAAACTCGTGATTTCCTAGCACAATTTAATATACAAATATAATGAAAAATTTGACAAGTCATCACAAGTTATAAATGTTCTAATTTTTAAAAATATGTGCAAAATTTATAATATACCTATGAACGTCATAAATTATTTAAAAATTATGAACTTATTTTATTTTAAACAATACAAAAACATTTAAAAACTATATAAAAATTTTAAAATAATACAAAAGAAAATATATAAAGAATTCGAAAATGGGGAAATTTTGAGACAAAAATGAGTAAATAATAAGTTAAAAGAAAAGATAATAAGAAAATGATAGAAATAAAAAATGAAGTTAAGGATAGAAAAATAAAAAATAAAGTTAAGGATAGTGGTATAAGTTTATAACGTGCACTCAAAAAAACTTACTTCCATGATGATGTAATACGCGCGTGTGTATTTATATTATTTTATTATTTTAATAAATTTATAGAATTACTTTTATCTATTATTTTTTCTTTCTTTTCGTTAAATTTAAAATACATATTTATATGTTCTCTCAAATTTTATTATTTTTAAATTCTTTTAATATTCATCAATTTTATTTTAATTATTTTACGCAATGAAAAATCACAAAAATTTTTATTTCAATTTTGAATTTTTTCTTTTTAACTTTTTATTTATATTTTCTCTTCTTTTTTTTTTCAATTTTTTTTATTTTATTATTTTAAATATCATTTATACTCTTTAAGATTAAAATTTTTGTTGTTATTAAATAAAATATAATAATTTTATAATTTATAAATAAATCCTTACGCATGGAATGTTGAAATTTTACCAGTACATGTGTGTGTATTATTCCATATATTGTTATCAAACTAAAAAGTAAATAAATTAAAAACACAATTACTTTCTTTGGAATATTATTTTTTCCCTTAAAAAAATATATATCCCAAATATGTACTCTATCTATTTATCCGTATATATGCATCAATATTTAAAATTAAATTGTTATTAATACTCACGCACACAATCATATACATTCAAAATTGAATTATTACTTGTATTCAAAAGTAGATTACTGTGTGCAGATCAAAGATACTTTTTGGCTGCATCTGTGTACATGCATCTATAATATATATATATACGTGTGTGCGTGTGTATAAAGTTATATATTAATGTACTCAAAATTACATTGTTACTTATATCTAATATTAATTTATTGCGTGTATGCACTCTCTCTCTCTCTCACACACACACACATACACGTATTAGAAATTTATAATTTGTTTCATTTAAATTATAATATCAAATATATAATTCAATAAAATATTTATCAAAATTTAAATTTAAAATTTTTATTTCTTATATATAATTAGTTAATTATTTTTCAATCATTACACATACTAATAATCAAATCAATATATGTATATATATCACACATATACTCACATCTTCTTCTATTTACATTTTAAAAACCATAATTATTACCGCTATATACTATTACATTCTCCAATTATTATTATATATTTATATATATATATTTAAACATATCACGTTAATCATTTTAATCATTATTATATATTTTTATATATATATTTAAACATATCACGCTAATCATTTTATTAAAACATTACCAGTCATCTCAATATAACTCTAATCAAACACTATTTCCAACAAAAATCCTTCTTTCAAACATAGCCTATGTAATATTATATACGATAAAGCAAAAAATTCCACTAATACACATCATTCCACACGTGATCGAATTTTTTGTCGCTTGAAGGTACAGAAAAGCAAACTAAAAATTCTAAACACAGCCCATGCATTCTAAAAATATTACTTAGGCCCAGTTAACATGTCTTTATTAATCATCATTAACGATTCGCATAATTATGAGTCCTAATCCACCAACTTTGAAAACCCTTCAATCAATTATGTTGTCATGGAATTATTTTGCCTGTTGCTCTTTTGAATTCAAAATAAAATAATAGTTTCAAATTTTGTTTCTACAATTCATTTGATTACGTGGGACGTTTACTGGCGCAGCTAAAAAAAACATGTATGCTAAATTGTTAAAAACAATAACAGATCAAAATTTTCACTTCATTAAAATCAAACTTCTTAAATACATTAATCATTAAAATAATATATATTTTTTTAATTTATACGATATTTTAAAGTTTTTAAATCCATTCTTTGTCCCAACATTTGCTTTAGGAAGAAACAGTAAAAAATTCTTCCGAAGTAACTGAAAACCAAACACGCACCTACTAGGGGAGGGGCAAAATGGACATTTCGCTCGCGGTCAGATCAGGTTCGCCAGCGACAAACTTGGAGTCGGCTAATGTCGGCCAGTGAGCCAAGGAGACGATATCGGCTTTGCAGTTCTATTTTAAATTTTAAGCATCATTTTCAGTAAATCCCCGGCAAATGTTAAAAAACTAATCCGTGGTTTTCCCTCTCCCGATGTTAATATCCCACCACCACTCTCTTGCCACCGTAAAGCAGCCCTCCCGTCCTTCGTTCTCTCACGCTCTGTTCTTTCCCTCTCTAAAACCCGCTGATCCGGAGAAACCTGTTGTTGTTTTAAGGAAATGACTGTCGAGTGTATATGCGTTGTTCGTTTGTTCGGTCGATGAAGCCTCCTTGGGTCATTTTCGGTTGATTCTGGCATGTTTTCTACGGTAGCAATTTGAAAGCAGGTGATGCAGTTTCGAAAGCAGATTTCCGTTTCTTCTTTTAAATACCAGTTTCTGATGAGATACGTGGGGTTCTTGGAAATATTTCATCCCATCCTTGTAGTTTTTCAGAGATTTGCAGCTCACGCGTCCTCCATTTTGTTGGCCCAGAAAAATGAACAGAAATAAAAAAGAAAAGATGCCGATTTTCTAATCCTCTTTTAATGCGCTTCATCTTCCGTTCCGGGTTTTCTGATTGTTTTTTCTTTGAAAATAATGATTTTCCGCCGCAAATTATCATTTTCCCGGGCAATGTGGATTATTCAATGATTGTGGGATTCGCTGGTTTTGTGTTGTTAATAAGATTTTTCGGTGGATATTTTATATTCTATAGATGGCTAATTATTGTTTTAATTGATGAGTTACTTTTATTCAGTAGATGTGGCAAGCGTGATAATAAGGATGGTCGTTATTGTTTTATTGTTATTTTTGAATAATAGTCAATTAGTTGATAACATTAGTTAGTCTTCCTGCTAGGATAAATTATAGTTCCTTGCTTGTGGTGACAATTTTTCCTCTCTTAATTTTATTTTTATTTCTGTTCTCCAGGTTTTGGCAAAGTCCTGTTGTAAAGTTCCACTATTGTTTCCCTGTAAACATGGAGACTGCTGAGATTGAGGAAAACCTGCACGCTATTGGTGAGCCAAAGGTATGGACGTATAAATGTCCAGATTTGTCGTTTTCATGATAATGCTTTTCATACGTATTTTTTTGGTGTTTGGATACTAGTAATAGGTTGTATTTTCGCAATATAGTGACGGGCATTCACACATTCATATAATTCTTGAGATTTTATTGTCCAATTTTATCTTCAACATGGAACTTTGTTGAGTTTAAATCCATGGTGGGTCAATAGCTGCATGGAGCTTCAAGCTTCAATGTATTCTTTATGAAATTAGTCTCTCTTTGAGTTAAGGCATGCTGCCACTCAGTTTTGCATAAACTTTTGGATCAATATTGCTATTTGCTGTTTCATTTGCATTCATGGGTGAATGACATGATGCAGATTTTTAGTGAGTTTTCTCCTAATTTTAATGGTTGACAAAGATGTGGGTGCTGGTGCAGTTACATGGAGAGATGTGCAAGAGCCTATGTGTTGTGTATGTGAAACTTTTGACGATATTTCCAGACCTAGAAGCAGCTCGGCCCAGAAGCACATCTGGCATTCAGGCACTATGTGCTCTGCATATTGCACTTGAGAAGACCAAGAATATTCTTCAACACTGTGCAGAATGTAGTAAACTTTACTTGGTATATATGCTTCTACATACATTATTTTAAGTGTTTATGACAACTTGAAATTCACGTCCGAGAAATCTGGATTCTTAGTTGCTATCTCTTCTTTCTCTCTACCATAGTAAGTTTACACAAGTCAGCTTCATTTTCACGTTGCGTAGCTGTCATGAAGTTTTTCATTTCTAGCATGTCTTTCATCAACTTTCTTATTGTTCTGCTTCAATCCTTACCAGATCATATGGCTTGAGCAAGTCAACATGCTTCTGTATTTGAAAGTCTAACTGAAATTATGTTATCAGAATACGCAATAAACAATTACGTGGCTGCATGGCTAGTTTTTGCTGTAGGGAGTGTCTGTAACTGAGATTTAATGCTATTCCCCTTCATTTTGCCTTTCTCATTGCCCTCCTCTATGCTTGATCTCCTTTGCATTTGTGACTGACGTTATTATTTTTTGTTGTCTATCAGGCAATAACTGGAGATTCTGTTGTTCTGAAATTCGAGAAGGCAAGATGTGCCCTAGAAGATAGTTTAAATCGGATTGAAGATATTGTTCCACAAGCCATAGGCAGTCAGGTACTGGATTGTGCTTAATTAATTTATATTTTTGGTTTTCAGCCCTAAATGACTGTTTCGATGGTGGAAGTTGCTATTGTTTTAGCATGTTAACCACAATGTAAAACAACTCTATAAAAACCTAAATAGAAAAGTTAAAATGCATTTAAACAGAATTCAGGGAATCAATGATTTATAGTGTAATTAAAATTTGATGGAATGGCTCTCCACTGTTGGCTTTTTCATGAGTGAACTTTGTAGTGTGATAAATGAGTTGCTGAATTGCTAATTTGAAAGGGCCTTTCTTATTGTATCTGATTTTATGGGCTATCCATTTGATTGAGGCTTTTACAGACTAACAGCCTAAATCATTGGTTCCCTGAATTCTGATTAAATGCATTTAACTTTTCTACTGGAGTTTTTATATAGTTGTTTTAGATTGAGGTTGCTTCATTAGAAAGTTATTCTGATTTGAATATTTCCTGTTTCCAGATTGCTGAAATTTTAATTGAACTTAGAAGGATTGAGTTCGCACTTGATCCAGTGGATAAGCAAATTGGTGATGAGATCATTGCATTGCTCCAACAAGGGAGAAACTTCAACAGCAGTTCTAATGACAACAACGAACTTGAATCTTTTCACCAAGCTGCTTGTAAACTTGGCATCACCTCCTCAAGAGCAGCACTTAGAGAGAGAAGGGCTTTGAAGAAACTAATAGAAAGAGCCCGGGCTGAGGAAGACAAAAGGAAGGAGTCAATCATTGCATATCTCCTGCATCTCATGGGAAAGTACTCAAAATTGTTCAGGAGTGAGTTATCAGATGACAATGACTCACAGGGGTCAACGCCTTGCTCGCCCACCATCCAGGGTTCTTTGGACAATGCTAGTGTGAATGGGCGCAACGGCTGTGCCTTTGATTGCCAACTGTCAAAGCTTAGTTCTTTTAATTTCAAGCCAAACTTGAGGAGATCAGATCAGATGCCTGTACCTCCTGAAGAGTTGAGATGTCCAATATCATTGCAACTTATGTATGATCCAGTTATTATAGCTTCTGGCCAAACATATGAAAGGGTTTGCATTGAGAAATGGTTCAATGATGGGCATAGTACTTGTCCAAAAACTCAGCAGCAGCTTCCTCATCTTTTTGTGACGCCCAATTATTGTGTTAAGGGTTTGGTGGCTGTTTGGTGTGAGCAGAATGGGACTCCTGTTCCAGACGGACCACCAGAGTCACTTGATCTCAACTACTGGAGGCTAGTGTTGTCAGAAAGTGATTCAGCAAATTCAAAATCATTAGAAAGTGTGGGTTCATGTAAGTTAAAAGGTGTTAATGTTATACCCATGAATGACAGATGTATCATTGAGGAGGCTGAAGGAAATGAAGAGGAAGACGTTTCTGCTCAAGAAGATGATCGTGAAGTTCACCCCTTTGAGAAATATGAGGATTTTTTGAGAATTTTTGGGAAGGAGGATGACCTGATGAAGAAGTGCAAAATGGTAGAGCAAATAAGGCACTTGCTAAAAGATGATGAAGAAGCCAGGATTTATATGGGTGCCAATGGTTTTGTGGAAGCATTGCTGAAATTTCTGGAATCTGCTGTCTGTGCCAGGAATGGGGTGGCACAGGAAATTGGAGCGATGTCTCTCTTTAACCTTGCTGTAAATAATAACAGGTATTCTAAGATCTATGCTATGAGTTGTGAAGCTCTTAGTAACTCCAATAAAGAACTAAATCAGTGCACTTTTCAGAATTATTCTACTTTTGTTAATACAATCAAATGGACCTCTCTCAATCATTTTGCTAATCTAGTAGTAGTAGCTAATGTTGAATATTATTCTCTCTTTGCTTGCTCTATCATGTCCTATGTCTAGCTTGTGTATAGTTTGACTAAAATATTATCCTCTTTCAAATCGTTTAATCCAATTTCCCTTTTTGGTGATTTGCAAAATTACTTCTTATTTCCTGTAAGGATGACATCCTTCGCACAGGTACAGTCTTACTTAAATTAATGTTGTGACACCTCCCCTCCACTATTGTTAGAAGGCAAAATTGTAAATATATTAATATTACTACTTGTCGAATTGTCATCTAAATACTTATTCCAGTTCAAACATGGAAACATTTAATCTGTCAATGAAGGGAGCATCTTGTGTTTCCATGTGTTATATTGCTTCTTCTATCAATAATTATTTTAATTTGTTGAAGTAAAAGAGAAATTTTTCCGAACATCAAAAACATGAGGTGTTAGTTGGTGTATTTCCCTCCGGCATCTGATTGGAGGTATATTGTTACTAATGCACATACATGAGATTGATTTACAAAAACTTTCTTAATGGCATGCATGCACTTGGCAGGTTCTTAGCGCTGTCAACTCTTCAAAATTTCCCTAAATTTTCATCCGTTTAGAGCATTCTTGGAGCTAGTACTATTTTTCAATTTGTTTTTTTTATTCTTTTATTCTTGTTATTCTTGGCAGAATCTGTCAAAGAAGTATACATAATCCTGTATATACACACCCACACAGCTCAGACACACGTCATTTATATACATTTATATACGTATACACATACCTGTAATTTGATTTCACTGGAAGAATTTATTGTGATGGGATAATGTTGCGTGTGGCATTCAGGAACAAAGAATTGATGTTGGCATCAGGAGTACTTCCGATACTGCAGAAAATGATTGCTGATACAAAGTCTGTTGGAGCAGCAACGGCCCTTTACTTGAACCTTTCCATTCTGGACAAGGCCAAGCCCATTATTGGAACTACTGAGGCTGTCCCCTTCTTGATATGGGTCCTTAAAAATGTAACTGACGATCAGTGTAAGCTTGACGCCCTCCACACCCTCTACAACATTTCCAGTCATCCTCCCAATATCCCCCATCTTCTGTCAGCTGGCATCATCGATGGTCTTCGAGCTCATATGACTCATCCCAGTAACCACACTTGGACAGAGAAATGCATTGCTGTATTAATTTATTTAGCTTCAAGTAACACGGCTAGAGATGAGATTATAATGGCTCCTGGTCTCATCAGTGCCCTTGCTACTATTCTGGATGTTGGGGAGCCTGTTGAACAAGAACAAGCGGCAGCATGCCTCCTGATACTATGCAATGCAAGTGAGAAGTGCAGCCAAATGGTCCTTCAAGAAGGGGTAATACCTGCATTGGTGTCCATTTCGGTAAATGGGACCGCGAGAGGGAAACAGAAAGCGCAGAAGCTTCTGATGTTGTTCCGAGAGCAGCGGCAACGGGATCCGTCACCTGCTCCCACTCAGCTGGGATTTGAAACTACTGAGGTGAACTCGCTCCCTGACGATCCAAAGCCATTGTTCAAATCGGTCTCGAGGAGAAAGGCAGGCAACACGTGGACTTTCTGGAGGAAGAATAAAAGTTTCTCTGTATGTCAGTGTTAAAAAGTGTTGCCAGCCTAGTTCTCAGGTTACTGCTGCAAATTTCTGATTTGCTCCTATTTTCTACCCCATCTTTCTGTTTTGGTTTCTTTCTGTTCTATCGGAAGAGATGTAGATGGGATCTGCTGCCACTAGGCAATAACCAACCCTGCCATAGTCGGGGTCTGAGTTACCCCTGGAAGATCCTGCCTAAGAGAAAGTTAGCCCAACTTGCCTGTGAATAAATTGTTGTAAATCCTCATATTCAGCTATGGTGCCGGGTAATGTTTTAATGTAAGCAATATATATATATATATACATATATTTATATGTATGTCTGTATGTATGTATGTATATGTATGTATGTATGTATATCGTAAATGAGTTCCTAATTTCACTGCTTGGATGAGTTTGTTGGCACGCTTTTCTACCCTTTTTCAGCTTCTGTTCGGTAGAGTTCGACTCCCGTAGTCTTAATTGCCGGTAACGCTAGAAGAAGTTATTTTTGCAACTTTGCATTCTGAACATTAATAAACAAAAAAATCTCGACACTGCTTTAATCAACTGCATCATGAGCAACATAGATTTGGCAACTTCAATGCTTAATTAAGTGAAAATACCACTTTAAATGAAAAATGATTTTCTTTTATTTTCTCATAAACTCTAACTTCGATTTAACTTTAGACGGTGTTAAAAGTGAAAAGAAAATTATGTAGTCTTGTGGCTATTAAGCCAGCAACAAGCCTGTCTAGCTATCAGTTGGCAGAGCGCGAGGCTCTTAACGTTCTGGTTGTAGATTCGAGCTTTCATTTTGACTAGTTACTGAATTTTCCCCAAAACAAGAAAAGATAAGAAAAGAAAAAATGGCATTTAACCTGAGAAGGGCAGTCACTGTCCATCCCTTAATTCTCCCATTCCCTCTCGTCTCCTCATCTTTCCAATCACCTCCTTTTGACATCCCCTTCTTTCTTGTCTCCATTCTCCTCCTCCTACACCGTCCCTTTTCTCCATGAGTTTCACCCCTTTTCTTGCACAAAAACTCTCCTGGGCAGTTCCACAAATGTGTTCACTGCCTCATCAACCTCGGCTTGTGCCACCTCCCACCTCGGCTATTAGCCTCCGAGTCTTGTTGAATTTTCTGTATCTACGGGTTCCGGCATGGTTGATGCTAGATTAGTAGAAACTCTGAAGAACCATGGAGAATTCCTACGAACTGTGTAAATTTGATGGACTATTCCATACAATTTAAGGCAAAATTTATGCATCAACGGTGATATGTTTGTTCGAGTTGATAGAGACAAAGATCAGTCCTCAGAAACTTCTTAACGAATGAACGAAAGGCTTTTTAACATGTGGTGCAAGGAACTGCATAGGTGCAAGTCTTGTTAAAATGATCAATCTCTGACGTTTGCTGGGTTTTTCCTGGTGAGTTCAGTGAGATTGTGGCCGTTACGTTCACATCTACATGACTGTGATGTTCAAGAATTGACTAAGAATTTACCTTTTACACCATTTAGGCTAAGGGAAACTGAACTGTGAATAGTGGCTTTGGGAATTTTGGCCATTTTGGATGCTTATGTAATTGACAAGCTAAGGGACGGGCATATATTAGAAGATATAAGGAAGAAGAAACATACCCATACAAGCATAATACCAGACCAAATACGAATTGACGCTGATAATTTGGTCCATTGAACTGGGAATACTACAATGTAATGTATGCACCTTCCAAAATTTCCTGGAGGGAACAACGATTTGTTACTCTAATTATTTGTAAAGTACTGATGGCATTATCCTGGAATTACAGTGATAAGGGAAATTTATATCAAATTCAAATAGGAACACAAGTCCTAGATAATAATTCATACTGTAAAAATAAAAATTAAAGTGATACTCTTAGCTAAAGTTCTTCTCCATGTGTAGGACTGCTGGATTTAGGACTCATTGGACTTATTGTCAAGAAGAGTTCGTTTAAGCTTAAAAGATCCTAAGGCATTGTTGATAATGACATTACTATCATCAAACTGCTAGGACAGAGGTACAAAAATGGTAGCCAGATAATCCATAACACGATAATTATGCCTTATACATATGTAGACTAGTAAAATTGGAAGTCTGCTCAAATTTGGTCCATTCGTGTGCAAACTCAATGCAGGAACTGGCTTTTGCTTCATTTTCCGTCTGTGAAGTTTTGCTCTTTAAATATTGCTTCCTTCATTGCTGTGCTTCCCATGATATTTTGCTCTATCCTTTCCGTGTTTTCTTCTTCTTCCTTTCCCCTCTCAAGCATTTGTTTGTAAGTGCAACAATTTGTAGTACATTGGTCTGACTTGCTTATTTGGCTGAATTGTCTGGTATCATCATGTGAACAATCAGAAAACGGAGATGAACTGGCAGACTCAAACGAAGAGTGCATTGGAGAATCAGCAGTCCAATGCCGCTCATCAAGGTCTTCTGATTTGAGGATGTCTCGGCAAGTCCCTTCATTTGAGGATTCAATATGATCCCTTACGGCATTGGCCTTTTTGCACCATGAATCATATTCCTCAAGATGTTCATCAATGCGCACATCATTCAACGGTTCTACATGATCCCTTGTTGCGTTGTTCTTTTCTTTTGAAGGACCAGGCAAAGATTTCACAGGGCAATAAGCCGCCTTTTCCTCTGATGCTGATGGTGTGGACATGAAGCTATGAATATCGTTGCAGTTAACATCAATCATTATCTCCTTTTCCCCTGTCTTCTTTGATCCCCAACGAGTTAGTACGGAGATAAGAAAGTTTAGCCATGAAATGAGATGAGCAAGAACCCAATCAAGGAAAGGGAACTGATGCATGATCATGGGAACGTTTCTGAAAATATCATCAATCTGTTCTGGCAGAACTTGTGCACTGCAAACAAGCCCATCGATCTTATCAAACAAACGTTTGGATGGAGGGAAGATCTTCTCGAGCATGCTTTCAACATTGAGAATATGATCATCCATGGAAGACAGCATTGCCAGCCAATGAAGCAGCGTGCTGTAAACAAAGGGGAACAACGAATTGAAAATGGTGATAGCCCTCCTGAATATTGATCCCAAAGGTCCATCAAAATCTTGCATCCGTGTTATGGCTTTGTGGGCGATGGCTACAAATGAAGCCCCACAAGTGTGCAGTGGGCGGCGTCTTCGCATTGTTCCTGTGGTTAATGTTGGTTCCTGAGCATATTTCAGATTTACGCACCAAAATAAGTCTCAAGGGGATCGAGGAAACCAATCAGAAACACATAGTGCTCGGAAAATATGAAAGCTAAATCTAATTACGGCTTCCCACTTTGTTCATCCTGGAACAGAAAATCAATTATTAAGGACAAATCCATACCAAATTCAAAAGGGAACCTCCGGATTTCATAATCTTTATTGGAAGCCTCCAAAGAAAGTTGAGAACTCTCATCTTTTTTCTTTTATTTTAATTTTCTGTCAATATAACTTTCACAAACTTGAGACAAAATTCATTGCACTTCAACAGTACTAATATGAATGCTAGAATGGTAAAGCCATTGTCATTTTAATATTCGTCAAATCAGGAGAATACACGGCTGTCATTGATTCTAGGAGTCTTGTTTATAGATTGTAGGGACTGACGGGTTGAAGTTTTAACAGATAACTCACATTATTGATTTTCTGCTTTTTCTATTATTAGAACGCAATTTAAATCTAGATTAAGTTACACACGTACTAACAACTTTTGGTATTGATACAAAATTAAAGGCTCCCATGAACGCCCAAGGGGGGAGGAATACTTATTGTTGCAACACACACACACACTCATGCAAGGGGTTTAGCTACCGTTTATACATTCATTATTCTCTGACATTTCTACGGCCCTTTTCCTTTAAGCTTGAACCTGAGAAGCAGAACTCTTTTAGCTGTGGGAAATGATTGGAGTCAAGGGGCTCATCATGGCTAGTGTAGGATTTTTTGAGTCTTGATATAATCTGCTGCTCCCGAGTAAGTAAAGCTGCGGGAGGTGTTGAAACTTGCAGTGCAGGGAAAGCTTTTGATTAAGTCCCTCGGAAGAACCTGAAAGTCATCAACAAAACAGACACAAAACTAGTTGGGAACTGGTGTCCTTGAATATAATCCCACCTCTATCGCTGCTTCTCTCAGTTCTTCCTCCAACAGCTCAACTCTAGTTCTCCACTCATTGTCACCATAAGAGAGATCACCATGCATCAGCAGAGACTTCACAGCAAAGGTGTTCATGCAGAGAAGGAGAATGGGGTTTCTTATTTTTACATTTTTTTTTACCAAGATTAAAAAAATAATTATTATCTATTAATAATATTCAAATTCTAACTTCACTTGAATTGAGATGTTATTCAAAGAAAAAAATATCTAATATTTCGAGTTTCTGTAATTCTGTATATTGTTGAGAACTGCAAAATTTTGAATAAATAGTATGTTCAATTAATCACACTAATTAAGAGGATAGTATTGAAATATGTCCAATGAAAGATCGAATTAATTAAATATACATATGAATGATTCATAATTAATTAATATAATTTTTAAGAAATAAATAAAAGGAATCAGGCATTAGAACAGGAGGGTTGAAGCAATCTAAATGCACGACATTCCGTATTTTTTATTTATATACACCAAAAAAGGGACAAAAATAGAGAAAAAGAAATAGAAGGTTGCCTTCTGTTAAAAAGAAAACGATTTTCATGTTAAATATAAATCACAGTGTTGTTGTTATTGTTGTAAATACTATTGTTTTTATATTATTTTGTAATTTTATGTTAAACCTGCCTTGTCTTGTCTGTGGTGACAAAAAGGTATTGAATAGTTTAAAGAAACACACGCGCACACACACACACACACACACACGAAATATATATATATATATATTAAGGTTAAAACCTAATTTTAATTGTATAAAATGTAATTTTTAAATAGCCTTACTTCTACCTATCTATCTATCTATCTAATCTATATCTATATATATATCTATCTTTTTTTCAATTACAAAAGGGACATATATATCCTCAATTAAATGTTTAATAAACAAGGTTATATATAAAAATAAAATTATATTTAAAATATTTATTTTTAGTGTGAAAGATTAATAGAGTCCTAATATATCTAAACTACTTTTCTAGTCATCTTTAAATTATGTAAAATAGAAATATTTTAGTTGTAGGAAATTAATAATTTTTTAAATTCATTTATATATTTTAGTAGTATAAGATTAATATAGTCTCAACATATTTAAACCACTTATATAATTATTTCTAAGTTATGTTGAATAGAAATATCTAAGTAGTAGGAAACTAATTGAATTTTGAATTATTTATAAATCAATTAAAATTTAAAAATAATAGAATCCTGATTTTTAAAAAATATTTTTATATTTATATTCAAAATAAAATAAATTATAATTACATAATTGTATTTGAAATAGAACAATGAATTTGTTGGAGGGCATTAACTTTATATCTATGTAGCCTAATAAATAGAAAATGATAAAGTATGATAAAAATTTATAGTAGATATCAAATTAATTAATCTAATCATGAATGATAAACTAAATAGTTATAATAATAAGCTAAAATTAAAAAAATAACAAATTTCATATATAAAGACATCACCATTGTTATAACAATATATTATGAAATATCTAAAATAAATGAAACTTTGATAAAATTTATTAAACATGTGGTGATTCATTTTATATTATTATTTGGTTTCATAATTAATTATATTTGATAAATATTATGGAGAACAAATAGTAGGAAAAATAGAGTTACAATAATATGTTACAAATTTAAATAAATAAATTACATATATAAGAAATCAATATCCTTGCAAAAAAATAATATGTTATAAAACATTTAAAGTGAATAAATGTATGACTATTTACTTTATTGTATATGGTATTATTGTATAATTATATTTTTAAAAACATAACAATAAATTCATTAGAATACGCCAATGACAAGATTTTATCACCTAATAAACAGAAAATAAAATAATTTGTTAAAAATATAAATATAAGTATCAATTAAATTAAACTATGAAAGAAAGACAAATGGCAACATAAATAAAGTTATAATAATAAGTAAAATTTCGAATAGATAAATAAATTTTATATAAGTTACAAAATATTTAAAATGAGTGAATAATTGACCATTGGTATTATTAAATATGTAATGTACTAAAATTTTAAAAGAAAATTAAATTTCTTACATAAAAAGCAGTACTCTTATAGTGATGTATTGTAAAATATCTAAAACAAATCAATACTTGACCATAAATTTTTTTAAATATGTGATAATTCTTTGATGTTATTATATTTATTTTATAGTTAATCATATTTTTATGAAATATCATATAGAGCAAATATTAACAAAATATGGTAGAATAATGTGCTAAAATTTTTAACCAGTAGATAAATTATAGATAAAAAATAAATAATCTTAATGTACATATATATATATATATTATGAAAATTTAAATTATAAAGATCAAAAGTGTCGTTAAAAATTATTAATTAGAACCATATTGACGTGATATTATGGATTAAGAAAACAAATGTAAAAAATGAAATCTAATTTAGCAACGCTTAGAAAAAAATTATTAAGAATTTTATGTACAAGAGGTGGTAAGATGATGAGTTAAAATTTAATTTTATTAATATTGATATAAATAACGATGTTTAAAATTAATACAAAACAATGGAGAATTAATAGAACTAATTTATTATAGAACTTCATAATATAATATCATGATAATTTTTTGTTTCAATAAATCTATTAATCAATTAATAAATTTTTATTTATAGTGTATCAATTTAAAAATAAAATATATTGGTAATAAAATTAAAAAGAAAAAGATAGAGAAAGTTAATGCTATAATAAACAAATTGAAATATCCTTTTCGTATCAAGAGTTAAAAGAACAATTTTGATCTTTGTATTAAGTTATTTATAAAGCTTAGTTAATTTTAACATAAAGTGTTTTTTAACAAATTATTAATTTCACTATTGTATAAATTATATTTTATTAGCTGTCCTATAATGAAAAAGTCAATAAATTTAATAATAAGATAAAATAGTTTTAGTTTTTCCACTACAATGCTACAAAAGCTTTTTTCCTTTTTAAAAAATATAATGGAGTTAGTATATAATAGTGTAATATCAAAGTTTAAGTTAAAATAAAATAATTCTGTAGATGTGAATTTATTTTGACCAAATATCATCAAGTTGATTGTTATATTTTGAAAGTAAGTTTTATAAACATAGATGTATTTTAAATGCAAGATATATTAAATTTTAAAATTATTTAAAATCTCTAGTTTATGTATAACTATTATCATAATAAATATACATTTATTTTTCTCTATTTTTATAAATCAAATTTTTTTTAAAATAATCTTTTTTTCGTTTTTTATTTTACTTAATAAATGTAAGATTATGCATATAATCAAATAATTTTCTTATCATTAAAAAATTATCATAAAAATTAAAATTTAATAATCATTATTGTTATTTAATTAAAAGATACTATTGGAAAATAATTTATCACTGCTGAATGTCGGGATGTTAAAATCTAAAATTTATAATTTCAGTAGTTTTCTCTATAATTTAGTAAACCTTTTTTTTAAAAAAAGACAATAATATTATTTATTATATATGGCAAACACAAGAAAGTAAATATATGAGCTCAATTTTTGAAAAATAACTAAGCTATATAATTAAAAAATTAAAAGGAATAAATATTAAAGTTGTGAAATTTGATATATTTTTATATTATTTCATTTTAACTCATATTTTATACTATACATGCAAAGCATGTAATATTTTTTAGTATACACAAGTATGTATTCACTCTCCTTCCCCTATTTTTATTTATTTTATTATCATTCCTTAATGTTTGTTTATTATATTTTCTTTCAATGTTATCTCTCAATTTAATCTCTTGTTCTATAAATAATTTAAAAGATATATTTAAAAATAGTATTAAGTTGTTTATATATTTAAGCATACTCATTTTATAAACAATCTTAGATTAAAAAAAAAAAACAGAGAAAACCGCTTATTAGTAGTTCATGTAGCAAAAATACTTAGAATACACACTAGTAAAATTGCCCATGCTATGCGTGTACAAATTTTGTCATAAATAAGTTATAAATTATTGTATTTTAAATAATAGAAATAAAATTACTTAGAATTAAAGGCATAATAATATTTACAATAAAAAACAAATACTAATAAGAAATAATTTAAAAAGAGAGAATTTGAGAGAATACATATACAAATAAGAAGTTAAAAAGGAGAGTAAGAAAATGATAAAAAATAAAAAAGTAAGAAAAAAAAACTAAAAATAGTTGTATAATTTCATATTATATAATAAAAAAGTCTTATTTCAATAATAATATAATATAGATATAATATAAAAATAATGGTACATTAATAATTATAATTGAATACACTTGCTTTGTTTAATTAAGAGTAATGAAAAAACTTAATTTATTAAGGATAGTGATGTAACTTTACAAGATGCAAGCATGTCAAACCCAAACTTCCAATAATATAGTAATGAGACCAAAAATAGAGCATCGTGAATCTCTTCAATGGACCATTCCTCGTCCATAACTTGTACCTCCCATCCATATAGAATATGCATAAAGTTGACAGTACCATTAGAGATGGTAATGAAAGCGGGTGACCACAAACACTCCCCATGATTATAGAAATACAAATAGAAACGGAACTAAGATTGAGATGGTGAATGGGCTCTTGTTACCTGCTTTAAATGGGGCTGGAGACTTTATTTAGTTTTGGGTCTTTATGCCAGTACAATTATACGTACAATCCCATTTAGAGACAGAAGCCACTCGCATGATACGACATTTCTGCCAATGACACAGGTACAGTAGTTGGTTATAGCTGCAAAAATATACGTTGCTTCAATTTGGTACTGTTGGTTCGTGAAAACATGGGAAAAGCATCAACACCGACAGGTAAAAGCCGGCATGAGAAAGAAAGTATTCAATGGTGAATAATGAATTCATCTGACCTGCGACTAATCTGTTCTATGCTCACACGAGAAAGGGTCAATCACCAGAAAATTTCCTTTTGGCTTCAAATCAGAGGATTATCAGGTTCTGCTGGAACATCATCAAACATGCACCATGCAACGGAGGTGAACTAGATTTCTGCATAAAAAGTCATCTAACATCTACATCAAATACCAGGAACATGCAATGTTTCACAATATTATCATGATGATGTTCAGAATCGTCCAAATTTTGGCAACTGGATGGAAGATAAAAGTAACTGTACGCACACACAGAAAAGTGACCAAAAAAAAAAAAATGGTCCATGATAAAAAGGAAGACCACAGATAAGCATTGCAATATTTCTGTTTCATCCAAACGCGTGTGGTCTGCCTCAGAC
Source organism: Avicennia marina (assembly GCA_019155195.1). Classification (NCBI taxonomy): domain Eukaryota; kingdom Viridiplantae; phylum Streptophyta; class Magnoliopsida; order Lamiales; family Acanthaceae; genus Avicennia; species Avicennia marina. Next base: position 10,595,645 of record CM032763.1, read on the forward strand.
AGGGAAGGTACAGATGAACATTTTTTGCCAGTACGACTCGAGCCACCAGTGCTGGAGTGTCAAGACATCATGCATGCCCTTAAATCATTGATGATTCTTCAGATAAAAAAACTTGAAAATGAAATTTCGTTCTGTATCCCACAAAGCTAAAACAACCATATGGTAAGACTCAAAAGACATTAGTATAGAATCTCAATGCAGCAACATGTGATAAAGCAATTAAATTGGACGTGCTGGAGGAAGGATGGATCCAATTCTGAAATGTCTCTACACTGTACCAATGTTCATTCAACTAGATCTGGTAGTGAAAGCATTTCCCCACAGAACAGGAAGTCTAATTGCATATGGTTTGGAATGAGACATTTCTGGTTACTCACGGAAGAACAAACTCAATGCTAATCTTAAATAATAGACTCATACTTGAGATCCATATATATCCTGAAAACTAAATTACAACATGAATAAAAAACCTTGGTTTCAAATTCGTGTCTACCTAAAAACTGAAGAACAACGCCAGGTAAGCATCTGCAATCCCCAATTACAAATAGTTGGCTGACCTCTTTTCTAGGGTGCAGAGGTCACAATTTCTCACAATGGCCATCTCCAAAGGATGGCATGGCAAAGCCTAGAACACAGATGATTATAGAAGTATGAATTAACCTTCAAGCGTAAAACTAACAACAAACATTGCACACCTCATGTAGAGTTGCTTAATGTCTATTCAAGTACAGCAAACACCATACCATCTGAAGAAATTCTCCTTTTTCTTTCTCTTCCTAATTTTATCAAACTAGACAGAGGAATCTAGTCACAACTCTCACTGGCAAATCAAACAGTCTTTCAAATCTAAGCAAGAGTAGCATATTCAAGAGTCAGAGGCTGTGTACTCATTGACATTAGAATTCAATGAAAATTAAAGGATCGGCGAAAACTGCATTCAGATTCCCAGACAAATGAAAATTAGAGGATCATTAGAAATTGCATCCACTCCTGGACAAAATGAACTTCCATAGAATTAGAGTTTAACATGAAAAAAGTTTAATTTTAGCCATGCCTGTGTAAAAGAATCAAGCAGCAGCAGCCAGTTGCAACTCTCTATCTGTCCGCTCCCTGATCCTCGTTTCAAGCTCTGGTCTAAAGTGCCTGATAAGCCACTGAACTAGCCAAGCAGCGGCATCACCCAAGGCACAGATATTGTGTCCTTCAATTTGCTTGGTCACCACCTGAAGCAAGTCAATTGTCTCCAATTTTGCATTCCCCACCTTCAGTCTCTCCATGATCATCCAGAGCCATCCCATACCTCCTCTGCAAGGTGTACACTAACCACAACTCTCATGCTTGTAGAAGTAAGAGAGTCATGCAATGGCATCTACAAGGTCAGTTGACTTATCCATCACAATGACAGCAGCAGTTCCTAACCCTGACTGCACGGCCTTAAGGGCATCAAAATCCATGAGCACATCCTCACATGTGCTTGGGTATCAATGGAACAGAATGCAAGTTATCCCATCCACCACGAACACCACCACAGTGTCTTTCAATAAGCTCTTTCAACAGTTTGCTCATCGCCTCTTCAACAGTACAAGGCTTGTTTACATGGCCTAATATGCAAAATAACTTTGACCCAGAATTTTTTTTGGCTACCAGAAACTTCAAACCATTCTGGTCCTCATCTTTGTATTGTGGGCAAGCCAGCCACTGTTTCAACATTTGTAACAGTTGTAGGGCAACCATACAGTCCTGCATTGGCTGGAAATGGAGGTTTCAACTTAGGTTTCCCTTGCTTACCCTCAAGGCTCTCCAGAAGAGCCGTCTCTTCCCCACATATATAAACCTCAGCCCCAAAGCAAATGTACACATCAAAATCATAACCAAATCCACATGCACTTTTATCCAACAGTTCAGCTTCATAAGCTTCCCTTCTTGCCTTCTCTAGGTTCTTTCTTTGATTCACATACTTGCCCCTAATGTATATATATGCAGATCTTGCCCTCACTCCTACTCCAGCAATTAAGCAACCTTCCAGTAATTTGTGTGGGTCATGATGCATATTTTTTCTATCTTTACATATTCCAGGTTCACTTTCATCATCATTAACAACAAGGTATGAAGGATGGCCATCAGATGCCTTTGGCATGAAGGAACATTTCATTTCTGATGGAAAACCAGCACCACCGCGTCCTCAAAGACCAGATTTCTTTTATCTCATTGACAATCCAATCAGCTCCGTTGAGGACCAGGCCTTTTCTGCAGTACCACGCTCCACGTTTCACGACGCCTTTGAGAAAGGGATCGTGCAGCCCATATCGGTTGGTGAAAATGCGATCCTTGTCATTTAGGCCACCAAAGTGCGTTTTCTCTGCGGTGGTGGAGGCTGTGGGGTGTCACTAGAACTTGCAGCTTGAGTGCTGAATAATCTACTTGCTATGCCCCAGTTCTCATTGGAGTGACAAACCAAAGAAGTCCTTTGTATAGAAAGAAAGCCTTTTATAGGTGCCAGTTCATATAAAACATATATTATTTAAAATGATAGTAGGTGACACCTTTTATGTAAATCCCTTCAATTATCCTCAAAAGAGATAGAGAAGAACAACAAGAGATTATGATCTATGCAGAGTAGTGCTGAACCTTGCAGTACATGCCGCTGCACCCCCAACCCCACCACCACAAAGGAAAAATGCCATAGACACAAGTAAAACCCACAAGATGTAGTAGTTAATGTCCATAGATGAGAGGCCAAAGATCAAGAACTCCACAGATAAGCACTATCATCCTTATGTGATTCAGCCTCATCAAACAAAATAAAGAGTCTGAATAAAGTGGGGAAAAAAACTGATGTAAGGGTGACTCTTAAGGCTTATGTAAATTCCCTCAAAACAACTGCAATTCCCCATAATTTTTATATAAACGGGGAACTCATAATTCTTGACCAATATATTGGAATGCTTAATCACATTCAGATAAGATACTTAAAAGAAGGAAACAGAAAGCAGGCCAATTCGTGCAAACCCATCCAGTGGCCTTTATCACATTATATTATATGTTGGTGGCCAGCTAAACACATGAAAACATCAAATTTTATCATAACACAGCATTAGCTGAATTTTGAGCTCGAAAGAAGACCCAAGTCCTTAATATCCTAATATTTAACTCCTAAAAAACACGAAATGTCTATTAGTTGAACTAAAGTATGAATTAAAGAGCAGCAGAAAAGAACTTCCGTCTTTGAAGACTAGAGCAGATGGGCAAGTCCTTACCTAAACTGTTTTCCAGTCCTTCCATCCTCTGCAATCAGCAATTCATGCAAGTTTCCACACACTTGCAGTCCCTAGCATTCTCAAAAAAGCACATCCTTTTTAAGTCAGAAGACATCATTACGTAACACAGTTTAATTTATGATAGAAACACTTGTAAATATCACAAAATGCAACAAAATTATATGAAAAAACATGCATACCATAGAATTGTTCTAAAATGAAATCACCACAGAAACACATACAGTGATTGTAATCACTTTTCTGCAAAGCTTACTGGCTTCTCAGGTTGATACCATATAGATGCAGGCACAGATTAATATTATTTGTTCAGGTGGACGCAAAATGACTGATGCCATCTTCCAAAAGTAATTCTTAATGCATAAAAAATTTGTGAAAAGAAATTAATAATGAAATTAAAATTTACTCTGGAGTATGTGATAACACATGAACACTGAAAAAGAACCTGTGGATGAACATACTTTTGTACATGGTAAAACGATAGTCCAGTGACAATTGGTGCATCATTGCAGTCAAGCATTCATAAGTTTTAACAGAAAAGGCCCATCAAGAAAACCATGTAAATGTCAGGACATGCTCTCATGAGCCAATAAACGAATATTCTCACTTCTACAACATCTTCAAACTATGCTATAGATGCTGCTGAAAGATCCGCATTTAAGTCCCTTTCATCAACTCCCTTAATACTCATTTCAGAGCAGATGATCTCAGCCTCCTTTAATCTTCCTTCCTCTCTAAGGCCAGAAAGAAGCATATTACATGAAGAGACACATGGAAGTAAACCAGTCCTCAGCATTTCTTTGTACCACACATAAGCCCCCTCAACATCCTTCAGTTTGCAATGTCCTTCAATAAGTGTGTTAAAAATTCCATCACTGGGGGCCAATCCTTTCCCAATCATGTCATCAAAAAGATCCCTTGCTCCCTGCAGATTCCTCTCTTTCAAGCGCCCAGTAATCAAGCTATGATATGTCATCTTGTCAGGGTGAATTCCCAGATTTGACATCTCATTGCACAAGATAGCTGCCTTCTGAATGTCTCCATGTTGCACATAGCAATGAATAAGTTCATTGTAGATGATTCGATCTGGACGCAAGTGCAACTCAGACATTTCTTCAACAATTTTTTGTACAAGATCTAGTCCACCCTTTGTGCAGACACTTATTAGAGGATGATATGTGTTTAAGGTAGGCTTGATGCCAGAAGTTTTCATCTTCTCATACAATTCCAGAGACTTGTCCAGTTCACCTGCAGTGGAGAAGCCAGAGATCAAAGAGTTGTATGTGATGAAATCAGGACTCAAACCTTTATTTGTGACACTAAAGGCCAATTCTTCAGCTTCAGTAACTTGTCCCTTTTTGCAGAGACCATTTACAAGTGCGTTGTATGTCACAATTGTTGGTGATATATCACTTCTTAACATCTCATCAAACATTTTAAAAGCACCTTTAATATTTCCTCCAGTGCAATGACCGTCTATGAGCATATTATATATATGGACATTCGGCAAAACATTTCTGTTCAGCATATCCCGGAAGATGACTTCAGCTTCAAGAAGTCGCCCCTTCTTGCAAAAACTATGTATCAGAGATCCATAAGTGACGACATTAGGTTTTATCCCATTATTTTCCATTTCCTCGAGAATCTGTAAACACTTTTCAAACTGGCAACTGCGGCCATATCCATTCACTAAGATGTTATATGTCTGTACATTTGGACAAAGACCCTTTACCTTCATCTTTCTTACCCACTCATTTGCGTCATCCATCTGACCCAAGTCACTGAACTTGCTGATCAGCGTATTATATGTGATGCAACTAGGCTTCACCCCTTCATTTTCCATTTCTTCAATAGCCAAAAGTGCTTTCTCAATGTGTCCTACTTTGCAATAACCACTCACCATTGTGTTCAACATCACCTCAGTCAAAACAACACCATGTTTCTTTAACTTTGTCAAGAACTCCTCTGCCCTATCCATTTTCTCTTCCTTGCACAATCCATTCATCAAAATACTACAAGTGTACTCATTAAGTTTCACACCACTCTTAATTGCATCTTCGTATAAGGCCATTGATGCATCAACATCGCCACACCTTGAATTCCCGTCAAAAAGAATACTATAAGTAAAACCATCAGGCACAAACCCAGTAGCACGCATTTCCTCCAAAATCTTGTTAGCATCTTCCATTCTCCCCATTCTACAAAGCCCACCAAGCAACGTGTTAAACGTCACAATATTTGCCTCCACGTTGTCATTTTTCATTTGCTCTCTCAAACTAAACGCCCCATCCAAATTCCCAGCTTTACAAAACCCATCAATCAGGCTATTATAAGTTACTCTATTCCGGGCAACATTCCTCTTGAACATCTCATCGAACAGCTTCTTTGCATCGTCGACTCTCCTCTCCTTGCACAATCCACCAATCAAAACGTTGTACACAAACCCATTTGGCCTCACCCCCAATCCCTTCATCTGATTCATCAAGTCGAGACCTTTCTTCAAATCGCCCAACTTCACTGCCGATTGTATCGCTTTCCCGTAACTAAATTTGTCCACCCAAGCTCCAGCATCCACTGCATTAGAAAAGACCTCAAAAGCCTTTTCAAACTGACCCAAACTCACCAAACACTCCAAAAACAGATTAAAAGCCGATAACGAAGGAAATTTACTTTCACTTCTTATCAAACCATACAGTTCGGCAGCCTCGTTGGGGAGCTTGGACTCAGCATAAACGGTCAGAAGCATGTCTGTAAAAGCAGGCTTTGTATTAGGCGGCGGAGATGACTGGGAAAACACGGCGCACAGCTGCGAAACGGAGTGCAAGGAAATAAGAACTTGGAGGTGCCGTTTTGCTGTTTCGGTTCGGCTTTGTTGGATTAGGACCCGGATCTTCCGAAGTTCCTCCAAAAGCCGGGCTTGGTTTGCCGGATCTCCAGCGGAGGAGTTGCAGTATGATTTAGACAGAGTGGGGGGTCGAAATTTGGGGAAGAGGAGACGGTGGAAGCGTCCCGCCATTTGTGCTTTGAGACATTGAATTGTTTCTCGTCTCCCCATATCTAAAGATGGCGACTGGACTTGGGCTGGAAGGTTTTGGGCCGTATGTAATGGGCTTGATAACTAATCCTTCGATCTGATCCGTTTGCATGAAACTTCAAAGCCCAATAAGTGTTAATATCTTTTCCGCGAAGTTGTGCGAAATTGAATGAAACGTTGTTTGTGTCTTCTCTCGGCAAAGAAAGATTGTTTCGATTACATATCTCTACCTTAATACGTAATTATTTCAACGAGGATTCTTAGTTACACTAAGTGAATTTTTTCAATTACTCTCGTATTACATACTTTTATTCTTTTAATCACTTTTTTTCTCTCTTTTCATGGAACTTCTTATTTATATTTATATGTTTTTTAAAATTTTATCATTTTTAATTTCTTTTGATCTCTAATAATTTTTTATTTTAAATATTTTTACACAATATAAAATTATATAATTTTTTTATTTTAATGTTAATCTTTTTTCTTTTTCTCTTTTCCCTTAACTTTTTTATTTGTGTATTCTTTAAAAATTTCTTTTTTTTTTGTCTTAAAGTCTCTTGATATTTTTTTATTTTATTAACTAAATATTATTTATACTTTCTAATATTAAATAATTTTAGTTTTATTTATTAAAATATTATAATTTATAAATAAATATGCACACAAATTTTAATAGTTATATTCCGATTTCAAAATAATAAAATTATGTGAATGAAGTAGAATAATGAGAAATTTATAACAAACTATATAGTAAAAAGTGGTGGTCTTGTTGATTGAATCTTTGAATCTAATCCGTATAGTTAATAGACAGATATAATTTGTTTGTGTTGAAAGGCCATTGATGCCACTCTTCTCCACTAAACATGTATGGCATTGTGATTTTTATTTTCTTAGGCAATTAGGGACTTTTCAGGAGTCCTCTTATTTTAGGCCTTCAAACTACGTTAAACAAATTTGAACGCCTTCAATTGTTTTTTTTGCATCTGCTAGTTCAACATTCCCGATCTTTGATCCTTCATGCAGGTATGGAAATCAAACTACAATGAAACATTCCTTTTGATTCTTCACCTTACTTCCTTCCACTAGCTTGAGACATCTCTTCACTTTGACGGTGTGTTGATACACAAATTTTGTCTACTAATTAAATAATACTACGTGAAAAATATGATATTAAAAATATTAATTAAATTAATTTTTATTTATTTAAGAATTTAAATAAATATAATTCCTAAAATAAATAATTAATATTTTTATTGACCAATCAAATGGCACTAAGTGACAGAATTCTATTAGAAGTCCAAAAGATGAAGACTTTAAGTGGGGAATCCTATTAGAAGTTCAAGGAATGAAGACTCTAAGTGGTAGAATCTTATTAGAAGTTTAAGAGATGAAAAATCTAAGTGGCAAAATCCTATTAAAAAGTCTAAGGGATAAAAACTCTAAATGACAGAATCCTGTTAGAAATCCAAAGGATAAAGACTTTATTAAGTTGTTGAATAGGGTCTAAATTCTGATGACCAATGAAATTGTGCCACGTCAGCAAGCTGATGCAGCAACTCTATCTTTTATACAATTATAAGAAGGGGTCAAACTCCATAGAGAAAGGAGAAAAGTCAAAAAATGAAGCAGCTAAAGACTTGAAGCTCTCTTCTACAATTATAAGTAGTGGCCAAACCCCATAAAAAAAGGAGAAAAGTCAAAAAATAAAACAGCTAAAGACTTAAAATTTCACAAATTCTCTTTGAAATTCTTAAAAACATTCAAAGTGTTCTTCGTCAAATTTAAGAAGTTTGTTGTGTTATTTACCAAATTCAAAGAAGTTCATCGTGTTCTTCACCAAATTCAAAGAAATTCGTCGTGTTCTTCACCAAATTCAAGGAGTTAGTCACCAAATTCAAGGCGTTCTTCGTCAAAGTCCCTAAATCCAACATTTGATCCAAGATCGTGATGATAAACCCAAAGATCAATGTTGTTGAAGACCTAACAACCTTCAAATAAAGTCAAACACATGTCTTTTTCTTGAATGTTGTTCAAATTTTAAGCCAAACGTTCTTGAAGAAAGAATTAGAGCATTAAAGTTAGAGAATAGAGCCCACAAAATTTAATTTGATCCAAATTATTCGATCTTACATCAAGTTTTCTTGTTATCCAAGAATTTTGTTCTATAAATTCTGACATGCCCAGTGGGACATCTCTGCCTCTCATATCTTACTTTGCCAAGTCCAAATAAGTTACAATGACGACTAACTTATTAAATTTAGAAAAGCAAATTAATGCACTGACTAAAGTTATTGAAGGGCTTGCTAAGCATGTTCAGGAGCAAGACTCGAAGATTTTTAGGTTGATAGACAAGTTAGACAATGTTGATGCTAGCAGGGTTGTGAAGAAAGCATCCGAAATTCATGATGATGCTAAGACAGTTGCCAAGTAGTTGGCTAATGACCAAAAGAAACCTGCAATCGAGGAGCTTCAAATTTCCTCTGATGGCTAGATCCCCATTGATCAATTAAAGGACTTCATTGACAGGGCCATCAAAAGTAAGCTTGATAAAGGCACCAGGTCAATATTAACATACTCTGAGTCTTACTCTGTAAGGATTGACAGCTTAAAAATGCCAACAGGCTACCAACCACCTAAATTCCAGCAGTTTAATGGCAAAAAAAACCCAAAACATGTCACCAACTTCATCGAAACATGCAATGATGCTGGCACTTATGGTGATCAACTTGTTGGGCAGTTTGTTTGATCATTGAAAGAAAATGCCTTTAACTGGTACACAGATCTGAAGCCTAGATCCATTGATAATTAGGAGCAATTAAGGCAAGAGTTCCTCAATCGTTTCTACAGTATCCGAAGGACTGTCAATAGGATTGAACTTAAAAACACTCGCTGGTGAAAAAATGAGCCTATCATCGATTATATCAACGTTGGAGAAATCTAAGTCTAAATTGCAAAGATAAACTTTTAAAAATATCAGCAATTGAAATGTGCATCTAAAGAATATATTAAGGTCTAAGATACATTCTTTAAGGAATTCAGCCCAAAACTTTTAAATGAGTTTGCCACATGTGCTCATGATATGAATTTGAGCATGACTGTCAGTAGAGTTAATGGTCCACTTTTCCAAGAGTTCCAAGATGAAAGGTATAAAGGGGGCAAGTCTTATACTGAAATGTCAAATAAAGAATCCATAATAGTACGCGCTAAATCTATCCAAACACAAGAAAAAAATAAGTTGGTAAGGAATAGAGAAACCCCTTTGAGGCCAAGAAAGTCATCTTTGAAGGAGATGTGAGCTAAAACCTACTTTTTTCTTGACTCGGATGTATCAGGGATATTTGATGACCTACTCAAAGCCAATCTCATCGAACTTCCTGAATTGAAACGACTTGAAGAAGTTGGAAAGATTAGAGATTGTAAGTATTGTAAGTACCATCATCTAGTTGGGCACCTTATCCATGATTGTTTCATATTTTAAAAAAAAAGTCATAAAGTTGGCTCACCAAGGAAAAATCATACTTGAAGAAAGTGTAGATGTCAATTTTATCACCTGACTACTAAAAAATAAGCTAATTACAGCTGACAATTTTCAAAAAATTTTGCTCACTTTGAAAGTAAAAGTGCTAGAAAGTAAATTGAGAGCATTAGAAAGTGAAGAGGCACCTTCAAGGCATCAAATTTTAAAGAAAAGAAATGAGGATCCTTGGAGTATAAAAAAAGAACAAAAAACCAAAAGGAAAAAACAAATCTTCAAGTTCAAGGTTCCTTAACCTAAGTTGAAACTGTCTACAAATGTTCAAAGATACTTCTTGACACGAGTTGAAACTATCTACAAATGATCAAACCCAAAGACTCCTTGACATGAGGATAAACTGTCCAATTAAAGCCAAAAGCTCATTGACATGAGTAGAAATTGTTTCCAAATGTTCTAATTCAAAGGTTCATTAACACGAGTTGAAACTGTCCCCAAATCTACTTAACCTAAGTTGAAACTGTCTACAAATGTTCAAAGATATTTCTTGACACGAGTTGAAATTATCTACAAATGATCAAACCCAAAGACTCCTTGACATGAGGATAAACTGTCCAATTAAAGCCAAAAGCTCATTGACATGAGTAGAAATTATCTCCAAATGTTCTAATTCAAAAGCTCATTGACACGCGTTGAAACTGTCCCTAAATTTACAAATGTTCGAAAATGCTCCTTAACATAAGTTGAACTGTTTACAAATGTTCAAAGGCTCTTTGATACGAGTTAAAATTGTCTACAAATATTCGAAGGCTCCTTGACACGAGTTAAAATTGTCTACAAATGTTTGAAGACCTCTTGACACGAGTTGAAACTATTTACAAATGTTTAAAATTCGACTACATAGCTCATTGAAGCTCACCACCATGAACGTTGTTGCCTATGGCTTGCTAGGCGGCTTTTACTTCCTCATTGCCGACCTACCACCAAGCTCATGAAGCCGCGCCACCACTCAGAGACTGAAACCTAACGTCAAGCCATCCTCATTATTACTTAGAGCTCGTCGAAGCCTGGCCCTGCTGGTGCGACAGATGACAAATTGTGGTAACACCATTGGTCAAAGACTGTTGCCTCATCGCCAAAGGGAAGAGCAGAACTCATAACTCTCTTGACAGTACATGATTGAAGACAAAAAAAGCGAGTGATGCAAGGATGGCACAGTCAAACACTGTGTGGGTACTTGATCAGTCATGAGATTCATATCTTCTATTTATAAGAAGGCTAAAGTTCGATGATAGAGTTTTAGTAAGACATTCTTCTATGCCCCCCTTAAATTGATAGATACAGATTTTAGAGAGATCAATACTCCTGATTTGAGTAGGCTAGGGGAAGAAATTTTCATCTAATTCAAACCCCAGTTCTGCTAGCTTGGCATACCTCAAGCTTTTTTTTATTTTTTATTTTTAAGGATGATGAGGGCGTGACCAAAATTTTAAACAACATTTGGAAGAGTTCATATTTCAAAGAATTATTGGAACTCTAAGATTGCCCACAATTAAACTTTGGTATCTTGTTAATTAGGAAATGGCTAGCAATTTGATAGACTTGGATCAAATTTGTGGGCTCGGACAAGTGTGAATAGACAAATTTGCTAATGTACGGACCAAAGTTAAAAAATCCCAAAACTTAAAGAAAAAAAAAAGAAAAAAAATCGATACTTGTTCATTCAAGATAAAATTTTCATGAACAAGTCTTGAGGGGGCATTTGTAAGCACACAAATTTTGTTTACCAATTAAATAATGCCACGTAGAAAAAATGACATTAAAAATATTAATTAAATCAATTTTTATTTATTTAGGAATTTAAATAAATATAATTTTTAAAATAAATAAATAATTAATTAATATTTTTATCGGTTAATCAAATGGCACTAAGTGGCAGAATCCTATTAAAAATTCAAGGAATAAAGACTCTGAGTGACAATCATATTAGAAGTTTTAGAAATAAAGATTTTAAGTGACAGAATCCTGTTAGAAGTCTAAGGAATGAAGACTCTAAATGGCAAAATCCTGGTATAAGTTTGAAGGATGAAGATTCTATTAAGTTGTTGAATAGGGTTCAAACTCTAACGGCCAATGAAATCGCGCTACGTGAGTAGGTTGATGGAACAACTCTGTCTCTCTTATAATTATAAATAGGAGTCAAACCCCATTGAAAAATGAGAGAAGTTAGAAAGTGAAGCAATTGAAGATTTGAAGCTCCTCAAATTTTCTCTGGAATTCCCAAAAACATTCAAAGTGTTCTTCACCAAATTCAAAAAGTTCGTCATGTTCTTTGGCAAATTCAAAGAATTCCGTTGCATTCTTCACCAAATTTAAAAAAGTTTGTTGTATTCTTTGCTAAATTCAGAGAAGTTCATCATGTTCTTCGCCAAATTCAAAGAAGTTCGTCGTGTTCTTCATCAAATTCAAGGAGTTCGTCACCAAATTCAAGGCGTTCTTCGTCAAAATTTCTAAATCTAATATTTGATTTAACATTGTGGTGTTAAACCCGAAGATCAATGTTAATGAGGACTTAACAACATTCAAGGAAGATTAAACACAAACCTTTTCCTTGAAAATTGTTCAAGATTCAAATCAAGTCTTCTTGAAGGAAGAATCAGAGGATTGAAGTTAGAGAGTATAGCTCACAAAATTTAATTTGATTCAAATTATTCGATCTTACACCAAGCTTGCTTGTTATTTAAGAATTTTGTCCTACACGGTGATATCTATATTATATTCATCCTTGCTTGTGTGGAACCAAGCTACTGAGGAACTAGAAGTATTGATATGTCAAAAAGCACATGCTCATCCAATCAGTCCAAGCATAGACAGATCCTAGCGACATATCCTTCTTTTGATGGCGAATATTGGAAGTGCTATTGAAACAAGAATCCTCATGGTGTGTGTGGCTAACTGAATGCCTCGCACCTCAGCCATTATCATGAATCCATTGTTAGACATGCCTCTGGAAGTGAAGAAGGGAATATGAAAGAAAGACTTCATCGATTGGAAGACACTCAACCTTCATATATATTTCTTATCGTACTCCCACAAAATATTTGCACCTATTATTATTAAATATAACATGCACCAATATAGTTTTTACCTATTGATAAGATTTTATTTACGTCATCGCATCATATCATTCTTTACAAACATGCGGATTATCCTTTCACATCAAAGAAAACCTATTACGTTTCTAGAAAGCATTATCATTATGCTTTTCTCACAAAATTCATTTAATCACACTTAATTTTCACTGTTGTCCTTAAAATTAAACCCCACCCAATTTCGTAAAATCAATTTTTAGAAATGAAAATATTATTCAATCACAAGTTTAATTCATACCTGTTGAATCTTGACATGGTAAAGTTAAAATTGAGAGGTTGTTGGTGTTCATATATGAGTCAAAAGTAATCAAATGTAATTAATAGATGTGGTTGGTACAATGGAATGAAATGAGAATAGAATGGGCATTCTTAATTGATTCCAAAAGATGTGATAGGTTGATGCATAGCATTTCATTATATTAGTTGAATTTGTTTGTGGTTAAATTTTGTATTTTGTTAACTATTTTTTGACATAATATGACTTGGATTTGAATGATTTTAGTTGGCATAGATTCGAGCGAGAAATGAGGTATGACAAGCAAAATTGGTGCAAAAGTGCTTTGTAATGTTGATATTAAGAGCATTATAATTGATCTTGGAGATTCAAGATTAATATCGATGGATCCAATATAATTAAGTGCCACACATGAACTTTAGCAAAAACTTCTATTTTATCGATCCAACCATCTCATGATCGATTTAGGTTAATTGAAAGAAGATCAAAAAGGTTGATAAGGTTTTGCAATATTGATCTAAAAGGACTTTAGATTGATTTTGAACACAAGAAAATTCTTTAATATGGATTTTAAGTAATTGGGATAGATCCAGATGGATCTTCACTAGATAAGGCTTGACATGGATGATTGCACCTGCAAGATGCTGAAAAAAATGTGTAGGAAAGAAGATAAGAATCTCATCTCAACCATTATTACATACATGCAAAAGGCAAATTTAGGGTTATAGCAATAAGACTTTTGGTACACAAAAAAGAGCACAAGACTGGAGAATTTTTTAAGTTTTGGGACACATTCAAGAAGATAAAGAAAGTTGAAGATTACTTGAGAACAAGAACTCCTATTATTTGATCTTTTATTTCTTGATTGTAATGATTATGATGATGATTTTTATGTGCGCAATGTCTCAAATTATGCATGGCTAATAATTTTTGGTCTAGGAGTTTGATGAAACCAGTTAAAACTATAGTATAATCATTCAGTTTATTTATTGAAACAATTTTTTATTTTAATTACTTGTGTATTTGTTTTGAATGCGTTCAATTCATGACCATGCAATTCAAATGATATGTTTTGTGTGTGTGGGATTAGCTCGGAAAAGTTGATCACACACATTCAAAACTAAGATGCACACATTTAATAATGTGAAGCAGGGATGTAATTAATCTTTAAAGTCTAAATTTTAATACATATGTTTAGAATGGGAATGTATAAGGATATGGTTCCGTTATGATGAAAGTTTTAATTAAATAAATTAGAAATGGTGAATTTAAATTGGTTACATTTCCCAAGATATTTAATACATTGATTTCTCATTTTGTAATTCTTGTCCGTGTTAAGTTGCTTGCTTTAATTGTTAATTAGCTTGTAGTTAGTTAATTTTATTAGTTGGTAAACTAAATTGGGTAGTTGGCACTGTAATACATCTCAATCCTAGTGGTAATGATATTTACACTCATCAAGTACCATTGCTTAACACCATGCATTTGCAGTTAGTTACATAATTAGAAAATGCATGGTCAAGTTTTTTGCGTTAGGAATTATTTAATTTTTTGGTGTCAAAGTTTGATTAAATTTCTAAACTCTAGATCAAACATTCTTTTTCTTCTCTTTTTGATTAATTCTTTCGTTTTCTTCTTCTTTAGTTGGCACTAGATAAGAAGATCTCTTAATGAGGGACAATTTAGTTTCAATCCAAAATTTGAACTACGGTTAATCGGGCACTAATCAAAGAAAAATGTTTTGGAGTTTGATGAACAACAACAACAACAACAATGAAAGGAGTGGCTAACAAAGACTATGTTTAGGAGGATCAGAACACCAAATCTATCAACTTTAAACAACTTGCATACCATCGAGCTAAATTTCTATTTTAAAGACTTTGATTATAAGCTATCATAAATAATAAAGTTAGAAAATCAATTTCAATTTCATGACGAATTAGCCATCTACCATGATAAATAGATCAACAAAAATGATATAATAAATAATTAATTACTGTATCTGGTAATATTCACCTTTTATTTTTTTATTAATTTCTAACTAAGCAATCTTTTGTAATGACTTTTAAATTATTCACGTGCATGCACTGTGCTAGTTCCATTTAATTTTCATTGCATCAACTTAAGTTATTTTGGTATAATCATTCTTTAATACTTTCTGGACTGTTAAAACCACAACAATCACATGCTTCATAATAAACGATGACTTCTCCTCATTCTCGGAGGAGAAAAGGCATGGTACAAAGATGATTTTACAACTCCTAAATCAAACCAACAATCGGTGGTTTGGTAACTTTTGATATTCATTGAGGCACAATACAGGATCATTTATGTAGATGGCTACTTTTCAAAAAATCTAGTAGTGTGCTGGCAATAAGAATTAGAAGACAAACCCTCCACATACAAATATCTACAGAAATTAACATGAACCCAAAATTCTATGTGACAAAATTGATAAAAATCTATAAAATTGGAAGGTTATTGATTCAAACATAACGCTATTATGAGCTTCATGCAGTGTACATATATCAAAATCAATATAAACTAGGCATCAAATGCCTTCAGTAGAAGTAGGAGGTACTACTTAGTGAGGTTAGAATTTAGAAACACAATTGTATAAAAACACAATATGAACAACTTAGAGCATCACAACATGTGTTTGATCTAGCCACCAAAATTCACAAACATCATGGAATTAATTAAACATTGAGTAGTTATATATTAAAAGTATGGCCATAATTGTGAAAAGAAGACAATGCCTCTTAATTGCAGCAATAAATAATCATATTAGAGCTTGCCTATGTCTTGCCGAATAAGGAAAGCAAAATGGTTGAAATTGTGAACAAACCTATCCACATGATACACATACACGACCAAACACGAACATTGTGAGCATCGTACTTATAAACCTCTCCTCGTTCCCTGTCCATGGCAAAGCACACATACATACGTACATTGTGTCAATGACGTTGTCTAAAACACACGTGAAGAAGCCTGTAATCACAATCATCTTGCCATAGGTGTAACACGACCTGCATATCGTGAAATAATATTTTTTTCAAATCCAAACTACAACTGCAGTTTATGAAAAATATGGCAATAAATTGATTATTGGAACTTATCCTAAGGCAACAAAGATTTATGCAATAAAATAGGAAATGTTTACACATATATGTAATATCACAAATCAAGAAATACATAATAAGCAGATAAAATGTTGGACCGAAATTAAGGTAACGATATCACTAACTGCTATACCTCATATTTCTTAATCTCCAAAGAGGATAAAGATTATTTGTAACAAGTTTGAAGTTGCTTGCCACAACATGGCCCGTTAGCAATACAATTCCTAGTTTGTCCGCCCAATAGGAATAAATTTAAACTAATCCACAAGAAGTATATGGTGTGGCAGAGGATTGAACTTACTTCACCTGTATGTTGCACCAGTCATCTTGTCATCTATGAAACGTGTCTTACATGTTCAGAAAGAAAAAGAATATTGAAGAACATACAATTTCTCTCCAAGTGCACACCATGCAAACGTGCCACCTCATATGGTTCACGCATGCATTGACCATCGTTTATTCAACTAAAAAAGTTTTCACGTAGTGACAATATCTATCTAGGTGCCACCTATTCTAGAAAAAGTTTAAGTCAAGTTGAACAAGCTTGTAGTAGGCATCAAGTTCACACACTATGACAAGAAATAGCAAGTAGGTTGAATGATCAAGCACACTTAAATGACGACGAGGGAAGGAGAGCTAAGAAGATATATATTGTTTAAAGTACATTAGTTGAATTTGGATTCCAAAGTTCATATTATGTTTTGAGAGTTTTCACTTTCAACGTAGAAAAACAAACAAGTCTTTAAACAATTAATATTAGGTATTAAGTACGACACCGACACTTATATAAATTATAAAAAGATAAAATCCTAGTTTTAGACTCTTTCTTGGAGCTAATGAAGCTCTGTAGGAATAGATCATCATCGTCCGAGCATCAAAGGTAGTCTTAGATGCTGCACTAATGATAGGAATGGTCATTATATTAACAACCATTCAATATAACACCGGGTATAAGGTTTGATCCCCCTTCTACCAATCTTAACGATCAAATTTGTTCAGATAAGACAATTTTTGTGATGAGAACTATTCAAATAATCAGCCTCTTCAAATCTCGAGGGTTCATTGGTAACTTCTCTACTGCTCGTCTTGTGAATCACATACCCTACATGGTTCCTTAACTGGATCGTCACGGGTCTCATGGCTGGAAGAAGGAACTAATGTGAATTTAGAGCTTGTAGTGCATAACAACTGGAGTCCCTGATTCCCACCTACATATTGGTTATGAGAACTGAGCGTAGTGCTTTTCCTCGGGCAATGGTCATTATCCTTGGGTAGGAGTTGCCAAAAGTCAACATATGAACCGAGTGCACCACAACCGTTGGGCTGATTTGATGCCCAAGCCTTACCCTCATATGTTATTCGGGTGTTGTGAGATGTGGGTTAGGCACATTACCCCCAAAACTCATTTTGCTCCCAACAAAATCATATATAATGAGGAAAATTAGTATCGGTACTAAATTTATTTATTTCCTAAAACACAATTTAACAAAAAAAAATATAAAACAAAAAGAAAATACACAATTAATATTTAACATACTTTTCTTTTAATAATAATAATTCTAACGTACTTTTTTCGATCCAAGTATATTGGATGCTTTTTTAATTGACAAAGTAATTTCTTGATGAAAGACGACAATAAGAAAATTTTGGATATCTTTGTTGTTGTAGAATAAGTGGTTGAAAGTGAAAAATCAAGTTATTATTTTAAATTAAATGATACGGGTAAACAAAATTTCAACGTTGGAAAGTAACAAATTAGTTGAAAAAAAGCCATAAATTTGAGACCGAGCCATAAAATAAAAAGAATACAAGTTTGCTTACGTATTAATTTTAAATATCTTTAAGATATTTAAGGTGCTAGGTAAAATTTTTACTAGATGCATACTAAATGTCAAGAGTTTATTTTTATTAGCTCCCTTACAAAGGCAAAGAATTCATAACTTATACTTTAACTTTTTTAATTTTAACTATATTAATTATAAAATCATCACTACTAGAATTTCATAAAATAAGTTATATTACGCTTCATTAACTACACAAATAATTTATAAAATAGAAAAAAAAATTCCCAGATAAAAGAACCCAAATAGATTTCCAACCAAGAAAACAGAAGTGGGACATTGATTATAAGGATGGCATCTTTTGGACTTATGGAAAGGATGTTTTTAGGCCATAGTGGAAGTGGACGCGCATTCAATTGTGTCTGATTGGGTCAGCAAAGGTCATTAAAGTCATCATAAATTGCCAAAACCCAAGGCAATATACAGTGATTAGAGTATATAGTGATTAGAGTGATAGTACGACTAATAGTAGTGTTTTAAAAATTAGACCGATAATTACACTACAAAAGTAGTCGACTTAAGGATTATGGTTTAACCAATGACTCACTCGTAGTCAAATTGATGCCATAATATTTATGTTATATATTTAATTAATTTGCTAAAATAGATAAAATAATAAATATTAAAAAATACATAAATCTTGTTTTAAAATTTTTTACTTACTACTAATATTTAAATGGACCGTGCTTATACAATAAAAATACGGCAAAAATATAAATAATAAACATTACTTCAATAAATAAAATGTAAATATATACAAAAAATATATCTTATTAAAATATTTGATGAAAATATAATAGAATTTTACTAAAATCCCGTATATTCAATATGTATGAAAGTAAAAAATTATCTGACGTTTTAAAAGACAATTTGTTCGATTCATGGAATTTTTATTATGAAGGAGAACAAATTTAAGATCGAATTCAATAAAAAAAAAAGGAAAAATTTTAAGAAATAAAAATTTATGATTTAAATGGCTATTCCTTTTTCAACTGAAATGGTTTGATTTTCCTGAATCGTGACTAATTCATTTAGTTTAGCGATTCAATTACAATTTTATTTGACTTTATTCAATTTTATTATAATTCTAAATTTTAGGACCTCTCTATATCATTTTTTTGACCAATCATCTAAATAACCGATTTAACTATACGATTGAAATTGATTTTTAAAATAAATTGACTGATACCATACAAGATATATTGGGCAATACTTGCACGATCTCGAAGAACCTACTTCCTAAAATATACAACTGTTTACAAATGCTCAAAAATCAATATTTTTAAATTTAAATTAGACTAGCTAGTTCAATTGATTTGGAAAGGAATTGATCGATTTTCCAATCTGAATAGACTATAAAATTGACTCACCCTTTGACTTTATGTGAATTAGTCAAAATTGGTTTTATATTTTTAATTAATAAAAAAGTTTTAAAAAATCCTTTTTGTAAATAGAAATTTATAAAAAATAGTTTTTTTTTATGTTTTCTAAGATTTTTACCTCATAAATAATTTGTTTGCATAATTGATTTTTAATTATTTTGAATTTTATTTATTTAGTAGTTTTTATCTATATATTATTTTAATTGAGTTATTGAAAATTCAAATATTGCATCATACAATTAACATTTTTCACATTAATTATGTAGCTTTTGTTGTACCAAATTTATTTTTCAATATTTATATTTTTGGCTTTGAATATAATTAAATTTCTTTTATATTTTAATAATATTTTTTGTTCTTGTTGAATTATTAAATTTTAATTTCACGTTTAAAACTTGTTATTTAACATATTAATAAACGGACTTACATTTGTTTTATAAATTTGATATAATATTATTTTATATATATAATATAATATATAATTTAATATAACTGATTATTTTAAAAATCATTAAATGATTGAATTAATGATCCAATTAATTATTCAATTTGATGGTGGGTCCTATTGTTAAAAAATTGGCAAGGCTGTGCCAGAATGGGCCCGGGGTATGCAAGGGTGATTACGGTGCCATTTCCCTTTCTCTGCGAGTTTGTTTGCCCATTTCAATGGGGTTTGTGCGACTTTGCTAAGTAAGAAAGATGTATGGTTCAATGCGTTTGGATGACGTTTAATGCGGTTTTACAGTTTTTAATTTAATTTAATCTAAAATTAAAGTATAAAAATTAATTTTTTATATAGGGTTAAACTATGAAATTAAAAAAAAATGCCTGTAAGGCAAATTGTATTTAAAATTCCCACTGTATAAAATATTCACACAAACTGTAGTTATATGTTTGACTTTTACATTGACTATATTTCGTATAAAGAGAATAGATTAAATGAAAAATACATTTTATAATATTTTAACTAGTTTAGAAAATATATATATTTGTAATATCTATTTTAAACCAAAATATTGCTATTTATTAATATTTCTTATATTATAATCTTTTAAAATGATATTAAATTATTAATGTATATCATCATATTTTAACGAAAAAAAATTCTCTATGCTAGAATTACTTTTTAGAAATAATTTTCAAAGAGAGTTTTTTACATGATGTGACTTATGAGGTTATAGTTTTTTTATTTGTACATTTTATGCTATGTTTATTATTAATATCAAATTAATATTTTTTAGTTCAAATTCAATATTTTGTATTTTTTATGCGTAATTGATAAATAGAAATCAGTTTGATTGAGTGAAATCTTGATTTTATTGAATAAGAATTTAATCAAATAAATACTGAAATTGACCCAAATAATAGTGAATTTAATCAATCAAAAACATGTTAAGTAGATTGACTGAAAACATATTTGATCTTTTGTTTTGATGCTTCTACTTTTGATACGTAGGTATTTGGCATGCAAATTTTTTAGGTCATTATAATTAAGTTTTAAAAAAAACATTGATAGCGTTGGAAAAAAGCATTTTTAATGTTCAAATAAAATTTACAAGTTCCATCCTTCATGTTTGAGATGAATAAAGACAAAAATGTACCGTATATAAAAAGTAGTAAGTTTTATAAATTAATCATTAAATTAAACCGAAAATTAAGAAATAATCATTTAAAATAATAATAAGTGTGTGTATATATATATCATTGTGTGTGTGTGTGTGCGCGCGAGAGAGAGAGAGTGTGTGGTGTGGTGCCAGTGCAATTTGAGCTTCAATTTCAATGATGATTTCTTGAAAACGGTGTAGTGTTGGAAGATGGTTTGTGCAGTTCTCCAAGTGATTGGCAACCTCTAATTGCAACTAATGTACGATGCAAAGTGTTAGCTGTGGCAACAACAAGGCTGAGATCAAACTACACGTGTACATTACGAGATAAATTGTAGTAAAGTGCGAAGCAGATAGTGCAGCATGAAGAAATTGATCCTGAGGTGTCAAGTTTCTAACATCTACAACCCTACTCCTTACTCTTATGTACATCATTTGTATAAAATATATTATGTATTTCAGTTATTTCAAAATAAGATACTTATTTTCATTGATGTTATTATACGTATTTTATTTATTCCATTTGAAACATGTAAATTGACATGATTTCTTTCTCAACTGTCCATTGCTTGTCATATAACAATAAATCTTTTGCAATTTATCTTTATTTTACAATATTATAATAGTTCAGTATATTAAATAACATAAACAAACATTATTCTACTAATAGGATATTCATTGACCCTTAATTTTTTTCTTGTTGTACATTTGAAGAGTAATGCAATTATTCATTATGTGGTCTAACACAAACAAATATTATTTAACTAACAGAATATCTACTGGCTCATGTATGCATCTTAGCCTAATTGATGGATCGCTGCTCTGCTTGCAGTCAGAGCATCGCTTAGAGGATGTGTGGGTAGGACGGATTAATGACATAGTGACATTGGCAGCATCAGATAGTTATTGGACGAGATTTTGAGAGATTGACCTTTGTGTATTGGACATACTAAGTACCATTGACATTTAACGATATGGTGGAGATGCACCGCACAAATGATAGAGATTGAGAAATATACCGTCACAAATAGAATGCAGAGGCACGTATGATAGAGATTGAGAAATATACCATCACAAATATATTGCTATATGGAGGGGCAGAGTCAATATTCATGAAGGTATTTGTTATGACGATCACATGCCTCACGTGGTTCACAGATATCCAGATTGGTATCACCAGATCACTTGACACATCATCAGCCCCCATACTCTAAATGTTCGCAGTGATTTTCAGCAAGGAGAGCGGAGTTTTTTGCAATACATGATACGTGTATATTAATTTATTTACGTATTTTATTTCATATGTCTAAAAGCAAATATCATTTTTTCATATTTTACTGTTATTACAAGACTATAGATTGCAAGATGCTAATTTGACAAAGGACTTTAACATAGTATGTAATGCCAACAGACTTATTGATGACCACTTAGCTAGGTCCTTCGGTTAATACGTATAAATGGATGCTCCACCCTATAGTAATCAACGAGCATGCCTGGACCATTGTTGTGACCACAAAACATGCCATCATTCTCGCACCATCTGGCTCCAAATAATGTCTATATTCTTACACCTCCAAACCCACAATCATATTCACCACATACGTTATATGCATTCATAGTGGAGACTTCACATGTCGAGGGACACATAATGGATTCCCCAATACAACAATCGAGTGTGAAGATGTCATATATACGATCGTTCGACTAGTCGCCATCCCATAGCCTTAGATTCAGGATAGTATGATGGAGGCTAGTTTTTATAGGTACATTCACCTTAGTATGATCTATATGGTATGCATGGTGGTGACAAGCCCCTATCGCGAACTCGTTAAGTAGTGCGCTGCCATCGATATGAAACTAAGGGTTATCTCCCTTAAATTATACATTTCTTATTATATATATTACAGTTAAGATTTCTTTGTTTTTCTTATAATTTATTATCTCATTTTACATGTGCAAATTAAGATTTTGGTACTAATTCATTTTATGAACTTTTCTACTCATATTCATTATCTATATTATGCATGCATAAATATTTTAAATTCAACATAATATTAAAATCCTTTAACAAATAATACAATTTGCAAAATATAAATATAAATATAAATATAAATTCTACGGTTTGATAAAATGACCAAAAAGTGTTAAAAAATAAAATTAATTGACACAAGAGTAATTGTATTAATTGAGAGTCGGAAGCCTTATATTTTTTTCAAAAAATTTATGGGTTCTTGCATTTATCTTATTTTTAAAAATAAAATGTTATATATATATATATTTTATTATTTATTTTTTAAGAAAATTATTTATATTTTCTTTTACTTTATTTTTTTTGGGTTTGATTATTTTATTTTATTTTTTTAAGAGCCAGAAATCCTCTATTAAAAAAAATTAATTTCATTTAGATGCCAGAAACTGGAACCTAAATCTTTGAACTTTTTTTTTTTCGTCATTTTTTTTATTGATTATTAAATTTGGAATTTTTTTTAAAAACCCGCTGCCTGCTTCTTATTTTATAATAATAAATCGTGTTATGTTATCTCTCGAATTTACATTTTATGTATGAATTAAAAATTGGCATATTACGAGGCAAGATAGTAGTGGATAAAGTTTATAATTCCCAACATCCCGGTGTTAACTTTTGTCTTATTTAATAAGAAAAATTATAGCGCCCTACCATAAAATTTGAATTTTGTACTAATTATTTTTTTAAATATAAAAAATTATGTATAACTCTTTTTTGAGGAGATATATGTAAATTTTTGATAAATTGATCTATACAAAACTTACTTATTGAATAGACTTAAATATTAATCAAAAATATAATTAAAAAAAAGGTACGTGTAACTTGTCATGTCTAAAAGGACTGATCTATGAAAAGTCTAAATTGTAAAGAAGGGCACTGCAATTTTTTCTATTAAATAATAATATGAATAAATTTTATTTTATTTGCAAAATGTCTAATCTTCCAATTATCTGTCTCTGCTTCTATTAGTGTAATGGGGATTATATATTTAATTGCAAACACGATTCTCGACTGGATGGTTATAATTTGGTGCTTATTATTTCTTAATTAATGTAATGAGCGTTTAACAATTTTTTGAGTTAATAAATTAATAATGAGGATGCTTGTTTGAGTCAAAGGAGACGACCTGAGCTGGATAACTTCCAAAGAAATGTAAATAAGAATTAATTAGCATAAGATGATATATATCTCTCAACGCTTGAATTATGTACCATTAAATATATTTATACTATATACTAGTGATTAGAGGATACTCGGTGCATGTCTATAATTATACAAATGAATTAATAGTATTATTAAATATAAATTTTATATCATTAATAAAACAGAAGAAAAAGAAAGAATCTTATAAAAAAGATAAATATAAT
This sequence comes from Avicennia marina, assembly GCA_019155195.1. Classification (NCBI taxonomy): domain Eukaryota; kingdom Viridiplantae; phylum Streptophyta; class Magnoliopsida; order Lamiales; family Acanthaceae; genus Avicennia; species Avicennia marina. The sequence continues at coordinate 10,620,158 of CM032763.1, forward strand.
AAATCAAATTTGAGAAAGGAGATAAAAATACAATAACTTAAAATTGAGAGAAGAATGAAATAAGTAAAAAGTGAGAGGGGAAAAGTAAAAAGAAACTTTTTGAATTAAAAAGGGTAATATGGTAAATTAATATGGTGCAACCGAAGTTTGGTCTGTATCCTTAATATATGGTATAGATATTACACTAATAAGAAAGTTTGGTTTCATAATATAGAATTATTTAAATACTCTTGACCCTTTGCATATTACCTATTCTCTATTCTCCTAATTTTTATTTGTATAATTTACTTTTTAATTTTAATTTATTTTATTTTTCTATTTTTTAAAATTTTTTTATTTATTTTATATTTAATACTATATGTGTTAAGACAAGATACATAATTTGATTGTATACTGTTAAATTACTATAATAATCTTATTTAAATAATTTTTCTCTTCATTTTTTTGATATAACTCTGTTACGCTTTTATATATTTTTTGTAGTTTTTGGTTCACCCTTTTGATTCTTTTTTATTTAATTTTCATATGCTCTTAATTTTAAATTAATATTATTTTTTTATCATAATTTGTTTCAATGAATAAAATAGTATAATTATATGAAAATTTGAACATGAATGTGCCAGTATTACTTGTATTTAATTAATCTTTTAATTTTCTTATTGTTAGTATTCGAGTCTAAACCGCAAAAAGTAATCACGGTGATATATGGGCTTAATTAAGAAAATAAGAATTTATTGGCTTTTTTACGTTAAAGTTAAAGTTCAATAATTTATTCTCTCTAATTAAATTTAATTTGTTTTATTTCTTCCTATTTATTTATTTTTCTCTCAAGCCTCTCCCTCTCTCTCTCTTTCTCATTTTTATACATTATTAATGCATTTTGAATCATAAATTTTTTTTATTTAAAATAGATCTTTTTTGCGAGATGATAAATTATAAAATCAAAATATTTTTATATATACAATTCAAAACACTTATAAAATACAAACACAATTGTATGTGTTTACATAATAAATTATATTTTAAATTTTATTTGCACATGTGTAAACATATAAAATAAATAAATAAATGAATAAAATATCACATAAAATTGAATAAAGAAATTGAAATACGGATTAAATAATTTTATTTTAGAATTTTAAAACAAATACACTTTTCTTAATAAATAATTAATCAATCAAAATTGTCCAAATCAAATGGCGACAAATGGCACAATCCGATAAGAAAGTAATAAATAATGAAGAGGGCCAATCAGAAGGCGACAAGTGGCGCAGTCTAGCAAGAGGCCAACAACCCCAGCCAATCAGAATGCTCCACGTCAGCAGGTTAGGTGGCTACATCATCTCTTCTACAACTATAAATAGGGGTCAAAACCTCACAAAAGACAACAACAAGCCAAGGAGAAGAAGAGAAGACACAAAATCCTCTCAAGGCGTTCAAGAACATTCAAGGCGTTCTTCGTCAAGTTTAAAGAGTTCATCCCAAATTCAAGGCGTTCTTCGTCAACGGTCTTCAAATTCAACGTTCGATTCGAAGTCAGGGCGCCAAGTTCGAAGATCAACGTTAATTGGAGAAATCAACAAATTCCAAAGAAGATCAAGCACAAGCCCTTCTCTTGAAGATACTCCAAATTAAAGCCACGGCTTCGATCCTAAACCCAAATTCAAGGCCTTCTTCGTCAACGATCTTCAAATTCAACGTTCGATCCGACATCAGGGCGCCAAGCTCGAAGATCAGCGTTAATTGAAGAAATTTACAAGTTTCAAGGAAGATCAAGCACAAGCCCTTTCCTTGAAGACACGTCAAGTTGAAGTCACATCTTTGGAGGAAGAATCAGAGGACTAAATTAGAGAACAGAGCCCGCATCAAATTCATTTGATTCAAGTTGTAATCGATTTGTACGAATTTCTTGTTAGTGGAATCCAAGAGCAAGATTTTGTCCTACAAAGTTTTGGCACGCCCAGTGGGACCTCTCTACCTCTCATCTCTTCCTTCCTCAGAGTTTCAAGTGGACTACAAGCTTCGAACAAATCATCATGGCCAGCAACAAGGGAAAAGCTGTCAAAGCCGCTACCTCAGCCGCCAGTGAAACCGCCACAAAGAACGTCGGGGTCATCACTAGGAGTTTGGCAAGGAAAGCAACACGCTCAGAACCAGCCCCCCTCCATGAAGATGTCAACAACCCACTCCTCACAAACAAAAGTAATGAGGACGACTCAGCACCTTCGAGCCCTCGCTCTGACGCTTCATCTGCCTCCAATGACGCCCCAGTCATGACGACTAATGCCTCGAGCTTGGAGGACCAAATCGCCGCACTGACTAAGGTCATTGAAGGGCTAGCCAAACATGTCCAAGAGCAAGATGCTCGGATCTCAAGGGTGATGGACAAAGTAGACAAAGCCGAAACCAGTCAAATGGCAGAAAAGGCGCTCGAAGTTCCTGACGGAGTTGAAGTATCTACCAAGCAACCAGCCAATGACCATCAGGAGCCTGTAGCCAAAGAGCTTCAACTATCCTCGGATGGCTCGATTCCTATTGATCAACTTAAAGACTTCATTGTAGGTACCATCAAGAACAAGCTAGAAGGAGGCACTAAGTCAACTCTGGTATATGCCAAGCCCTACTCGACAAGGATTGACGGCTTGAAAATGCCAACCGGCTATCAGCCTCCTAAATTCCAGCAATTCGACGGCAAAGGAAACCCGAAACAGCATGTGGCACACTTCATAGAAACATGCAATGACGCTGGAACATATGGAGATCTTCTGGTCAAACAGTTCGTCCGCTCGTTGAAGGGAAATGCGTTCGACTGGTACACTGACCTCGAACCCAGATCCATCGATAGCTGGGAAGAAATGGAGTATGAGTTCCTCAACCGCTTCTACAGCACAAGGCGAACCGTCAGCATGATTGAGCTTACCAACGCTCGCCAATGGAAAGAGGAGCCGGTCATTGACTACATCAACCGATGGAGGAATCTAAGTCTAAACTGCAAAGATAGACTTTCCGAGGCTTCAGGCATCGAAATGTGCATACAAGGAATGCATTGGGGACTGCGATACATTCTCCAAGGGATTCGGCCTAAAACTTTTGAAGAATTGGCCACGCGAGCCCATGATATGGAGCTAAGCATTGCCGCAAGTGGCATTGGCGCGCCACCTATTTCGGAATTCCGCAAGGCGAAGGATAGACAAGAAGTGAGAAGAGGGGGCAAGCCTCTCCCTAAAACTCCAACAAGAGAATCCATGGCGGTACGCGCCACGCCCATTCCAGTCAAAGGAAAGGAGAAGGCTGATGAAAAGAAAGAAGCCTCACAAAAATCAAAAAGGCCAACGCTAAAAGAAATGCAGGCCAAATCTTATCCCTTCCTTGATTCGGACGTTCCTGGGATCTTCGACGACTTGCTAAAGGCCAACCTCATTGAGCTCCCCGAGATGAAAAGGCCTGCGGAAGCCGGAAAGACTGACAATCCCAAATACTGCAAATACCACCGCTTGGTTGGGCACCCTATTCATGACTGCTTCATATTTAAAGAGAAAATCATGGAGCTTGCCCACCAGGGAAAAATCACATTGGAAGATGATAGTGCAAACGTTAACGCTACCACCTCCAACGACCAAATGAAGGAAGCCCCTGGAAACAACCACTCCCTGGACAAAATCAATGGTCTCCGTGAGAAAAGCCAACCCCCTGAAGGTTGCATGACCGCAATGGTCTTTACTGACAAAGATCTGATATTAGGATCTCAACCCCATAACAGACCCTTGTTCGTAACCGGCTACATCCTTGAGCAAAAAATCAACCGGATGCTAGTTGACGGCGGTTCGGCAGTAAATATCCTACCGCTACGAACACTAAGAGAATTAGGGATCCCGACAGATGAGCTTTCAAACAGCCACCTGATGATCCAGGGATTCAATCAAGGGGGGCAGAGAGCCTTAGGCACCCTAAGGTTGAACTTGCTCATAGATGACATGGAATCGACCACCTTGTTTCATGTCATTGACGCTAGGACTTCGTACAATTTACTGCTCGGTCGGCCATGGCTCCACGAGAACGGGGTAGTCCCTTCTACCTGGCACCAATGCCTCAAATATTGCCGCAATGGTGTCGTCAAAAGCATCTTGGGTGATTGCAAGCCATTCACCGAAGCTGAATCCCATTTTGCTGATGCAAAATATTACCTGAATAAAACTAAGGCTCCAGAGGTTAGTAGCTCCCAGGAAAATGACAAGACGGGAGGTGTGCCGGCACAGAAAGACGAAGTCGACGACGTGCACCCCAAGAACCATCCAAATAAGACGCCAGAAATTCATGATGCTTTAAAGGGCTTGACACTACCTATAACTCAAATTGACGGCAGCATACTTGCCCAACCACCTGAAGGGATTATAAAGGAACGTCCCGAGGCTCGAGAATTGAGGACTGCAAAAGGTTTCGGCCCCAAAGCATACAAACTCCTCGTCAAAGCAGGGTACAATCCGCAAGAAGAGTCACCATTGGGAAAGCTCCCGCAAAGGTCCGAGGGTCAAAACCCACGAGCCGGACTCGGATATAAACAGCCACAGGGCCCTGTGCGCATTGCCATAAGAAGAGCCATTACCAACAACGTAAGGAGAGCTTCCACTAACAACACCACAGTGGAAGACCGCTCCTCAAAATTTGAAAAGAAGCCAGTGCGAGTGTCAGTCTTCAAAAGACTCGGCTCATCCCAGAAGCAAAAGTGCGGGAAAGTGAAGAATAGAGCCGCTGAAGCACCAAAGCACGAGGAAAAGCTCCACAGTCGAATTCCCTCCCGCATGAAAAGAAAGACAGACTTGGTCATATCATGTGACAGGGTCCTCAAAGCTAAATTTCAAACGATCATCTTCACCAAAGCCCAAACTGAAGAAGACGGTGACAGGGAAAGTGTTGGCTCATCCAACCATATAACTGTGAACGAAGGAGAACCCATTGAGGAGGACGCCGAAATCGCACCACCTCAGATGGAAGCAGGCACAAAGTCCACGATGGATGAGTTAAGGGAAATAAGTTTGGGAGACGATGACACTCCTCGCCCCATCTACATCAGTGCCCTGCTAGGAAATGAAGAGGCTTGTGCATACGTAGAATTGCTACGTGAATTCAGGGATGTCTTTGCCTGGTCATATAAGGAAATGCCTGGCTTAGACCCGAAGGTAGCAATACACCACTTGGCCGTTAAAAAGGTAGCTCGCCCCGTTAAGCAAGCACAGCGCCGTTTTCGACCCGAACTCCTCCCACAAATTGAGGCTGAAGTCAACAAATTGATTGAAGTTGGGTTCATCCGAGAAGTCAAGTACCCCACATGGATCTCTAGCATCGTCCCCGTAAGAAAGAAGAATGGGCAAATCCGAGTCTGCGTCGACTTTAGAGATCTCAATGAAGCATGCCCTAAGGATGACTTCCCTCTGCCCATCACGGAACTCATGATCGATGCCACCACAGGGCATGAGGCGCTGTCTTTCATGGACGGGTCATCAAATACGAATGGCACCCGAAGATGAAGAACTCACGGCTTTTCGCACCCCTAAAGGCATATACTGCTACAAGGTTATGCCATTTGGTCTCAAGAACGCCGGAGCAACATACCAGGGCCATGCAGAAAATATTTGACGATATGCTGCATAAGAACGTTGAGTGCTACGTCGACGACCTCTCGTTATCATTTGCACGACCTGAGAAAAGTCTTCGAACGCTTGAGAAAGTACCAACTGAGGATGAACCCCTTGAAATGTGCATTCGGTGTCACCTCTGGTAAATTCTTAGGCTTTGTTGTTCGTCATCGTGGCATCGAAATTGAACAAGCAAAAATCGACGCCATCTTGAAGATGCCAGAGCCTCGAAACATCCACGAGCTCAAAAGCCTACAAGGAAAATTGGCCTATATCCGGAGATTCATCTCTAACCTGGCTGGGCGCTGCCAACCTTTTGGTCGCCTCATGAAGAAAGACATCCCTTTTAAATGGGATGAGTCCTGTAGAAAGGCCCTGCAAAACATCAAGTCCTATCGTGCTTCGTCATACGCCGCGGCCCTGGCAAACAAGCTCTCCAAGAATTCCTCGATGCATGAAATGTTGGCATGTTCAAAACACTTCATGGACTCAAGGACTAACATGACCTCGTCCTTGAGGGAGGAAACAGCGTCAAGCGAGGTGCCCACTAATCTCTCACGAAGGCCCGTCCATAGCTTACAAAGAAACTCCCTCTCGTGGCTCCGAAGGAATTTTTCTGCCTCGAACACTGAAACTGCTGCAGGAAGAAGGGCGTCCTTCTGCTTCTCTGAGGGGCGAGGTCGGTCCAGCACAACATCACCAGGCACGACAGCAGATGCTGCGCCAGATCTTCCTAAAGACTTGCGACTACCACTGAAATCCCCGCCATCACTCCCAAACACTTGCTTCTCTATCTGAAAATGAGCATATACATAAGCACATTAAAATCAGGCAAGTCAGAAAGAAAAAAAGGAAAAGAGATCACCAGTTATAGCTAATCACCTCCTTGGCAAGGACCTCAACTGACTCATGGTGGCTGGAAGCAGCATCTTCTTTCGGACCACAGGGGGCAGGATCCTGTCTAGCCTCTTCCAATGACGGTCCCCGTTGCTGCTAGCACTGTCATCCAAAACTGGAAGAGCCAGTCGCTTTCTTTCAGGGGCGATCGGGGCAGCATGGTCGTCAGGACGATCAGGGATGTTGGGAGATGGACCTTCTGCTTCAGGCACATCACTTTGAGACGAGCTGGCACACAACTTCACTGCATGCGTTTCAAGGTAATCCCCATGAACTGCGGTCCACCATTCTTTGTAGCCCTTAGAGTGAAATTTCCTTACAACCGCTGGAATGCGAGGGAAAAATGCCTTAGCCTTCGACCCAGACAGAGTCAGCAATCGCCAGAAGTAGAGACCCTCATCCAAGGAAGTTTCGCGCACATCACGTGTAAGAATCCCAGGAGCCTCCTGATAAAAACCGAACTGACGGCTGAATCGGTGCGAGCTGTAAGGCTCAACAATACACTGAGCGCCCTGCCTCAACGAAAGATAGCCCGAGCGAATCGCAGCAAAATAATCATCCTCATGACGCCTATGGCTACCATCATCAAGATAGAAGATATCCTGTTGTTTAGTAATCATGGTGTCAGTCCAGCCAAAAAGGTCGCCTTTGTGAATTCTCCGGCGCGCCTCCCGTGGGTCGTAATACCTCGCTCCGCCTTCACCTGAATAGACAACCATCTTCGGACTATTGATGTCTTTATGGATTAAATAGTGAGTCTTGAAGAAGTGTGCAGCCCACGCATAAATATAATGAAGCGGGAACGGGGAGAGTATCCGTGAAGGCCTCCGTGATTGCGCAATCCTTCCCAAACCACGATAGAGGCTCGTAAGGACAGGGATCGCCAAACTCACTGCCCTCCCAGTCGCCATAACACATGCCATCTTGAAAGTGCTAGGACGTACAGAACCAGCACTCTCGATGGGAAGGACGAAGACGCTGAGCCAGCAAGCTAGAAACGCCGCTAAATAAGTCCCCACTCTCAAATTATCAGGGACACCGAGGCGTACAAAGGGCTCTTCATCTACAACAGACCAGGGCTGATGTACACCGATCTCACCGGATGGGTTGCAAGAAGATTTAGGGCGAGCCGACTTCTTCTCTTTTCGGGCAGGAGGTGCAACATACTTCGCCTTTCTCCTGCACCAGAAGCTAATCCAGTCTTTGATGGAGACCGAGGAAGCCCGAGCATCATTTGAGTTGCTGCGCAAAAATCGGTAAGCGTGAAACAAATATTGACAAGACTGGGGAAGATGCCTCTTGCCTTGATCATTGAGACCCACAAGCTCCTTCGCGCTCGGGACCACCTCGTCATAAAACCTCCCATAAATCGGGAGTCCAGCTAAACTCCGTAAGTCATGCAGTGAAATAGACACTTCGCCATAAAAGGTGAAGAGCGTGTTAGTGGATGGACACCACGCCTCATAAATCGCCCGCAGAATGTTAGAGCATCGATCGTAGGTAAACATCGAGGCATACACGGCATCATAAATCTGGGCTGCCCTCAAGTCGCGCTCGCAACGGCTAAGCACATCCTCGGCCCACTCCCAATAGCCTTCAATAAAACAAAACTCCCCAACACATGGAAGAACATCACCCCACTTAGCTTTTCCTTCCATAAGCTGGCGCCCTAGAGTCGGAAGAAGGACTGACCTGACAGCAGCATGATGATGAGAAGACCGCAAGGTATATGCCTTAGAGGTCCTACTAAAAGGCACCTCTCGAGTCCAACTGTCCATCCGATCAGCAGCTTCCAGTCGGGGCCAAGGACGATGGAGGAGTGGAGGATAAACATCCAAGATCGTGCTCCTCTCAAGAGGATGACCTTCTTCATCAAGGATGACCAAATGCTCCACGCCTGAAGGAGAAAAGCTGCCCTTGAAATGCACCATAATGAAAACTGCAAAGGAAACGCAAGAAAAGGTTAGATAGATTCGCAAAAAAAAAACAGAGAGAGAGAGAGAGAGAGAAAAACAGAGAGAGAGAAAGGAGTTGAAGCCTAGTCAGTACACGTGGGCTAAAATCAAGCCCGGTACTCAAAGGCCCAAATTGAAGCCTAGTCGGTACGCGTTGGCTAAAATCAAGCCTGGTGCTCAAAGGCCCAAATTGAAGCCTAGTCGGTACACGTGGGCTAAGATTAAGCCTGGTACTCAAAGGCCTAAATTCAAGCCTAACCTGTACACGTGGGCTAAGATTAAGCCTGGTACTCAAAGGCCCAAATTCAAGTCTAACCGGTACACGTGGGCTAAGGCTGGTACTCAAATACTCAAGGTCTAACCGGTACACGTGGGCTAAGATTAAGCCTGGTACTCAAAGGCCCAAATTGAAGCCTAGTCGGTACGCGGGGCTAAGATCAAGCTGGTACTCAAAGGCCCAAATGAAGCCTAGTCGGTACGCGTGGGCTAAAATCAAGCCTGGTACTCAAAGGCCCAAATTGAAGCCTAGTCGGTACGCGTGGGCTAAAATCAAGCCTGGTACTCAAAGGCCCAAAATTGAAGCCTAGTCGGTACGCGTGGGCTAAAATCTGGCTGTACTAAAGGCCCAAAAGTGAAGCCTAATCGGTTACAACGTGGGCTAGATCAAGCCTGGGTACTCAAAGGCCCAAATTGAAGCCTAGTCGGTACGTGTGGGCTAAATCAGCCTGGTACTCCAAGGCCCAAAATGAAGCCTAGTCGGTACGCGTGGGCTAAAATCAAGCCTGGTACTCAAGCCCAAAATTGAAGCCTAATCGTACACGTGGGCTAAAATTAAGCCTGGTACTCAAAGGCCCAAAAGTTCGAGCCTAACCGGTACACGTGGGCCAAAAATCAAATCTGATCCTAAAATAAAAAATAAAAAATAAAAAATAAAAAAACCCAAAAACACAGCCTTCCCCGGAATCAGTACCAAGTGCAGCCCCATTTCCAAAACACAAAATTCACACCAAACCAAGCCTTGTCCTTAAAAAAAAATATATAAAAAAATAAAAATAAAAAAAAAACGGGTCAAGCCAAACAGGGCCTTAGCCCCAAAAACCGGATTCATGCCCAAACATGGCCTTGCCCTGGGAAATGAGCCAGTACTAAATTCTGCTCATTTCCCAGGTGTGGGAGGCCGGGCAATCAGCACCGCGCAGCCAAGCGACGCCCAGCCTCCCAGCACCGCCGTGATAGCATCTCCTCCGCCTCCACTCACGCTGTCCGTCGACCACGGCCCCTCAGGAACCAGCGCCGCCCACACACGCCTGCAGCACGCCACAGAACTGTACACGCCCAGCCAAGCAGCGCCCCTGCACAGAACGGGAGCAACACCACCACACACGGCCGTTTCTTGGACTCTCCAATCAACGACAAGTGCTGCCCGCTTCTCCATCCGTGAAAATCTGCACCAAACTGCTTCCCCCACGCCTGAAAATCTGCCCCAAACGCCGTCCGCTGCACTGGCGTCTCCTCCACTGGTCAGTAACGCCGCCGAGCGCCATCTCTGCGCGCATCAGCAACCGCAGCATGTCTGCAGCACCTCCTCCATCACCGCCCTACAGCACCGCGCGACCGAGCGGTGCACTGGCACAGAACAGACGCCGCGCCCGCGCGCGCACGCCCACAAACCTGGCCACGCCACCACCTGACGAACCCGGCCGCATCATCGCCGCTAAGAGTTCCGTCACCCGATGCCGCCCAGTAACCACAGGGCCGCCTTGATGGCACTGACGTCAACCCACGCCGCTGCAGGGCCCATTCTGTCAACTTTGCAACGGCGTCAACGTGTCATCCCATCCCAACGCCGCGCGGATACCCGACGCCATGCAAACGCCTGACGCAGCCGCAGCAGCCCGAAGCCACCGACGCCTGTTCACCCGAAACCGCAGGCGCCCGCACAACCAAATTCGTCCGCCGCTATCCAAGGTCGCTAACACCACCGCTGGGTTGGAAGGGTCAAGCACTGTCCGCTCACCGCGCAGCCGAGCGACGTCGAGTCTGTAGCTCTGCCCAACACCGCCGCAACACTCGCTCGCCAGCGCTGCACCACCGCAAGCCCAGCCACGCCACCGTTGCCCGAAATCTCTGCACTCGGAAGCTTCCCAGCGCAGTCGTCGACTGGAAACGCGTCGCACCATGCCCGCATCCCTTCTGCCTCGGCACAGCTGCACCTGCTCGCGCCACCGCGAGCCCGGCTGCGCCTTAGCCTGCAGGAACTCCGCTGCCCGGAAGCCGCCTAGCATCGCCACAGACTGGAGGCACGACATCACCCCGCACCCAGCCGTCAGCGCCGCCGTCCGACGACGACCACAGACACCCGACGCAGTCGCAGCCCGATACCCGAAGCCGCCTGCCCACTCGAAGCTGGTCGCCGCTTGCCGACAGGAGCGATCAGGCGTCGCCCCCCACAAAAGCAAAAAAAAAAAAAAAAAAAAAAAAAAAGAAAAAAGAAAACAAAAACAAAAACAAAAAAAAAGAAAAAAAAAGAATATATAAATACATCTGAAATAAATAAAATAAAATATTATAATAATATTAATAATAATAGTAAAAAAAAATGATGGATATACGTACATATAATTTTCGATAATAAACAAATAAATAAATAAAGAATATATATATATATTGAAAAGGAACAAGGGACGGACTCACCACGTTGCTACGGTTAAAAGAAAAGGAGAAATGGAAGACAGATAAGGAGAAATGGAGGACAGATTTTATCGGACGCGGTTATATAAAAGGTGGTTTGCAGGAGTTGGAAATCGGAGTGGAGTGCACACTTTTCGGGACAAAACATTAATGAATCTCATTAAACATTAATAAGTAAAATACAGATAAATATATATATATACACACGCGCGTATACCTTCATACACGTCAAGAAAAATCGTCCATAAAAAAAAAAACAAAAACAAAAAAAAAGGGATAATGTATATACAATGATAAAAGATAAAAATATAAATAAAATAAAGTAAATACACGTATGCCTAAATAAATAAATAAAATCGAGATTCATTCACAAAATAATAATAATAATAATAATTTCATGAATGAGTCTCGAGGGGGCATTTTGTAAACATATAAAATAAATAAATAAATAAATAAAATATCACATAAAATTGAATAAAGAAATTGAAATACGGATTAAATAATTTTATTTTAGAATTTTAAAACAAATACACTTTTCTTAATAAATAATTAATCAATCAAAATTGTCCAAATCAAATGGCGACAAATGGCACAATCCGGTAAAAAGCAATAAATAATGAAGAGGGCCAATCAGAAGGCGACAAGTGGCGCAGTCTAGCAAGAGGCCAACAACCCCAGCCAATCAGAATGCTCCACGTCAGCAGGTTAGGTGGCTACATCATCTCTTCTACAACTATAAATAGGGGTCAAAACCTCACAAAAGACAACAACAAGCCAAGGAGAACAAGAGAAGACACAAAATCCTCTCAAGGCGTTCAAGAACATTCAAGGCGTTCTTCATCAAGTTTAAAGAGTTCATCTCCAAATTCAAGGCGTTCTTCGTCAACGATCTTCAAATTCAACGTTCGATCCGACATCAGGGCGCCAAGTTCGAAGATCAGCGTTAATTGGAGAAATCAACAAATTCCAAGGAAGATCAAGCACAAGCCCTTCTCTTGAAGATACTCCAAATTAAAGCCACGGCTTCGATCCTAAACCCAAATTCAAGGCATTCTTCGTCAACGATCTTCAAATTCAACGTTCGATCCGACATCAGGGCGCCAAGCTCGAAGATCAGCGTTAATTGAAGAAATTTACGAGTTTCAAGGAAGATCAAGCATAAGCCATTTCCTTGAAGACACGTCAAGTTGAAGTCACATCTTTGGAGGAAGAATCAGAGGACTAAATTAGAGAACAGAGCCCGCATCAAATTCATTTGATTCAAGTTGTAATCGATTTGTACGAATTTCTTGTTAGTGGAATACGAGAGCAAGATTTTGTCCTACAACATGTATCTAAGCTGTTAGCATTAATGAGCTAAAACAAATGTTTTTTAAACTTTAACATATACTACGTTTGATCTTATTTGAAAGATATTTCATTAAATTAATTACATTAAGTAGTGTCATGTAGTTTATAAAATGACAGTACCAATAAGTTTCTAATTTATTTAATGAAATTAAAAGAATCAATTATGACCTAAAAAATAAATTCTGAATTTCTTACTTAAAAACGTGTAAGTTCTTAAATATTTGAGGCAATGCCTTAAAGAAGCTTATCAATCTTCCAACCACCCTCTAGACTAACTAATGTTTCAAGTGTCTAAGCTATGGCTAGATCCCCCCTTCAACTATTTTTATTCCATTAAAGTACGCATTTTAAATATTTATTACTCATCAAAATCTTTGTTTTTCTAAACCTAAAACACTCCTTTTCACCCCCGATAAAGTTGGCATCTTGGCATAGCCAAAAGTTACTTTGCACAGTTGAGAGTGACTAAACTAGAAGTACAAGATGACCCTAATCAGCGTGCATTGCCAGACAACCATGCACATTGTTAGGTCAATTTTAGCGTCTTTTATTCATTACAATTTTCTGTTAGTTCAGAAGATGAAAGATCTCTTCACAAATAATTTTGATTGTCGGTATCTGATCATTCCCCACTGTAACATGCTCTCGCACTAGGCTTTCACGCACGACTAAAATATGCAATGAAGCAGTAACAGATTGGTTTCAATTATTGCTCTTGCAATATTTTCTCCACATGGCAGCCGTTCTAAGTCTTGGGTTCGCACTATTATTACTCCCCATACGGGCCATACCCGTGTTTCCACTTGCAGTTTTTGCCTACTGATTCTGGGCTTGGCATTTCTGTGGCGGAAAGATGCTCGCATCTAAGCCAAAATCCACCTGTATCCAGCGGCCGGAGACCTTGTCCGGCACCGGGAAACGAAGGCTCGCCGGAAAATCTGGCACTATTTTTGGGTTCTGGCCAAGGGTCCCTGGCAGGAGCCCTGTCTTAAGGGCGGTGATGAGTCGTGGAGATAGCAAGGCTGGAGCGGAGACAACAGAGAAGTTAGTGGAGAGCGATGGGTCGTTGGCTTCTTCTTCTTTAACTAGTGGGAGCATAAATGTGAGAGCAGTGATCACAATAAGGAAGAAAATGAAGGAAAAGCTGACTGAAAAGATTGAGGATCAGTGGGAATCATTCATTAATGGGATTGGCAGGGGAATCTTGATTCAACTTATCAGTGAAGATATTGATCCCGGTAAGAGGTCTACCACAAGTTCTTTGTTGAATCTTGTACACAGTTTTGTTGTTTTCCAGCTCCTTAAAACCCCCGAAGAATACAACTGTCCGTGTTTGATTTTTCCGTACTAATAGCTCTTTCTATATTTTCGGATGCTTAGGGAATTTTGATTTTGGTGTTATAGCATGTGGTTGGCTTGCTAGAATGGTCTGATCATGACCTTTTCTGCTATGATCTTCACGCTGTTTTGACTTTTAAACCTGACCTGTAAGCTAGGAGGAATTTGCTGGGATATGAGATTCGTTACTTTCTGCCCGATCTGTGATATTTTGTTCTTGTAATACGCGAGGCATTTAAGTACCTCTCTAACAACTACTTTATTGCCAGTTACCAAGTCAGGGAAGAATGCAGAATCTTTCGTGAGGGGTTGGTTGCCAAAGCTATCGGACAGTCCCCATGTAGTCGAATATGGCGCAGGTTTGGCCGTACCACGGCATTTTGGACGGCCAGGAGCTGTCCTCGTAACTAATTTCCATGACAAAGAGTTTTTCCTGATGGAGATTGTAGTTCGTGGGTTTAGTGCAGGTCCCATATTCTTCTGGGCTGATACATGGATTCATTCAGAGAAAGACAACCCTGAAACTCGAATTATATTCAAGAATCAGGTAAGGAGCAAATCCTTTAAACATCATAATGGTTCCTTCACCAAGGGGTTTGAGGAAAAACCATCTTTTTCCTGTATGTTTGTTGGTGACAGGCATACCTTCCTTCTCAAACCCCGGCCGGCATTAAGGATCTTCGACGCCGAGACTTGTTGAGCCTTCGCGGCAGTGGGAAGGAAGAGAGAAAACTGCATGAGAGAATATACGATTATGATGTCTATAATGATTTGGGGAATCCTGACAAGAGTGAAGATTTAGGCAGGCCAGTAATTGGCACCGATGAGAGGCCTTATCCTAGGCGATGTCGAACTGGTAGACCTCCAACCACAACAGGTATATAATAATTAATCGCAGTTACCCATTTCTAATTTCCTCAGCTAAAGATAGTTGCCTGTCTAAAATTTTTTTGCCCGAAATTGTTAATCAGATCGCCATACCGAGACTAGAATTGAGAAACCCAATCCGGTTTATGTTCCTCGGGATGAAGCGTTTGAGGAGATTAAGCAGAACACATTTTCAGCTGGAAGGCTCAAGGCTCTGTTCCACAACCTGATACCATTGATTGCAGCGAAATTGTCAAGTTCAGATGTTCCCTTCACCAACTTCTCTGACATAGATAAACTGTACAATGAGGGTGTTCTGTTGAAAGAGGAGGAGCATGGGGAAGCCAAGAAGAACCGGTTCCTGGCCAGTGTGATGAATCAAGTACTTACTGTTGGTGATAAGTTGCTCAAGTATGAAATACCAGCAATTATAAGGAGTAAGCACTCTTCCTTATACTGTAATTTTCTCTTAAACTCACTTCAAACAATTTGATGCTTCCCAAGTTTCTTATTTCATTTGATCACTACGTGATGTTAGAGCTGAAAATTCCATTTATACAGATTCTTGAAATTGATGCTTTGATCTGTGGATGCTTTAAACCGTTTTTACTTAGTTGTCACCCGATTTTCAGGAGACAAATTTGCTTGGCTTAGGGATAACGAGTTTGCTCGTCAGACATTGGCTGGTGTAAACCCTGTTAATATTGAGCTGTTAAAGGTAGCATTTTCGTTTGGTTAAGAATTGAGTATTTTGTCTTGGTTATGAACTATTGATGACGAGGCAAAAATGTGACTCTAATTGTTCTAGGAACTTCCGATTGTAAGCAAATTGGATCCTGCAATATATGGCCCTCCTGCCTCTGCAATCACCAGGGAATTAATAGCAAAAGAGATTAATGGGATCAGCGTTGAAGAGGTACTCGTGCTGGCTAACAATATGTATATATAATACCAGGAAACATGATAAATATATGGACAGATGTAATTGAATATAATATGTATTTTTTATTTGACAATCAAATCTACTTTGAAATAATGTATAAAGTAGCACATAGCTGCATTGCAGACATTGGAGGTAAGTGTTTGTGTGTGTTTTCCCTTTTCTTTTATTCTGATACCTCATTCTGTAGTTCCATTCATGGCTTTGCTTTGCTGTGTATACAGGCAATCAAGGAGAAGAAATTGTTCATAATTGACTATCATGACTTACTTCTGCCATTTATTGAGAAGATCAACTCGTTACCTGATAGAAAAACTTATGCTTCAAGAACAGTATTCTACTATTCCGAAACTGGTGTTCTCAGACCAATTGTCATTGAACTATCACTTCCTCCAACGCCTTCATCTCCCAGAAACAAGTACGTCTTTACTCATGGGCACGATGCTACATCTCACTGGATATGGAAGCTGGCTAAAGCTCATGTTTGCTCTAATGATGCTGGTGTTCATCAACTCGTTAACCACTGGTAGGACTAAAATTTCATCATCCTAATCAGTCTTGAAAACATTTAGTGTTGATATTAATTGCTTGCTGGATTTTGAATCATGAAACATGACATTTTCAGGTTGAGGACTCATGCCTGTATGGAACCTTACATAATTGCCACCCACAGGCAGCTCAGCTCAGTGCACCCAGTCTATAAACTACTACACCCCCACATGAGATACACCATGGAAATCAATGCCCTCGCAAGGCAGGGTTTGATAAATGCAGGTGGCATCATTGAGGCTTGTTTCAGCCCTGGAAAGTATTGCATGGAAATAAGCTCTGCTGCATATAAGAACCTGTGGCGGTTTGACATGGAAGCATTGCCAGCAGATTTACTTCGAAGGTAAAATTCTCAACCAACCCATTGTTGCATAATGCAATTTTGTCAGCATTGTTCCACTAATAAACACGTTTGGCCATACAATTTTTGCAGGGGTATGGCTGTCGAGGATCCGGCTGCACCAGGTGGTGTCACACTTGTGATTGAAGATTATCCTTATGCAGCAGATGGACTTCTAATATGGTCTGCTATTAAGGAGTTGGTAGAATCCTATGTTGAGCACTACTATTCTGAGCCTAATTCCATCTCATCCGATGTGGAACTCCAAGCCTGGTGGAATGAGATCAAGAACCAGGGACACCGTGACAAAAGAAATGAGCCATGGTGGCCCAACCTCAGTACCCAAGACGACTTATCAGGCATCCTTACAACAATGATTTGGATTGCTTCTGGTCAGCATGCAGCCATAAACTTTGGACAATATCCTTTCGGGGGATATCCTCCAAACCGTCCTACTCTAATGCGAAAGCTAATCCCGCAAGAAGGTGACTCTGACTACGAGAAGTTCCTGGAGAACCCTGAATATACTTTCCTGAACTCTTTGCCTACACAACTCCAGGCCACAAAAGTTATGGCTGTCCAAGACACCCTATCAACTCATTCTCCAGATGAAGAGTACCTAAATCAGTTGCATGATATTCAGAGACTTACCTTTAATGATCCTGAAGTTAAAAATTTATTTGAAAGGTTCTCTGTGAAGTTAGAGGAGATAGAACAAATCATACACCACAGAAATAACAATATACAGCTGAAGAGCAGAAGTGGTGCTGGTGTTCCTCCATATGAATTGCTTTTGCCCTCTTCTTCTCCTGGTGTAACCGGTCGTGGAGTCCCCAACAGCATTTCCATCTGACAGGTTTGACAATCCTGCCTACTTTTGTTGCTTGACTGCTTATCCCTCGTAGAGCATGTAATCCACTGCCTGAGAGGTCTCTAATACACGCCCCTTTCTGGATTTCAGTATTTGTTATGGCCTCAAGGGTTTGTTTTATTGAGATGAATTAAGATTTTAGTACTAATTTCATTTAGTCAGCTCATTATATATCTATAAGAGAGGGATCCTCTGGAATAGATATTTCTTGGAATTGCACTATAAAATTTTGGGGGGGTGGGGGGGGGACTATATTTCTGTGACTGCTGCACATATTCTTCATTTCTGTTAAAACACAGAAAGCAGATCATTACACCATTATAACTTTGAAGAGATGTCTAACGCTAACTTGATCAATTCCTCTCTCAATTCCGTAGCCGGGGGTCATTGCTCATTATTGAGTCAATATAAAAGGCCCAAGAAAATGACAAAAAATGTGTTCTGTAGATCGGTTTTCGAGGATTATATGGTGGAAAGCATTATAAGAGAAACTGCAATTTGATCTGCGCATTAATTTCAGTGCTTTTTTTTTTTTTTTTATGGTAATTCAATCGTTTGAAGATTTAATAGTTATTTTGTCTATTGAAATGCGAGGAACAATTTCTTCTAACTTTCGTTTTATTATTTTCAGTTTTCCTTATCCAGTCCTAGGTTCGAAAGGAGTTAAATAAACAGGACACAACAGAGCATACCAGATCACAGCAGCATCGACAATGAGCGGATGGATAGGAGACTGTCCCGCTCTGCAGGAGCACTCTGTTAGGTTACAAAGTGAATTCGGTCATTCAGACAATAATGTAGATATAACCTGATGGTATTTGTATTTTTCTAATTCCTTCGTCCTGTCCCAATGGAACATGAGGACTTCGTTGTAGAATCCCTCAGAATCAATCATACCTACAGTCGCTTTCTTTATCTCATTTATGGGCCTGCATTAATTCCATAGACGTGCATAAATTACTGGTAGAATGCCATCCCAGCCTTATCAATTATCTGCACAGTTCAGTGGTTTTCTGTAACTTTATCGTAAGGTTTTAGTCCCCTATATCCTTTGCTTACGCATGTAGTTATTCGTGATCCTTGGCTTGGACCATTGTCAGTTATACAACCGGGTAAAAATTCACTCATTTTTTCCTGAAGGCTGTCGTTCTTTCCACCGAAAAACAAAGAAGAAAAAGAAAAACGGGCCTGTACATTGTAAACCTGCATGAAACCTGCTGCGTCGCTTTGATTCACCCCAGTTGAGGGAGAGCAAGTTCAGTTGTTGGAGGAGATGACTTGGTCTGTGCTTGTTTCACATTTTCTTTTTTGGAAATCAAATACATGGAGATCAAATCGAAATTATGCAATGTACAGTAGACAGATACTCGCCCCACTGGCCAAGTTATGAGCAGTTTGATTTGCATCTCTTCTAACAAACCGGAATTTAATCTCTCTCAACCTCATACTAAGCTGCAGACTATCATCCTAATATTCTATCAAAATTTTCACAACCAAACCCTTTACTTGACAAAATCATTCAAATTCAAATTCAAAATTTTCAACTCTTATATATATTATTAATTAATTATTTTTTAATTATTAAATCTATATATATATATATATATGTATGTATACACACACACATATATTTTTAAATAAATTAAAATTTTTATATAATTAAAATCATTACAATTAAATATACTATTAATTCAATACAACTCAGACCTCGTACCATTTTTTGACAAAACCCCTCTTTCTTTCAAACGTAGTGATTATGTTTTAAATTTGAGAATAGTATAATCTATTTAAAGGAGGCAAAAGTTTAGAGTTAATGAGGTGGTTCAATTCCACCTATTGTTACTTATACACATGATGCATGTCTAGGTTAGAGGTTGATCAATTTGAACGTCATCGGGTGAACTATAACTTACTTCAAAAATAATAAACTTCAAGCATGTGAGTTATTTAAAAATAATTTAATTTTTTTCAACTTCTTTTTAAATATTTTATAAGTTGTTATATTTAATACATCAAAAAAGAATAAATATCTTTAATTACATTATATTAATAATAATTTATTTTTATCATTATATCACTAAAAAATACATTATTAATAAATTTCAATAAATTATTAAAAGATGATCTTATAATTTCTATTAAAAAATACAATATGTGAACTTATAAATTTTATAAATGTATTATAAGCTGCATGCTTATATAAGTTTTTTAAAAAAATAAACTTAGCCAAACACCCTATTAATTTAAAATACAACTGTTTAGCCACATAACTGGCAAGTACATAGCTGGAAATTTCCATGGGAAGAATGATTACCCAAGAATACATTCTTGATTTTGTTTGTGCAAACAATGTCTTGAAACACAGATTGAACCAGTCGGTTCATTGGATTCAATCAGAATTGACCTGTTTTCTGATTCGGCCACATCATAAAAGTCCAATAGTCAAAAATCAGACAAAATCAGTTAAAATAGAATTTAAAACCAATTTTACATATATATTGATAAAAATTTAAAAACATTTTTCAACCAATTTTTAACAAAAATGAGAAAAATAATCCCTTTTTTTTTTATTTTTTCTTATGACTTCTAAAATCTCTCTTGAATATTTAATTTGTATATAATTTTACTTTTTATTTTGACTTTTATTTGTCTAATTATTCTTATCTACATATAATTGTCTTATTGAAAATTTAAATATCACACCTTAAAATATTACATTTCCACATTAATCGGCTTGTTTTTATTTTACAAAAGTAATTTTTAATATTTACATTTATATTTTTACTTTGAATTTAATTTAGTTTTTTTACAGTTGTATGATAGTTTTTTCATTTTTGCTGAATAATTAAATTTTGATATTACATTTAAAACATATTATGTGCACATTAATATATTGATTTGAATTTTTATGATAAAATTGATTTAATATTATCGTGTGTATAAATATAAAATTACATATAATTTAAAATAATCAACTGTTTAATTGCTTTTGAAACGATCGAATTATTGGCCAAATTAATATTCCAATTCAATTATCGTTTCAGAGTTTTTTTACCACAGAAAGTACACTAAAGAGAATACATTCTAACAATATCCTACCGATACACCATACCTTCTATTAAAACTATTCATAAGTTACAAATTAGAAGAAATAATCATAAAAAACATTATTACAATACAAATTATTTCAAAATGAACAAATTAATTCATATTAAAAAACAACAATATTAGGTACATGATTAACATAGGAATGTCGAAACCATTAATAGTTCAGATGCGTATTTTTCAAAATTTTCACCCCTCAAAAAATTTACTTTCCAACATACTATCTATTAAGATAACACTTTCAATTTTTCCACTCAGTTAACCAACTTCTTAATTTCTCACACATTTTCTCCTCACGCCAAAACATGTATCCAAATATAAACTTCAATTTTTTCAATTATTTTTAAGAACACTTTCTCAAAATTTGTTTACAAATAAACGTAAAATAGAACTTAATAATGTTACAATTAAAGTGTGTAGTTATATTTGGATCCAAATTTAGATCAATCTAAATGATTTATTCCAAACATAGCACACATTAAAATGTCATTTTTTCTCTTTTTCTTTCCTATTTTTATACCATTACTAAGTTTTAGTGCCAAATTTTCATCCATCTAAATTTGCATCCAAGCATTATTGTGAAGATGAAAACAAAAAAAAACCTTTCTTTTACAGCTGTCAAACGCATTTCAACTGAGAACTTCCCCTCTGCACAAAATCTGGCATTTCAAATTTGTCAGAATACTGATGCAAGATAGAATTACGACACTGCCCAAACAGGATAACATTAGAGGGCGAATCACAACTAATAGATCATCAACTACTACAACACTTAACTTGCAGAAAGTGGCACAATTGTGTCAATTAAAGGTTTATGCAAGTAGGTCCTCCCTCTTACAAGCAATGTGGATCTTCTCAGCTTTAAAAAGACAAAAACATGCACTTGTGCCCACCTTTGGGGTTTTGAATTGCAACCTTTTATCATGCCCTCTCAACTATTGAACTGAATGCTTACAATGGCTGCGCACAAGTTAACAAAGGCAGAAGCCAGAAATAAAAGACAAAAAGATGATGGCCCTGATTGCTAAACATCTCGGTATCATTTCGTCCCAATTGATGCCATGTCCTTTTGAAAGTAGGAAAATCTGTTCTGAAATATATATTGGAAAAACGCGCACATATGCATCCATAACATATATTTCATAACATGAGCGAAAAAATTCTGTAAGAAAACTCGTGCATATGCATTCATAACACGAGCGAAGATATATTCTTACACACAAGCAAAGGCAGACGTTCCTATTTCATATAATGAAACGATCTATAATGGTTTAATGAGACCGGCGTACCTTTTCACTTGGTTCTACCTTTCTCTAATCTATAAGAGAGGGCAAATAGAACTCCACAACCAAGTCAAAATACCAACTAAATATTCCAAGACCGTGGGTTCCTTGCAGCTTCCATGTGTTTCTTCCTTCTTTTCTCATCACAAACTGATGTTTACATCATTTACCTTCAATGCAATGCCATCTGTCATCTTCAATTCTTTTTGGAAAAGAAGGTCAAACAAAGTTTATTGTGGTTGCACAGAAGTACACGACATCAGCTTATTTAAAGATTATTTCAACTTTCCAATCAGTTTGAAGCAACTATTTGTATGTCACTTTTACGCAAAAGAAGATATCAGAAAATTACAGTGAGATTCACGGCATCAGTAAAAATATATTGAGACATAATCTGGTCACTTTTATGCGGGTGTTTGGGGAGGACTGGATGGAGATAATCTGAAGGCAAAGAACCATATTAAACAACTCTACTATCAACAAATTGTTAAGCAGCAAGAGCAGACACACAACCACAAAAATGTTCATCTCCATCAACCACACAGCTAGAAGCAAGCACAGCATATACCTACACATACATCTACTATAATTAAATATAATCACATCATTGTTATTGTACCTTACTCCAGCGTGTACAATGCTGCAAAACAATTACACAAGAAATTGCACCAAGACTACCCCATGAAAAAATTACCTGTCAATGAGAAGACACCAAATTGTCTCCCTACTCCCTCCAGTTTCTCTATTTTGTTTTTTGTTTTAGTTTTTTTCCCCCCAAACAAAAGCTCATTGTTCGACAAAATCATTGTCGGCTGGAACAAGGGTTGAGATGGAGGCACTTTGTTTATGCAAGTATCCTACAATGGAGCCTTCCTTGGTCAATGGACCATAACATCAAGATTTTGAAATGGTAAGGCGATTCTAAAATGTGGAGAAAAAAATTGTATCTCCAACTCCTATTGTATATTCCAAACTCTGGCAGATATACCTACAATCATGTCAATACTGTACACATAAACCCATTAAACATCAAAGTGCAAAATAAACATTGCAGTTTACCTCTGGAGCAAAAATGAAGAACGAGGAAAATTGTTTGGGTTTTTATAAGGCCAAGTCGTGCAAGTGAGCTCCTCAACCTGCTTTCTTTGATACTGCAGAGACATTTCAGATGAATGTCAAAGGTTGAAACTATTTCCCTATTACAGCTATGGAGTGGGAAACACAAGTTTACTGTTCTAAGGCTTAAATAGATATAACAAATTGTTCAAAGCTGAACATGACAATGGCCAAGCATAAATACAAGCCCAATCAAAATCCAGCTTTTTTGAACGAAGAACCAACGTATAAGTGAATATAAGAATAAAACAGTAAGTGTATGCTTATAATAATCAAAGATCAATCCTTGTTTTGCTCAAAGATAAAGGAAAAGAGCTCTTCTTCACCAATAAAGAAACAAGAAACCTCTTCCATATTAATAGTCATGACCAATCACACTAGACCTTCCAACATATACTGTATTTTGGCCTATATGGGCAATAGCATTTGACCACATTCAAAATCTCGAATTTGGAAAGCTTAACAGTAAGGATTAAACTGTGTAAAAAAATGTATTATACTGGATTTTACACAAATATATGGACTGTTTGGTCAAATTTAAAGGAAATTAAATTCCAATTCAGACTACAAACTAATTAATTTCAAAGAGGTTTACCACATGTTATCCAATCAAACTTCGATTGAGGCAATGGGGGAAAAATTAAAAACTTCTTTCAGCCACTTCATAAATCATAACAAGCTTCTGAATTGTCAACATATCAAACATTTCAATGGTATAATTCCCAGTAAATACCTTCAAAAGTTACTAAAAAGAGCTTTTAAAAAGTCAACAGCCTTTTTCTGATAACACAAAGAAACTGCCAGCTGAACCAAAGCATCGATATTTCACATCAAAAGCAGTTATACACAGCACATGGATCAAAGGTCTTATGCAACCAATGATCTAAAATCCAGGAATTAACCTAGTCGACACACAAATATCTAGGGACACCACAAATTCCTGATTCGTGATTACATCCATGCAATCAGCTTCAATAATTGCCTCCAGTGCAATACTTTCTAAGTTCTTTGGCAATGAAAAGCTAAGAATGTTCCCTCCACTTTACATCATCGTTTCTTGCAAACACAATATCAGAATAAAAATTGATAGAACCAAGAGCATGAAAGAAAAGCATTCTGAATTGATATTCAAAATCAATATTTGGAATTATGTTTACAAGGTTCAATGTAAAATATGTTACATGTAAGAGATTAACCGGAAACTAATCTGCAATAGGAAATTCCTTATGCCACACCTTTTTGGGCTAGAAGTATCAACAAAGCATTCCTAGAGTCGGCAAGTGTCAGGAAGAGAAGCTGACCTGCACCATATCTGATTGACAGGTACAGCACAGAAACATCTGTCCACCTAATTCATCATATATTCCAGATAGAAAATGGAAATAGTGATAGTTTCACAAACAATGTTGCAACTTCCTTTCTGCCCACATCTCTCACCTCAATCATGTTTGTTTCAGATGCTGCAGAACGCAAAGAAGAGTGATGGTTGTGGATGCTATTGACCAAATAAACCACCACTGCCTAGTTCTCCCTGTAATTCTTTCCTCCTTTGCTCTGCCAACGGGTCAGGACTCTTCATGATTCTTCTCATTCGCCTGAAAATCACAATAATAACAAAATGAAATATAGAAAGAGAATTAAAGTATATGGTCCAAATTTTTGAACTGGCAATAGAAATACCTGTCTTGTGAATGCTGCGCAGGAAAAGTGGGCATAAACTCCTTAGACTTGGGTAATGGAACTTCCCGGAACCATTCATGGTTGAGGGCTGCTTCAGCTGTTATCCGCTGCTCAGTTTCCATTTTCACAATTAAACCCAAAAAACTAGATCATGATAATAAAAAAATCAACACATGTAATTATCTCCAACAATACCTTCTCAGGGTCGTAAGTCAGCAGCTTATTCAAAAGGTCGAATCCAGCATCAGAAAGTACAGGTGACCCAGTAAAAGATGTTGCTGGAAATTTATTACGCAATAGATTGTACCTGAAATAAGTATGCCACTAGTTAGAAGCAACAAGACATTTCAGTCAACTAAATTCTGTCACCAAGGCAAGAAAGCCAGACCAGAGTCACCCAAAGCTGGAGGCCTGGGAAAGCAGTCGCAAAAAGAAGATAACATGAATGTTGAGGTCAACTTGCGTAAGAACTGAATATACAAGATATGAATACTTACTTGTGCTTAACAAAGTTCACCTTGGCTCCAGGAAGTTTCAAAAGGCCAGGCCATATTGTCTCATTTGGAGTGCCAAGAATCTTGAATATCTGCAGTGTAACCAACAGATGAAAGTAATTAGACCAAATATTCGAGCATCAAATTAACAAATTATGAAATTGTGTGAAATACTAAACGACAAAAAATGAAGCATCAAGGCGTATTTACCTTGTCAAGCTGTTCAACCTCAGTCTTGCCATTGAACAATGGCTCTTTTGATAATAGCTCAGCCATAATGCATCCCAGTGACCACATATCAATAGCAGTTGAATACTGTTTGGCTCCCAAAAGAAGTTCCGGTGCCCTGGGACGGGTAGTTACAATTTGGTATTTATTTCACAAACGATGTGTTATGGAGTGAAAAATAGAGCAAAATTAACAATAAATCACTAGTTTGCAATACTTACACTGGCATAAAAGCAAGCACCAATACAATGATGAAAGAAGTGATAAACACAAAAAATATGTAACTGACCATTTATATATAGAACATATAGCACTTCATCAACATCTGTCAAAATAAAAGAAAGCAAACATGTTCGCATAGGGATGCTCACCTGTACCACAGAGTAACCACCAAGTGAGTATATGGTTTGAGAGGGCTCCCATATTGACGAGCCAGACCAAAGTCACAGATCTTCAACTCGCCACAATTATTTAAAAGCAAATTTGAAGTTTTCAGATCCCTGTGCAGCACCCAGTTATCATGAAGGTACTTAACTCCCCCTAAGAGCTGTAGCATAAGACATTTAACTTCACTTTGACTAAATGGTTGTTTCATTGTTTCCATTAATCCTTTAAGATCATGTTCCATGTATTCCATGACCATAAAAATGCTATCAAGATTGCTCCCCACAACTACTTCTTTAACGTCCACAATGGAGGAGTGATGAAAAGATAGAAGAATATTTATTTCTCTGAGAGAAGTCAGAGGAAATCCTTCTCTCTCTTTCGCCATCTTAACTTTCTTCAAAGCTACAATTTCACCAGTATTCTTATCCCTAGCTCTATAAACAACTCCATAAGTGCCTTCGTCTATCTTATTCAGTCTCTCGAACTCATCAACACTTCTGCAACCCTGCAGCATATTGACACTCCTCTGTGGAGGGTGGACTGGCTCTGGTGTCCCACTAGAACCTCGATCATCCTCAAATTCTGAGTCGGACTGGTTAGCATTAGTACCATCATTTTTATGATCATCATCTATATCCATGTAATCACTGTTGTCATCATCATCATGGTAACTATCTCTACTGGAAGACCTAACAAGTTCATCAGATCTGGAGGATCTCCCCTTATTTTCTTCAGAACCATCTCTTTTGACCTCCCCAAGCTCTGGAGTTATTGATTTCCTACAGTCCCTACGTTTGTCCTCATAATCAGAAATCTCACCTTCATCAGCTGGCGACTCAGCATCATTCGCCCAGCGAGATGATGTTATAGTCCGTGCTGGCACATAGTCATCATCTTCAACTACGGCTGTTACCTGGTCATTAACCCTGGGTTTTTCTTCGGGCAACAAAGTCGATGCTTCGGCAGGAAATTCTGCTAAACCAGACGACACACCAATTTTAGCAGGTCCTGCTTCAGAATTATGAACATCACTGCCATCCGCCAATGAAGTTGGTATATTTGCTGCTGCTGTAGAGTTCGAATTAATCAACTCATGGGAAAACTTGTCTAGAGGAGGTGGTGGAGGCAGGCTATTACTTCCTGAGTTATTTCTATTTTTGACTGTTCGGTCAACCTCCTTATCATCTCTATCCCAAATAATTGGAGAAAACTTTCTCTTCTTATTTTGCACAGGAGACAACTGACTCCCATTTTCCAGCATTTTAACTTCTCCCTCTTTGTTAAGTTGAGTTCCCAAATCAATAGGCCCATCAGACCCATCGCTGGACAGCTCCCCGGGCTCGCGATCCATTGTCCGAATTGCTAACCCACACCTCTTTGGTGCACCACCACTATTTCTTGAACCACTCTGACTAGAGGTAGAGCGACATCCAACATTCACCACTTCCCTTTCTTTGATATCCTTCTGTCTGACCCTACTCCTATATTCAAGGCTACCTCGACTCCGGATTCGATCATAATCCCCTTTTGAATAGCCTATCTCCTTCCTCGATGTCACAAAATCAGTTTCACGGTCCCTGAATTCATTGTCTATGTAACCACCATGTCTTCCAGCAGCCATAAGTCCAAGCGTGGTAGTCCTCTTGTTTTTTACAGTGAAAGAAACCCTAACTCACCGACAGATCTCCCCTGAAAGTTCTTTTTTTTTTTTTTGGAACAAAGAATCTAACCCCAAATTCCCAGACTCAACTTACCACCAAAAGAAATAATTAATTTTTCAAATCACAGACGACCCCTAACATCACTAAGCAAAAGGTTATTTTCCTTTTGTTCGAAAACGAAATTCCAATACAGATCTGATACAGCATCAAATCAAAAAATAAAAATCAAAAATCCCACCCTCTTTCCTATTTTCCACAAAAATAGAGAAGTTGAAATCAAATCGGAATTAATATGAATTAAACAAGAACAAAAAACCTCCGAAATAACACCACGTGTTATCTCTTTCCTTTCTCCCGCTTTCTTGACACACAATTCAGAAATCGAAGGGCTTACCGACAGGAATAACTCGAATGGATCGTAAAAGAAAAGGCGCAAGGAGGAGACGGGGTTGTTGTAGAGAGAATGGCAGAACGGCGAAAGAGAAGCCCACTTGCAGCCGCGTTAGGAGAAAACACACTCCATTGGCTTTCGCGTATTATAAAGGGAAGCTTCCTCATAGGTTCCATTGTATCTATAATATATGTTAAAATACAAACATTGTTTACGGTTATCCACGACTTAAAAACACATTCTTATTATTATTTATTTTTTTATATTTTTTATATAATTTTTAAAATAAAAATATATAAAAATATCAATCGAAATTTAAAAACAAACAAACCTCAAATATCATGTATTACAATCCCCGAAAACGAGGACTTTTTAATTAAATATTTTAAATTTAAAAACTTTTATGGGAGGCGCACTAAATTAGCATGCCCGTTCTTTCAAACGGTAAAATTTAATAAAAAAATAAAAAAATTACAAATTCTACCCACGTGAAAGACGAAATATATATTTTATGTATTCTACCATTGTATTTAAAAAAAATAATTAAAAAAACAAATTCATTTACAAAGAACGGAATTGATGAAATCCTAAAACATATAACCAAACAACTTCATCTGCCGTGGCAAAAATTTTGTAAACAAAACGCGAGTTTTCTTCTACCATACAAAGTTTTGGCTGTGCAAAAGCTCATTCATATTTTTGAGTGCAAAAAGAGAAAGAATGTTAAGAAATACAAGGTATAAATCTATTTAAATTCAAAATAATTTTTTGTGTATGACAATTTATGTAAAATTTTTTATAAATTTTTGGAAAAAAAAAAAAAAGGAAAGGGGGCTGAGGGGAGTGGGAGGGGGAGGGCAAAGGTGAGAGAGGCGCTGGAGATGGAGTGGGGGAAGGGAGGGGAAGAGGGAGGGGGTAGAGGATAAGGGGGTGAAAACAAACAAAGAAAAATAAAATATGTTTTTTAAAAAATTTTAAGACTAAAAAAATAACTTTGCCTTTAAGAAAAAAAATTTGCAGTAAATGTAATTTATATATTTAATTTTTTTAATCTATATTTAATAGATATCTTTTGCAGTAATTGTGATTTATATATAATTATTTATTTGATGTTAATTTATCGAATTTATCTGTAATGATTTATGTTTAACTTTTGAATTCTATGTTTAGTTGAATTTATTGCAGTAATTGTAATTTATATGTAGTTATTTATGTTAATTTTAAAATTTATCTTTATTTGATGATTTACGTTGATTTTAAAATTTATATTTATTTGATGTTATTATAATAGTTGTAATTTATATGATATGAATTTAAATTAAATTAGGTATGCAAACATAATGGAAATTAAATTAACGAAGAATTGAAATCTAATCAACGGAGTGTCAAATGTGAATAACTCAAATAAAAGAGATGCTTCTAGTTAAAAGGATAATTCCTTAATTTAATTAATTGATCATTAATGCAAAGATGAATTTATTTACTTGCAAATAAATTGGTTATAATTGTCAACTTTGACAAATTGTATCTCCTTACTGTTTTAATAACTACAATAAACTATATGATTACTTCTCTTATCAATTAGGTAACCCTAGACAGGCTCTTAAGATTTAATCTATCGATAGTATGAATTACTAAAAAGGCCACCAATTTTAATCAATAACTGACGGGCTCAAGTTATTTAAATTAGATTATATATTCTCACAACATAATTCGAACGTCTCTTTTACAAATACCAAAACTATCAAACAATTATGAATTTGGCGTCGTAGAAGGCAATAGATTATTCACACAATTAAATAGTTGTCAATTATTTAATCATATAAGAACAATTATCTTAATAAAGCACAGAATATATAAATACTTGTAAAAAAATGAAATAATAAAAACTATTTAGATCTTATAGTTTTGATAAATGCAAGCATCTATTATCTTTCAACTAGAAAAGAAAATTAGCCAAGCCACGTGTTGAATAGTAGAACACCCAAAAGAAAAAATATTCAAAGTCAAAAAAATCTCTAAAATGTAAAGAAAAACAAAGTAGAAGAAAGATAGGGGAATTTAAGAAATTTTAAGGACATTGAAAGGGATGCATGGCTCTGTGGTCATTTCTCTAGAATGATGATAGAGGCCATAAGAGGAGAAATGCAAAAAATTTGAAGGACAGTGGAAGGGATGCATGGCCACTCGAAACGGGTTGAAACCTGTTAAACTACAAAAACACGAATGCCTCATCACCATACGGTGGTCGAGTTAGAGACCATGATTGCCTACCATAGGCGGAAAGAAGATTGTCGAATGACTACTCTAACTTCCAAGATGATCCATATGAGAAACCTTTAAGGCGGCAAAGAAGGAGGCCAATGAACGAAGATGAGGATGAGTTTAGTGGGATTAAACTTAAAGTACATTCCAAGTGAAGTTCGACATAGAACTATACCTCGAATGGGAGCACCGAGTGGAGATGGTGTCTGATTATTGCCGATACATGGAGGACCAAAAATTGAAATTGGTAATGGTAGAATTCATCGACTATGTGGTGATATGGTGGGATCAATTGACTATAAGCTAAGAAAAGTTGGTGAGAGGCCTATACGAACATGGATAGAGTTGAAGATTGCCATGAGGAGGAGATTCATTCCATTACATTACCATAGTGACTTGTCGAAGCATAGAAGATTATTACAAAAAGACAGAAATGTTGGTGATAAGGGCCGATGTGTTGGAGGATGGGAAAGCCACTATAACTTAATTTTTGAGTATATTACATTATGACATTGCTAATATCGTAAAGCTACAACATAATGTAAACTTAAGGTAAGTCAGCACAAAGGGCCATTCAAGTTGTGAAACAATTTAAGAAAAGGGGTTAAGGAATAGCAAATCCTAGCACAATGGGTACAAAGACCAATCAACAGGAACAAGACTGAACTCCCATGGCTAGTACTTTTAAAGCCAAGGAGCCACTTAAGGATAGATCCTAGACAAAGGAGCCACCCTTTGCTCCTAGTACTTCTCATACTCTTCATTTCACATGCTTTAAATATTAGGGATGAGGACACTACTCTACTCAATGTCCAAACAAAGAACCATGTTTTTTAATGATGTTGGTGAAGTGCTAACAGATGAGGAGAAGAAATTGATGGAGTAGATGATAAAAATGATTAGAGGACTTTTGAAGGAGAAGGCATGCTCAATTTAGTGAAAATGAGGTACCTCGCACACAATCCAGAAAAGAAGTGAGTGATGAGTTAAAAAGGAATGTATTTCATACCTAGTGTAAGGTGCAAGAGAAGAGCATGATCATAGACAGTGGAAATTGCACCAATGTAGCCAGCACTATTCTTGTGGATGAATTAAGGCTAGTCACTACCAGTCACCTTAAACCATATCAATTGCAATGGCTAAATTATAGTGGTGAAGTAACTAAGCGAGTTTAGGTTAATTTTAGTGTTGGACAATATGCTAACAAGGTTGAATGTGACATAATTTTGATGCAAGCATGGCTTATCTTCTTGGGCGAACTTGGTAATTTGATAGGAAGGTGACATATGATATGGTCACCAACGGGTACTCCTTTCCTTTTGGTGGTTGAAAGATCACCTTGGTGTCACTATCCCCAAATCAAGTGAAAGAGGATCAAATCTATCTTCAGAGACAACATTAGTTAGGGGTGGGAAGAAGGGAAGGAGATGAGGAAGAGCACAAGAGAGAGAATTGTAACTTAAAAAATCATGAATATTTGCAAGCTGAGCGTGACTTGAGGGAAATATATGAGGAAAAGAGGACAATGAGATCGTTGATATATAAACAAAGTTTGGTTATTTATGATAAAGTCACTTTTTCCTCGCCAAGTATTTTATGTCTTTTGTATAGGAAATTGAAAGCATACTTTTAGTTGAGTGACGAGATAGGTCCCCGCTGCTTTGTGACATAAGAAATCAAGAGTGGAAGTGCACCAAACCTATGTACCTGGGGTATCTAAGAGTTTATGGTAACATTTCTATATTTATTATCCCATGGAAAGACTTTGATGGTATTTAAGTTGATGCCTTATGGTGGACTTGCCTTCATATCTAATTTGAATTCCAAGTTGATAAACTGTGATCATATATGTGATTTACATGAGTGCAAAATATGATTTTGATAATTTTTATGCTATGGTTCATCTTCTAAGTTATGATGAATTCTGTTTCTTTGATAATGGTTTGTGTGACCATGAGTGTTTATTATACAGACTAGTGATTAAGGCCACCAATAATTGTGGAGTGTTGAAAATTGAGCATACTTGTCTATTACATGACATGGAAAATTTTTGGGATGTTATGTGCACTTTGACTCATTATATAATCTTTGTCAAATTTTATTTAAAGTGCCAATGTTTGAAATTTGTTGGAGGGACATTTTCTTGTCAAAATTTCTAGCATGAATTGATTAATTTGGAAAGTCATGATCTTGAATGGTTGGGACACTTCGTTGTCACTATAAAAGTGACATTCTTGTAGCAAGACTTTCAAGAGTTTAAGTTTAGGGAACATGAAACCTGGGAGAAGCTTGTATTTGATCTGAGAGATTGGCTTTTCTTGCATTTTGAGAAAGAAAAAATCAAGAACTACAATTGCATGTTAATGTAGTTAAGGGGGTGTAAAGGGCAAAAATGGTTGATGGAACAACCTTTGCAAGAAGAAGGAAATTATGTGGACATTTGTACCAAAGACCCATTTCCCTTGGCACCTTAGAAGACGTTGGCCACCCAAGTGCTAGCAATTAAGGCTGCCCTGATGATTTTCATGAAGAAAATATAAAAATTAGATGAAGTAGATTCATTTGATTGCATGGGAGGACCTAAAGAATGAAGCACAACTTTAATTTTGGGCTTGGGATGGCCAAGAAGGCTTGGAAAGTGTTGAAATCACGATCCAAGGTGTATTGGATTGATCTCGGTGGATATGGATTAACCTAAAAGGATTTGGGCACACTGGAAAAATGATTAGGATCAAGCTTGATAGATTCCATTCAGCTCGATCGAGCTAGGCAAATTCTGGGTCCTTTTGTTTTTACGATCTCATTGGAGCAATTGATTGTGCAGCTAGCGATCACAAAGGCAAAATAGATAATGGATGATTGTAAGAAGATAGGATCACAACGAATTGATTCATAATGAGTTGCAATCGATCACGACTGGTGGGAAGACCAATTTTTGATCGTTCTTTTGAATTTTAGGTTGCTGAAGTTATTTTTCAAGGGCATTTTTATCATTTTTGGTGTGCATTTTTAGATTTGGGTTGTACTCATTTGTATACCTTGTGCAAAGACCTTTAAACAAAACTATTATCCTTTGAACTAATGAATGAAGAAGAATTCTTCTTGTCCCTTCCATACTTTAAGTTTGAGTGATTCAACACCCAAACTTAAGTATCAAATTAGGTCATTCAAGTGCATTCCGATGGTTTGTGGTTAACATTTCAATGGAGTCGGTGTTTGGTTCTTTAGTTGTTTTCATTTCTAACTTGTAATAAGGGTTTGCCCACGTGAGATACGTTCTTACTTTGTGATTTGGTTACAATCTCACCGTTTATCCCCAGTTTATTTTTCTTATTTTATTTCCTTTCATTCTCCATTTTTCCAACCATCTTTTCGATCCTTGCTTCTACTCGATTCACATCACTTGCTCTTCCTTTTAAGGATGAATTAATTAATAAGAGATAGTCTAGCTCCAACAAGATACCAAAGTGAAACTTTTGATGAAACCTAAGGGTACCTTATGAGGTTGAAGTGTTTATATGAAGATTATGCAATGTATTGTTGACTTTGGTTAATTTAACAGAAAAAAAAAATGTTTGAGTGAAATTAATTACATTACTTGCGGTTCAACTATGGAAGATTCAAGGTATGCGATGTTGGAATGTCCATTCTTGCATCAAATTTGCACTCTCTAATCTTCCCTTAATACTTTGGATTGGAAGGAGAGTGCTTTTAATTGGTTAACTCATCAGGGATCAATTCAATTCAATACTTGTAATTGCATGAGCATTATGAGGTCAAAGTAATCAACGCCTAATGGAGCAAAAAGAGTTCTCATATGGATATCATTTTATTTGCTTAACATTTCCTTTTGGCCTTTTAGAATGCTTTAAGCAAAGAACTCCAATAGCATTTAGTAGTGTAGGAAGCTAGCTTGAAGGAACAAAACTGTCACACCCCAAGTTTTGAGGCATAACACGACAATGTCCACAAGACAATATCTCAATAGATACCAAAGTAATAAATATCAAAGTAACTAAACTAATTGTTCCATTCATTGTAAAAATACAAATAAATAATGCAACAGAAAATAAAGCATATCCTATTCTATTACATCCATGTCTTATTTGTTAATAAATAGTAACTAAATAATTCACATTTCTCGACTCTATCACTCCCAAGTTTGTTTATCCTCTTTAGGATTCTTTGCAAAATGCATTTTGAGAGTATGAGTGACTAATCGCCCGGTATTTAGGTTATTACCTTTTTATCAGGACATGAAAATAATAAAAAATTCATTTACAAAATTCACTATTCAGTTGGAACACATTTGAAAATAATCAGAAGGAATTAAGTCATTTACTAGATCACATATTTATTTCACTTGTACTTTTCATTAGCATACCTAGGTATGATCAGGACCTTAGTGTTTTAATTAAGCTAAGGAGGGTCACATGCAACTTTGTGGTTGTTTTAATTCATGAATCCAATTGAGAGGGTCGTGTATTCCAACTTATAAACCCAATTAATTAGGTCACTTAACTCAATATTTTACCCCAATTGAGAGGGTCATGTATCTTACCTAAAGCCTGGTGAATGGGCAAAACTAATTCTCACACTACTGTGTGGTGCCCAAGGGCATCATGTCTCACATTCCATTTTTCACAATTAATATATTTAAAGCAATTCAAAGTATAAACAGTTGATAATTGTTCATGTCTAGATCATGCCAGTTCAACTAGGAAAACTTGTAGAAAACATTTCAGAATAATTCCAATAATATATAAATTTTCAGAAAATAGTTGAAATAAAGCTCAATAAAAGTAAAAATTTTCTAAGAAAAATATTTTATTTAAAAAGTAGTTTTGAAAACTTGTAAATAAACCACCTACTTGATATTAATCCTGTGATTCAGTTTCTTCACCAATTATTGTCACTTAATTTCCAATTCAATTAGAATTACTTTAGTTTAATTCCAATTCATATCAAAATTCAATTCCTACACATTCCTTGATGCAATCTATTTGGTTTATCTGAGAATCACTCAATTGACATTTTTATATCCTATCAGACTTGTAACCTTCATATTTATACATATTTTAGCCTTAAAATGAGTGAATCGGGTATAAAATACACAAAAATAACTTTGCCTAATTTCTAGGTTCTACAACTATAAAAACATCACTCGTGACCACAAAGAATGGCTTCGCTACTGCATGATGATCCACAATGCATTATATCCAGTGTCATACTCTAATTCATGAACACAAATAGTAGGTAAGCAATCATGAAAGAAGACATCGCGTTCGCGCCGCCAATCGTGAAACATTCTGTTTGTTCTCGTAGTTAGGCTTCATGACCGCAAAGCCCTCGCCATAAGCATGAGGCTTCACGTTGTGCCCGTGCCTAGAACTGTAGGACATTCTGCCTTCGTCTGCAGTTCTGTCCACACATGTGAGGTCTCGCTTTACAATTGCAGAGTCCGGTCTTGCAATGGTGATGCGGGACTGCGAGGCATAGACAGCCTGCCTGTAAGGACCTGTTTGGTTATTATTTTACATTCTACACAATTTTGATCTCTTTTTTTTTATGGTTCCACATACTCTATGGGTTCGTAGGATCTTTTTAAAAAGTTATAAACATAGAAATTTTAACTTTACTAATTAATCAAGAATTTCAAAGGAAAATGTAGGAATTACTCATTTTACAGATACCACGTCTTTTATCCAAATTCCTATGCGTAATCTCACACTAACATACTTTTGGGGTCCAACTATTTTTGTATGCAAAATTTTCATATTTTATGTGCCTAGGATGTGTCAATTGTAATTCCTAGCTAGACGCATGAAAATCGTAAACTCAGAGTAGGAATTTATCTCAAATTTGATGCGATTTTTGACACTGACGCTTTTCCCTCTTCTCCCTCTCTCCCTAGATGGTTGGTTGGTGTTGTAAATGTGGGGTGTGATTTGTTTCATCCACCTTAGTGTCCAATTTATACTAGAATAATTCAATATTTGAATTATACAGGATTTCTCTTATTTTTGAGTTCTAGACTATTTCAACCTTTTTTTCCATCCAATCTAGGCCTGATTTTTCTTATTTTTAACACTTAATAGATATGAATAAATGTCTTTTTATTTATCTATTAAGTTGGGAGGATTTAACCTATACAATATGTACATATCTTTTTCCACACTCAATTATCACTTTGCCACTTATTTCATGAGAAAATTTCAAAAAATTAAGTAATTAATTATGAACTTTTATTAACAAAACTTTCCACGATTATTGTAACGCCCAAAACCTTTTGGTATTATAAAAACCCTGGATTGAATAGATAAAATTAGTTTTAATGGAGACTTCTTTAAGGATCCTCAGGGCATTGGAATTAGGATTATTGCAAAGAATCCCTTGGGGGAAAAGCTTAACATGGCGTGAGTATTTCTTTCTGTTAATTACAAAGACAGTTCATGCTGAGGTGTTAACAACCTAAAACACAATTAAGTTACTCATAAAATTTGGTTGGGAGAAAATGATTGTGAAACGTGACTCGTGGATAATTTTTACTACTAAAAATTTGTCAAATTGGAATAGTTATTTGAGACTAGCAGGTCATTTGAGACTAGTATTTGAATTGCTATGCAGTTGTCCCAAATGACTTGGTCCCAAAACAATTTGGGGTGCGCATCTCAACACAACTTTAAGATGAAAATATTTGAGACAGCTTAAACACGATTTATTTGACACAATTTTGGAAGATTTAATTTGGCATAACAACTGGACAGATTTTTTAACACAACTTTCAGACGGATTTACGTAGCACGACTTTCATCTAAAGGAATCGATTTTACTTCATTCAATCAAATCTTACAAGATGCTATAAGTCTATAGAATTATAAAAAAGAGTATTCAAATTCAATTTGCTGGCCTTTTAACAAAGGCAGCTGTGTACATTTTAGCCTGAACAATCTTGGTAAATAAGGAGGGCAATCATACTCCTCCCTTGTGTATTTTTGCTGTCATATACTCCTCCCTTGTGTATTTTTGCTGTCATAGATAGGGATACAATTGCTCTCGTGTGATTACTAATGGATGAATGGCTTTCCCAAAACGATGATACAATCAAACTGGTGTTCTCCTTTTGATCCTAGCCGTTATTAGTGTTGATTCAAATCCAAATGGCCTTGATGCAGCTCTGGATTCGAACTTTATTTAAGACATGCAAAAGAAAATGTTCTTATGTAACAGAACAATTTAAAATTTTTATTTAATTTCACATTTCATCTTGTATTTTATAATAGTATTCACGACAAGCTTAGAAGCCTTTCTCCTAGGGAATAATTATGTGTATTTTTTTGTGTGAATATTTGAGAATAATTCAAAATTATAAGTGTTTGGTTTGTTTGTTTTTCGTATGTTCATAAATAATATTATTCAAAAATTATATAATATTACAATATATAGGTATAGTTTCATTAGTTTTCTAATAATTTGATTTAAATATCCATAGTATATTATTAAAAGTTTGGGATTAATTTAGTTTTATATTGTGAATATATAACATTACTCTCAATTAATAAAACTACACCATTCCTCTTATTTAAGAAAACCAAATATGTTCAAATATAATTACTAATGTACCATTACTTTTTTTATATATTATATATTTATAACTTTTTAGTTGCACATTGTAAGATTAAGTAGTTACCGTTAATTATTTTTTAGGTTTCTTTCCACGTTTTCTTCTTTCTTTTAACTTATTGTCTTTATCTATTTTATCTTTCAAATTTTCTTTGGTTTTAAATTCATTTTTATCTTTCTTTATGTTCTTACTTTAATTAATCCTTGTACTTTTAATCTATATTTATACTTTATTATTATGGAAATAAGACTTTTTGGTTGCATGTTGTAAAATTACACAATTATCATTAATTTTATTTTTTTTAATTTCCCTATTCTTTTCTTTTTCACTTTTCTTTTAACTTATTAATTTTATTTGTCTTTCTCTTAAATTTTCTATCTTTTCAAATTTTTATTTTTCTTTTCTTCTTATTCAAATATTTTTATAGTTTTAATTATAATAATTTTTATTTAAAATTCAATAATTTTATAATCTATAAAAATTCTACATGTAGAGTGGGGCACTTTTACTATTACATTAAAGTCATATTCACTTTGTTGTTGGATGTGATTGCAATCCTAATGATTATCTTGAAAGATAATTAAGTGTTCATAAATTAATTAATTCTTAACAATTAAGCTTAGTAAACTCAACTATTTATAGTGACTATATTTATATTATATTTATTTTTCAATTATATCTATACACAAACACTTTGATGAGTAATATAAAGTTAAAATAGAGTTTTGATGATTTGTAAAAGAAATTTCAACTTGATTTATTATGACTCTTAAATATGGTTATTTATCCAGTAATTTTACAATTTTATATTGAACACTAATTAGATCAATGGTTTTAATCAATCAAAAAGAATAATTAATTAATTTATATAAAATAATCCATCTTTTATTATCATTCAAAAAAAAACATACCTTGATTAAATTTTGAACATGCGTATGTATGCATGAGCGTATATAATAAAAAATAATTTTAAAGTATTTCATGTTTGAATTTTTTAAAATGTACTTTGAGGGGACAAATGAACAAAATTGTATTCCAAACAATGTCAATTGTATCCTCGAATACGGAATATGGGCGCAGTCCGCATCATTGCAGGTAATCTGAGCCCGTGATTTTAATTATATGTCGTGTTTTGTGATAATCCTTTCTTATATTAAGGGTTTTAATCAATTAAAAATTGATTAATTTATATAAAATAACTTACCTTACGTAATCATTTAAGGTACATATGTTCCCGCCAGATTTTGAATATTTGTATGTATGTGTGTGCTTATATGAGAAAACAATTATTTTTGGAATATTGCATGCTTAAAAATTATTTTTATGTATTTTTGAGGGGAAAAATTAGTAAAAATGCATTCCAAACAAAGTCAATTGTATCCTGTAGTGTTGAATATGCGCACAACACGCATCATTCTGAGGTAATCCGAGCTCACGATCATTAAATATATGTGGTTTTTGGGATCATTCCAGTGGTCTAAAGTCGTAGTTTGGAACCACGACTCCGTCCCAACTGGTCCAATTCCAAAATCGTGTACTTGGGTTACTCCTAAAACAGCACCTCGTTCATGTCTCTAGGGACAATGCCAACAGATATTCCAACACGGAAGCTGGTATCAAGAACTTTCCCAGCAGGCTCTTCCACTAATGTTCTTTGCGTCAACAGATTAAATACACTAAGTGACTTAAATCTGGGATGAAATTTAAGGGGAAAAAAGTGAGCACTAGTATCTGCAGGATTAAGACGATTTGAAGTGGACTTGTACAATTCGCAACTCCGATACAGAGTTGTCCTGCTACCAACACAAGGAAGGCCACTTGAAGGAGAAGGAAGAGGGGAGATGACCAGTTCTTCTTATATAGTCCGCTCGTTCAGACGTCTTCATGCCCTTTTCGTTGAGTTTGGCCTCTGCATTTGCATGTTTTTCCTCTGCTATCCTACGAGTCGCTGCCAGTTTGTTTCTGTACTTTTCCTGTGCTCGAGATTTAAGTCTTTCTGCCTTCACCTAAAATCATGATGCAAGTAAAATCAGGACCTCAACCATACAAGTCTCGGTGCGGGGGATACGAGGCTGTAAGTCCCTGCTAATGTCAAGTCACACCACAAGAGAAGAAGAGAAATGTGATAACAAATCAGCTAGTTTTGGGTTGTTAATTCTAGATTCTCGCGATCAAGCCTTGAAAGAAAATCCTGACATCTTAGACAGGAAAAACTGTCGTTTTAGTCAGCTTGATTATGATTATATCACAAGGCTAGCATTGTGTCCATAACCGGGATATTCCCATAAATCATGCTTTCATATTAAGCCATTTTGTCGGGGTTCATGGTGCATTGGTACCAGTGAAATGCTAGACAGGAAGATAAGCCTTTGCAAATACGCATAAGAAACAGGGGAATGCGAAGAGGAGTGCCTTTGCAAATACGCATAAGAGACAGGAGAATGTGAGGAGGCAGCAGTACCTCTATTTTTCTCATCTCCATTTCAGCTTTCCTCTTCTGATGATTTTCCCAGGCCAGGATCTTCACTTCTTCGCGTTTGTACCTAGATGTCCAATAAGCACTTCAATTTGAAGAAATTCTCAATACTATAATTGATGCAGAAACTTAACAGTACGAGGAAGGAATGCTTCTGATGCTAATGTCCTGATAACCTACAAGAAAATTACTC
Source organism: Avicennia marina (assembly GCA_019155195.1). Classification (NCBI taxonomy): domain Eukaryota; kingdom Viridiplantae; phylum Streptophyta; class Magnoliopsida; order Lamiales; family Acanthaceae; genus Avicennia; species Avicennia marina. The sequence continues at coordinate 10,660,492 of CM032763.1, forward strand.
AGGCAAAGACAAATTACCTCGCCATGTACTTGGCACGCTCAGCCTCATCCCAAGCTGCAGCTCGGGTTTCCAGCGGATTCAGTTTACGAGATTGATCATCAGTCTCATTTTCAGCTGTGCTTTCACCACCAGGTTCTTCTCCAGTTCCACCATTAGCCATGTCAACACCTGCCCTCTCCTCAGCAGGGGTTGCAACATTTGGGCCATTCGGACACCTGACGGGGGTCGATGTTCCTGAAGAAATCGGGCTTCTTGCAGCCGGAGTGGTGGCCCTGATTGGAGTAGCTGCTCTAGAGGGATCCTGGCTCGCAGTCGGTGTCATTTCTGTCCCCATATCCCTCACACTTATTGATCTTACCACCGATTTAGAACTATCGACATGCTTGTTGATTCTCCATATCGACTCGTCGCAGTCTACATTTTTAGTCTCCGTATCATATTGATCGACCCCATTTGAGCCAGCTGGGCAGTCATTCTCCTCCTCCTCTTCACTCGAGTAGTCCTTCTTTGGCACCGGCGCAATCAATCTCCTGTCATCCGCATTCGAGTTACGTGGCGAGGCCTTAGCCTGGTTCTTTTCACCCCTCGACAGATTGACCAGCCATTTTTGGGCATCATCCCATTTCGACGGAGTAGGTTTTCCCAGGGCTGTTCGATGATGAGAAGCAGTGCGGTTTTTCCCATTGCTCTTGTGGAACTCAAAACTCGTACAAATCCCACCTGAAATCTCTTGTGTAATATCATTATTCAAACACCCCTTGTCCTCTGCGGATCTCATTGCTTAATCCTCCTCACAATTTTCTATGGATAAACCAACAGGAGACAATCAACTGCCAACTATCTCCTTTTGTCTATTGAAGCTGCACATAAGACCAATCCATCCTCTCAAAATCAGTTCGCTGCGGTTCTCTTGCCAGTCTCAAGAACCCAAATCACAAGATGAATATCTGCATTGAATCTTAATTAAATCGAATTCGTGAAAAAGAAGTGCAGAACAATTAACTTAGAGCATAAATAAGAGCAACTTCGAACCTTTGGGGATCTAAGCAGAAGCTAATCTTAAGCAAACAAAATCCCATGCACATAACTCACCCCGTAGAATGTCATTAGTTGCCTAACTGTAACTCCACTCAAGCGCTTAAACAACTCGACATTTCATGCACACGAAGAAAAATACCAAAAGCCTAAACAAGTGAAAAGACGTTCATACTACAAACGCAGCAGTTAAAATTTAACCGACAGAAAGCAAAAGAGCCTCTAAGAATATGAATAGGTTTACAGCTAAACTTGGAGAGCTACAGTACATTTTCTAGGAAGAAGGCGGTGCTTCAGACCGTTGGATTTCCTCTAGAATAAAGTGAACAGTGAAGAGAATAAGACCTTGAAACCATGAATGACGAAGCTTTTAAGAAATGACAGAGATCGTTGAAGGCGTTCAGATCCACCGACTGGATGAATAAACAAAGTAGGGTTAACACTTTCCATGTGCATGGTTATTGGTAAAAGAAGCAGAAGCAACAGTAAAAAGGAAAATATTAAAAAGCATAGGAGGTGTTGCATTTTGTCACGTAATTCAGAAATCCACGGCGGGGAACATCTTACCTTGTTATCTTCGGTCCCCACGGAATCTTGGGAAGTGTTAATGACTGTCACCTCATCATAATTTATTATCTGTCATTAGTTTCAGATAATTTACAATATCTCATACCCCTTGATATGTACCCTTTTCTATATGTAGTGTGTATTTTCTAATTATTATTCTATAACTGATTTTCTTTTTAATTTTAAGCATGGGAGGGTCAACTTTTGAAGAGTTGTTGAGAAATTTCACGCTCCACTCCTACAGGTAGTCCCAAAGTTATATTCTTATTTACCTTTTGCAAATATTAAGAAAAGGAGATATGCGTAAGACAGTGGCAAAAAATTAGAGTAAATTACCAAGTGAGAGCGAGAATCCTATGAAGTGGCATGTGGGGAGATCAGAATATAGCGTAAATTAGCATGTCAGCTCCGGTGGGCCATCGTTTGGTTGAATAATTAATTTCTGAGATATTTCACATGGCCAGGACGGGTAAGAACCGTGCTATCAGTTAATTAAAGCTGGTGGTACAATTTGGCAAAATTAATGGGATGATGGATGACTTTTCCCTTGGCTATGTATGTTTTTTGGTACTTCCCCTCAATGGGGTTTTATTACCAAATTATACCAATGCTAATCATTGATCAGTAAAGATTCATTGTTTGTTATGCGCATTCACATGCATCTGTGCTCATCTATATCATGAAAGTGATTGTTGGACCGTGTCAACAGATCGATACAAAAACTGCATTTGTGTCCATCTATATCACGCAGGTGATTGTGGGATCGTGTTGACAGATTGATATAAGAACTTGTGCTGTGTTCGCTTTTATTCTTAAAAAATAAATGTGCATGCTCCAATTATTATATTTATAAATTTTATTTATTTATATCTCTTAATTTTACACAATTTTTATAAATATACATATAAAAAACAAGTATTTAAAAATGAAAACACTAATTATGTTTGTTCTTGAAAAATTCATGCATGCATGATGAGTCTAACGTGTACTATAATTACTATTAAGACTCTTACAAATGATACCTCCATTTAGAACATTAATTATGTATATCCCTCGAATGTCATTCAAATAGAAATAGCTACAAATATCAATCCCTTTTCTGGATGAGGTGGCACAAAATCAGTTTTTAGAGAGTGTTTGGCTAAGTCTCTAAATTTCTTATAATAATATCATAATAAGATGTTTGATAACTTGTACATATTTCAAAAAGGGTGTGATAATTTTTTTAGTTAAATATATAGTTTATAAACTTTAAAAATAAAATTTGTCCGATTTACGTTTTGAAATCGGTAGGAAGCTGTAGCCAGGCTTATGTCAATTTTCCAGAGAACCCAGTGTTGGAATTCGGAAGCAAGAAGATCGAAATAGAAACTAGAAATTAATTAAGGAAACAAGAAAACTGAGGGCAAAACAATCTTTATTGCAATAAAAGGCAACAAACAAACAAGCCTTAATATTATTACAATAGGAGAAAAGGAGCTGCTGTTCGTGTCTTCCATGGGCAGCCAAGAACCACTATATATACTACTCCAAACCTAATCTAAATAAGGTAATTGTTTGATCTAATTGCAACCATAATTAAGAAAAACAAATTACATGGAAATAAATCAGTACTACAAGGTCAATGCCCTCCAAACATTATCAAGTTTTCATTCTCCAACATGCTTCACCTTACTTGGAATATTCTTGCTCTCCAAGATCTCATCCAAGATCTCATTGTTATGGAAACAATTCTTCCAACAATCTTTGAATTCTATCTTTTTCACTCTCCCTTAATTTAAAGTTGCATACTCCAAATAATTTTTTGAGAATTCATGCTTTGGACTTGCTAATACCTTATTGAAAATATTCGCCATTTGAACTTGAGTGCTAAAATAATCCATCACCACTTCACCTTTATTTACCAATTCTCTCATGAAATGAAACCTTAACTCAATATGTATGGTTTCTCCATAAAAGGTTGGATTTTTAATCATTACAATAGTGAACTTATTATTATTAAAGATAATAGTCCCTTCTCTTTACCTTTATTGCAAATCAAGCAGTATCTTTCTCAACAAAATACTTTGATATGCTGCCAAAGTAGCCACCAAATATTCTGCTTATGCGTTGATAAGACAATTATTGCTTGCTTCTTAGAATTCCAAAAGATAGCTCCTAAACTAAGTAGAAAAACATTGTTAGAAGTTACTTCATTTATTATCTAAAGAACTTGCCCAATTACAATCACTAAAACCAATTAACTTAAAATTGTCAACATGTGTATACCAAATTTCATGATTTAAGGTCCTTGCAATGTATCTTAAAATTTTCTTTATAGCTTTAAAATGTTGCGTGAAAGGATTAGTCATAAACTATGAAACAACTCCTATCGAAAATGAAATATCCGGCCTAGTACAAGTTAAGTATAACAAACCTCCTAAAAAATTTCTAACTTACTTTGAATTTGCCTTCTCTATGTCATCCTCCACTTGCAATTTTTGATTCACATCCATTGGTGTAGTTGTCATATTACATTTTGACATGTAGAATTTTTTCAAAAGGTTCATTGCATACTTCAAAATTTCTATTCTCAACTTACAAAATTTCAAGCCAAAGAAAGTAATGCAACAATTCCAAATCTATCATCTCAAACCTCTTCATCATGCAATGCTTGAATGCTTCCATCAATGAAGGTCTCACTCTTTATGAAACTTCTTTGATGAAAATAGCGATCAATCTTTCTATACGAAGTCCTTGGGGCTTCTTTCAACCTATACAAAGGCTTTCCTTAGCCTATAAACCGTATCCTCTTTTTCAGGTACCATAAATCCTTCCAATTGAGTTACAAACATTTCCTCACTCAATTCATCATTCAAAAGTGTAGATTTAACATCAAATTGATAAATTTTCCATCTTAATTGAACTGCCAAAGTAAACAATAATCTTACAGTTTCAAACTTTACCACTAATGAGAATGTCTCTAAATAGCCCAACCCATGTTGTTGAATGTAACAATTTGTAACTAATCATGCTTTGTACTTTTGTACACTTACATATGCATGAAACTTAGTTTTAAAGATCTACTCCAACTTAATAATTTTTTTGCCTTAAGGAATATCACACATGTTCTAAAATACATTCTTTTCAATAGATACCAGCTCTTCCTTCATTGTAGTTTCCCATTCTTTTTTGCCTTTTATTTCCTCAAAATAAGATGGATCAGGGGTTAAAATGTATATTCATCAGGTTCATAAATCTCTTGAAGTGATTTGAACCTTCTTGGGGGTGTATCACCATCAAAATCAACAACTTGCTTAGTTTGCCACTGCTGCTTTTGCCATCGCGACCTCTCTACTTGTAGTTGTAGGGTCTCCTAACACGACCATGAGTTTAGCTGCAGTGCATTTTGGAAAGTGTTACTTGATGCTCATTGTTGATGTTGCGATTGCAGGGACATGGTCTGTGACTATGAGGCTTCATCTGGCAACTACAAAGGTAACCACAAAGGTACACTCTGGTCTTGCAGTTGTCCTCGCACAGGCAACATTTAAGGGCATGTTTGCAGGGCATTCTTTTAGTCGTGAGGCTTTCTATAGCAATACATCATCTTCATCCCTCTAAACTTCTTGTCATCGATTTTTTTCCTTTTTTTCAATTTTAACCTGCATGTTTATTAAATACAACATTCTTATTAATAATAATTTTGTCGCTAGTAGGATTATACAACTTATAAGCTTTTGCCTCATTATAATAATAAATGATTTCTCATCTAATTTGTGCCTTTTGCCCTTTTCTTGCCAAGCATAGACAATGCTCCTAACGGTCTTGAAGTTTTGCATGGACAACTTACTTCCACTCCATGCTTCATAGAGGGTTTAGTCTTGTATGACTTTTGTTGGTGAGATGTTCAACAAGTAAACGATAATGGCTATGGCTTTTGCTTGAAAACTCTTAGCCAGACCATTCTCTTAGTCATGTTGCTTACCATTTCGATAATCATCTTATTCTTTCTTTCAACTACTCCATTTTGCTCTAGAGTGTATGGTGTGAAAAGGTCACTTTGAATGCCATTAGTAACAAGGAATTGAGAAAATTATTTAGATAAAAACTCACCTCTTTTATAAATGTAGGGCCTTAATGCTTGCACCACGTAGCTTCTCTACCATGACTTTGAACTTCTTAAAGTGCTTAAAGGTCTCATTCTTTATCTTCAAAAAATACATTTAACTCATTCTTCAGAAATCATCTGTAAAGAGAAGCAAGTAATAACTCCATCCAAGTGACATGGTTTTCATAGATATACACAAGTCCATATGTAGCATCTCTAAGTTTTCCTTGACTCTCCAAACTTTTCCTTTTGGGGATGGCTTCTTAATTGCTTCCTACAAGTACAATGCTTACAAGTATTTAAAGATTGAATTTTTGATAAGCCATAAAACTAAACCCTTTTTCTCCAACAATTGTATTCCCTTCATGTTGAGATGCCCATATCTCAAATGCTATATCTTCAACACATTATGTTCACATGCAACAAGAGCAAAGTCTTTCACTTTTGACTTCTTGAAAGAAAACATCCTATTCTTGGTTATTTGATGTTTGCCACCACTTGACCTGATTGCTTCTTCTTAATGATGCACTCATCATCATCAAACATTATGATGTACCCAGTTGTCATTAATTATCTAACACTAAGTAAGTTGTGTGCCGAGCTAGATACAAATTAAACATCATGGAGGGTTTTAATGTTACCTTGACAAGTTTGAATAGCCATGCTGCATTTACTTTCCACATGCATCTTTTGGTCATCTCCTAACTTCACTTTCTTCATTTGATCATTTTCAAGATGTTTGAAGAGAACCTTCTTGTTGGTCATGTGGTTTGAATATTCATTATCCACAAACCACATTTCATCTCTTGCATCATTAGAGATTGAGTAGGCCATAAACAATCTACCCTCTTCACTAGTCTCTTTCATATAATTTGCTCGTTTGTTTTTATGCCAACAATTAGTTTGAACATGTCCAAACTTTTTAAAAATTATAACATTAAACATTGTTGTTTGGTTTTTAACCCGAACCCCAATCTTTTCAATGGAAGTTGCCTTTGCCATGTTAATTTTCCTTACTTTTGCCACGTCGGGCTTCCTTGTCATGGTTCTTGGCACCTCCATTATGTACTTGAAAGGTGTTCTCCTCTACTTTTTCTCCCATCTTGTTGATCCTTGCTTCATAGGATTACAAGGGTCCCATCAACTCATCAAAGGTATATTTGGTCTAATCCTTTGATTCCTCTATTGTTACCATAGCATGATCAAATTTAGAAGAGAAATTATGAAGTACCTTTGATACAATTGTGTGTTCAGAGACTACCTCATCATAGCTACACATTTGGTTGACTACACCCTTAACTTTAGTTAAGAATTCTTGCATACTTTCTCCACTTTTCATGTACAAGTTTTGAAATTTATTAAAAGTTTGTAATTTAATTCTTATCACAATTGATGATACATAGTATACCATCTTCAAGGTTGTCCATACTTCATTAGCCGTCAAAACACCCACTATCTTTAAAAATATATACTCATGGACAGCTTGTTGGATATAAAACAAAGCCTTGATATCTCTCTTTTGATTCTTTCTTAGACTTGCCTCATCATCCCCTTTCATTATACTCATTCTCTACCAAGTCTCATAGCTCTTGAAACTTTAATAAAATTTTCATCTTGATACTTCCAAATTCATAGTTGTCACCTTTAAATACCGACAAGAAATGTTGGGTAATGGAATTGCCATTTGTTGCCATGACAACAAGCTCAATCAAGTGGCTCTAGATACCACAATGTTGGATTGTGGAAGTAAGAAGATGAAAATAAAGGCTGGAAATTAATTAAAGAAGCAAGAAAATTGAGGACAAAACAAACAATCTTTATTGAAATAGAAGGAACCGACCAAACAAGCCTTAATACTGTTACAGTAGGGGAAAAAGGAGTACTGTCCGCGTCTTCTATAGGCAGCCAGGAACCACTATGGATACTACTCCAAACCTAATCTAAACAAGGTAATTTTTTGACCTAATTATAACCATAATTCAGGAAAATAAATCACTACTACAAGGTAAAATACCCTCCTAAAATCATTCCTAGAATCAACTCTTCATGGGATATTCTTGCCCTCCAAGATCCCATTTTTATGGAAACAATTCTTTCCACAATCTTTAAATCATATTTTCTACTGCCGGGCCACTTATTGACTCTTCATTAACTTGCGACAAATGATCATGTAAGGTTCATACACCAAGACACATACCAGAAATGGCTCTCTTACTCCAGGCTCTCTGATCTTTTTCTGATGCTTATAACAATCGAGGCATATAACCAACTTGGCTCCTCCATTCGTAGACAATGAATCAACAAGAATGACACAGTATTGACATATGTGGTATCGTAATTTCCTCTATTACATTGTGGAAGCCTATTGCTCAAACAGCATGGGCAGAGTCGTTATAATAATACTCCTTATCTGAGATGGCCCATCAGTGCACAACTGCGCATTGTGAGAGGAAGCCATGTGCGCTTGCCATATGCATCCAAATCCTGCATTACATGTCATGTTTGTTGGGAGTGCGGTGGGCCCGACTACAAACTCTGATTGAACCTTATTGGGCCAGAGGAGAAGCCCAATCAAATTGGGAGCATCACCCATGAACAACGTATGTTGGGCCTGGAGCGGAGCCCAACGAAATCGGGGAGAACCGTTCACGGGCCTGTGTGTGAGCATGTATATAAGTGGGCTTGACACCATGTATTAACCCAAAACCTTAAGGCTGTGAGTTATGGGTCAAGTATCCACTTTATATACAAGTCACTTTTCTCTTTTTCTACCAATGTGGGATGCAACTTTTTCTAACTCATATTTGTTTCCCAACAATCTCCCCCTCAAATATGAGTTTCTTCCACTTGCTCCCCCTCAATCAGAAATTTTCTTCCACTTGCTCCCCCTTAATCAGAAACTTCTTGAGTATCTCACGGTCTCACCAAGTTGCTCATCAATGCCCTTCAATTCCGTGGGCCTTCCTTCCATGGGGTATGGGCTTCCCATGAGATCTCCGAGCACACTTGCATGCCCATCACTTCCGTGGGCCTTCGATGGGATATGAACCTCCCCCATGTGATTACAACCGTCTTCATACTCGTCCCAAGCTGAACCATCAGCTCTGATACCACTTGTTGGGAGTGCGGTGGGCCCGACTACAAACTCTGATTGAACCTTATTGGGCCAGAGGAGAAGCCCAATCAAATTGGGAGCATCACCCATGAACAACGTATGTTGGGCCTGGAGCGGAGCCCAACGAAATCGGGGAGAACCGTTCACGGGCCTGTGTGTGAGCATGTATATAAGTGGGCTTGACACCATGTATTAACCCAAAACCTTAAGGCTGTGAGTTATGGGTCAAGTATCCACTTTATATACAAGTCACTTTTCTCTTTTTCTACCAATGTGGGATGCAACTTTTTTTAACTCATATTTGTTTCCCAACAATGTTTGCTTCACGTGACTCTGGCCGTTAATAATTCCTTGAACTGCAGGGAGTGTCCAACGCCAATGTCTCTTAATTTAGTCCGAGATTTGATACATAGTTTCTGGTAATTAGGTATCATTATTCCAACACTCTTGGTAGCATTACATTATAATGTTATAGTACGCGAATCAGTCATATCCCAGTGTATGGGAACACTGTTTCCGAACGTTTTATGGACAATTTGATAGAACTAGGTGGATAACAAAGTACACATTCATTCGAAAATAATTATATATATGGATCAAATTACATACACCAGGATGGACACTATATACGTCTCTTCCGTCTTTATTTTTTATTTTTTATTATTATTATTTTTTGTTGAATCTCTTCCGTCTTTATAATATTTATAAAAACAGGAATGAAGTGTAATGTGTTCAAATTGTCAACAGGACACAGATTAGAGATTAACACCTTGAATGGGCAAGAGGGCCCGATTATGAAAAGGACAGCATGATGTTATGTCATCCATGCGAAGCAACGGACGTCAGAAGCAGCACTTGAGTAAAGGATAGGAGTTCCTTTTGACTAATCCAAGTCAGAACACATGGGCCTATGGATTCCTACCAATGAGATGCCTATGGAGAATACATGGGCCTATGGATTCCTACCAATGAGATGCCTATGGATCGGTTCTAAATATTATGAGTTCGACAAAATTATGAACACGCAGACATACATACATACACATATGTATATATATGCACACACAAATATTATTATGAGTTTGCAGCTAATACTCATAAAAAAGACAGAATTGCACCATCTCCCTTTAGATTTGGTCTAAATGCACACGAACTCCGTGTGATTTCAAAAATTACATAGACCTCTTTTAATGTATATTTTCGACTAACTCTTATATTAAATTCATAAGTAGATTGTCGAAATTTGATAACATCATAAAAATTGAATAAAAATCCAATTTTGCCAGTTGCTAGACTTTTCCACTAGTAGACTATCAATTTTGAACCAAAATACCCTTAGGCATGAGATGGTTTTATCACGAATTAAATAAATGTAGAAGGGTGCTTTAAATTATGAAAATATACATTCAAAATTATAACATTTATGGAAATTGGCCTCATTAATTAGTGGACACAATTATTGCGTTTTATTAATTATAAGTAATAATGGACACAACTATTACGTATTATTAATTATAAGTAATGAAAGTTTTTCTCTATGAAGATTTATTTATAAATTTTGAACTCATTGCATTTTAGATAATAAAAATAAAATTATTTAAAGTTAAAAGTATAAAATAAAATAAAATAATAAAATTTGTAATTTTGTGAAAATAAAATATATTTAAAATAAGTATAATTATGTAACTTATATCCATACTGTACTATATTCTATGCTTGAGGAAGGCCTATTTACAATTTTGACTTTAAAAATATTGTCAAAATTTTCAAAAATATCAAATTGTGATAAATTTATATTTTTTTAAAAAATAATTTTTTTTATAAATTTTATGATTTTCAATGTGTATTTTCATAATTTATTAAAATTATTATACAAAACACTTTTCTATTTTTATTTAATTACAATTACATCCTCGCCTGTATAAGAATATTTTGATTTGAAATCATTCGTTAGCCGATGGAGAAGATAATTGATGGGCTAATTGGTCATTTCACAAAAATTTGTTGGATATAATAGGTCTATTAGTTTAAACTTTAGAACAGATCAATGTAACTATCCATTTCTTTGTTTTAACTTCCAACTTTTTGTCTTGTTCGTAGGGTCCAACTCAAAAATGGATTTTGAAAAAAATAATTCCACTCTTAATTTTTTTTAAATAAATAATCTAAAATTTGAGTTTTTTTTAAATATTTAGACGCTTGTCGTGAATTGGGTTTCGGCAATGGATAGCCAGAAACCCAATTTTACCAGATTCTTGAAAAAAAAAATTAAAATTTGAGAAATTGAAAACCAGTTTTCGACTTTAAGTTTGACTAAATCTGGAAACGGAATTTACAATTTTAGGCCATTTAAATAAAAAAAGTTAAATTTGAAAATTTAATGAAAAAAAATAAAAAATAAAAGTCGAAGACCTGGTTTCAGTCTTACTCAGTAATAAGAAAAAAAGAGAACCAAACTTGGCCTGCTTCTTCAATAGGCAAATCAGAACCCAGATCCCGTTTCGGCCAAATCATCGTCCAACACGTCCTTTCTTCCACCGCCGGAAAGCCACCGGACAGCCTCACCGTCGTCGATTCGCCTGTCTGTGCTTTGTGGAGAGTCTTCAATCGCGCCAATAAAGGAGTTTTGTGGTTCTTGAGCTTATCAACAGCACAAAGCGACCTCAACTCATCGGCGGCAGTCCAGGTACAATCGTATTTGCAATTATATTAGGAAAATAAAGTGGACTTTGCTGTTGTTGGATTTTGTTAACTTGTGGCGTGATTTTGAATATTTTGGGGTAATTGAAACTTGTTCTTTTGTGCGTTCTTTGTAGCCAGAATATATATAGGAATTCTTATGATTTGTAAGTGTTGAAAATTTTCTTATGAAGTTGTTTTAATGAGATAATGGTGCTGTAATGAAATATGTTTTTGTGTTGTATTTGGCTAAAGAATGGGATTGTATGCTTGTGATTGGATGGATATCTTGTCTCTATGAAAAATGAGATATAGAGATTGTATTTTTTTTGTGTGAATAGATGGTAACCAAAGGTTTGATTCAAATGTCATAATATAAATTCAATACCTTGTATATAGTATATAGTATATGGTATAACTAGTTGGCATCAAGTGTACATTGTTAGCTTAAGAAATCAAGGTTCATTAGGCAGTGGAACTATTAAATATACCTAAATTATATTTCAATTATTTTTTATAAGAATAATTAGGTTTTAGTTACTAAAATAATTTATAACAATTGAAGAAGTAATAGAAATATCCTACAGGTATGTAAAAGAAAAATTGTATGGGAAATATTGAAAATTTTTTATTCTATATTAAGTTATCTCTTTGTTATATTATAAATAATGTCCTTATCAATAAGAAATTAACAATGGAAAATAAAATAAACATATCGTTTAGGAAAACTAAAATAGAAGTAGGAACAAATAGTTTTAGTTAATGAAATAATTTCTAACAAGTAAAAAAATAATAAGAATATCTAGCAAGCACGTGAAATTTGCATACAAATTTATAAAAAATAATATTTTAAATTATATATTTAATTCATACTTAGGTTTATGCTTGGATGCAATTTATATCAACTTTGAACTCATAATGGTGCTATGTCAAATTTTAATTTTTGGTCAACTACTTAGAACTTAAAGAAGAAGGAAAAAAAAGAGAAATGAAGGTGCTGTATTTGTTTAGCAATGGTGCACAATGAATGGACTAACCCAAATACCTTATAAGTTTCACACTCTTAATCTGGTCAAATAATGTATTAACATATATTATGATCAAATATTTACTTTATATAACGAAGAGAATCAAAGGAGTAATTTGGATAATTTTTGTTCTAAATGTTTTGCATATGAGAGGGAGAGTAAAAAATCAGGCTTTCAAAAGTGAATTTTCCATATTTGCGAATAAAAATATTAATGACCATTAGTTGGTAGAATAAATAAGTTATTAAGTTGAATACCTAGGTAGAGCTACACCTGACTAACTATTGTTTCTGCCCTTTGTAGTGTTTACTCGATAGTAATGCTTTTATCTTCTTTTGATATTTGTAATATTTATAATTTTATTATTATTCTTATTGTCATTTTTTGATGTGGAAAGTGAAGAGGGTGTTTTGATAGGTTCCATGCCTAGGGTTTCATCACCAATTCCTCCCCTAACTTCCAATCCTTCTTATCCTAGCCATGAAAATGAAGAAAAGAATGATACATTACAGTCAGAAAGAGAAGTTGAACAACAAAATCAAATACTCAAAAGAAAGGAGATGCTTAGAAGGTCTCTAGTTTAAAATCACTTCACTCTCTACACTGACGAAATTGGGAAGCCTAGGGCTAAATGTAAGTATTGTAATAAGAATTATGCTTTTGATCCTTCAAAAAATGGAATAATTGGAATGAATAATCATATAAAAGTTTGCAAGAATCACCCTGATAATACTTATGTGGGAGAGAACCAAACAATAAGAAGTTTTTATCAATGTTTAACTAGAGATCATATAGAAATTTTTTATAATGGGAAATTAGACTAGGAAAAGACGAGAAAAGGCATAGCTTGTATGTTAATAATGGATGAATTGCCTTTTAAATTTATGGAGAATGAAGGATTTGGTAATTTATATCAGTTGCATGTCCTTAGTTCTTTATTCCTTCAAGAACAACTATCACAAGAGATTGTTATAGAATGTACTTTAAAGAAAAAAATAAATTGAGAACTTATTTTAGAACAAGTGGACAAAGTATTTCATCGACCACTGGACATTATATTGATGATGATTGGAAATTGCATAAAGTGATTCTTAATGTCATTCTATGCCCTAGTCATAAAGGTGATGAAGTTGGTCTTTTGATTAAGAAATGCTTGCTTGATTGGGGTATTGATAAAATCTTTACTATTACTGTTGATAATGCTTCTTCTAATGATACGGTTGTGGGAAATTGGAGAAGAAGATTTGTTTATTGGGGGACAGTTATATTGGGTGGCAAATATTTGTATATGAGATGTGTTGCTCATGTTGTTAAACTTGGTATAAAAGATGGATTGAAAGATTTGAATGAGTTTGTTTACCAGGTTCGCACTGTAGTTAGATATGTACGACAGTCGCCTGCTAGATTGAAAAAGTTAGAAGATTTTGTTGTTCAGGAAAAAATTGAAAATAAGAATTGATTGTGTTTGGATATTCCCACTGACGGAACTCTGTATATAAAATGCTTGAGACTACTGTTGCTTTTCAAGGTGCGTTGATAGGTATGAGGTGTTTGATGTTGATTTTCGTGTAGATTTTATGCCGGATGGCCTTATGGTAAGATTGGTTTACCTACAAAATATGATTGGATAATTGTTGAACGGTTCGTAAAAGTGTTGCACTAACACTTTTATGAACTTACTCTTTAGGTTTTCGGTTCTTTATATGTAATATCTAATACTTTTTTAGATGAGATTAGTGATGTGGATGACTTGTTGAAAGAATGGCTTTTGAGTGATAATGATGTTTTAGTAGATATGACAAGACAAATAAAGTCTAAATTTGATAAATATTGAGGAAATATTAATAAGATGAATATGATGTTATACATTACTGTTATGCTTGACCCTTTTCATAAATATAAATTCAGTTATATGCTCTGCGTTTTTAAGAATATATATGGACTTGAATGTTGAGAGCAAATGGAAAATTTGGCAAGGAGTGTTTTTTATGATATTTTTGAAGAATATAAAAAGTTGTATTTTTCACTTACGCAAACGTCAACACGTTATGAAAGTATAATGTCAAGTGAATCAAGTGGTGGATTTGAAGTTGAGAATGAAAGGAAGGCTATTAGGGCTCACCTAAAGAAATATCAACAAATGATATCAAATATTAGAGTGTAGATGAGTCAGAGTTGGATGCATATCTTCATGCGTGTATTGAAAAAGATTCTCACAATTTTAACACCATGGATTGGTGGATGTTACATAGCCCTAGGTTTCTCATTTTATCAAAATTGGTTCATGATGTCTTAACTATACCTGTGTTTATCATTGCCTGGGAGTTTGCTTTTAGTATGGAGGTCATATAGTTGATGACTTTTGAGTTTCATTGACTCCAAAAATGGCACAAGCTCTAATTTGTTGTCAAGATTAATTTTATTGCGCTCTAGTTAAGCCAACAGAAGAGAATTATGAATTTGTTGAAAAAATTTTAAGAAGTATGTAATTCTTACTCAAGTTCTTAGTTTTTCACTCTATTCATCATGTCAGCAGATACGACAATTATTTTTAATCACATTTCATATCTAATATAATTTTTGCTAATGTATTTTTAGATGTAACGTCCATTGTTAGTTCAAAATCAAATATTATTGGTTTCTAAGATTCCAAATTGATAAGAATTTCTCTTCTTTTTTTTCTTCTCCTCATTTAATGTTTAAGATTAATATCATAACAATATTATCATTATGTTTTCATGATGTTGCTAGATGATGCTTTCATGATGCTGTTGGATGATATTTGTTGCTGTCATGCTGGTGTTGATGCCAAAATGATGAATATTGATGATCTTTGTTGTTAATTTATGTTGTAATCTTGTTGGAAAGAAGCATTCAATATTTGTTATATGAGAGCATTAAACAATGATGGATTGATGGTTAGTATTCTTTTTTTCATTTCTGAAAATATGTTCATGGATTGGAATATGTCCGGTGGAAACTAGAAAATTTAGTTTATTGATGGAAAATCAACTAAAAATGTGACTGGCAGAAACTAGAAAATTGTTGTTGACAAATATATTTTATTGTTTGTTGTGTTGGCATTTTTTTTAGTGCTGTTGTGGGTGTTAAACGTTAAAAATATAATAATTGTTAATTATTTATATGTTAGATTATGAGTGATAAATAGTGAATTAGTGATAAAGAATTTAATTTATAGTTTTTTTTAGTTTTTTTGGTTAAATTCGATTTACCAAAAATAATACTAAACCTAAACTGATCAAAAAAAATTTGGTACATACCGAACTGAATTGAAAATTTTGGTTCAGTATTCGATACGTGATTTTAACATACCAAAATTTTGGTGTACAGTTCGATTTGGTTTTATCGATTAAACAGCCATATCATAAGGCCATTAAAATAAGGGGCAATATAAAATTAGAATTAGCATAAAATTGGGCTAGAGCCTTCCACCAGTAGAAGCCAGAAATCTAGCAAATACAAGTAAATCAAGGCCAATCTCCATGGATCCAAGCAATAGAGGAAATGATATGTATGCAATTGAGGAAATGATATGTACATATCTAAGAATTTATGAAGAAATATTTCTTTTGGCATTATAAACAATGAACTAAAACAATGTGGAGCTATTCAATGGAAATAAAACTTATCTTCTTCCTCATCTACTTGTCTCCATCCTTTTCTCCCTCTTTTCCCCTTCTTTCCCTTTAGTTGTGCAATCTATTCACATCATCACCCCTCTCTCCTTCTCTTTCAGTTTTATTTGTGCTCAAAAAAGAAAGAAACGCCTCTCTTTCATCACTACACCAGACACTGGCCAATAAACGAGTCATCATAGCAAGGGCTCAGTTGAGAACAAATCAAACAAGGGACCAAATCGAAAAACTGAACTAATTAAAAGTAAGACCATCATGTAAGGATTTAAAGAAGCGTATTCTTAGGTCCATAGATCACCTGTGATTGGTGAAAACGAGTCCTACAGTAGACGAAATTGAGGTGAAAAGAAGTAGAGGCAAAGGGAAACAAAGAGCAACTTGCTTCCATTTTAAACTGCACACATAACTCTTTGGACTAATTTGCCTTTAACCTTGGTGGCCAGATACCAAGATTGGCCCTCAACTTGCAGAAAATCTCACGGCCAATCATCTAGAAGTTTTAGTCAATAGGGCTTTGGCATCGTAACCCATTAACTCTTAGCCCAATGATGCTTTCCGATCCAACCCATCAAATTGCACATCATTTGGGCCTCGCCTAAATTTTAAGTGAACTGGGGTTACAATTACACGTGGCATTAGAATACTTTCTTGGCACCACAATCTAGCTAAGACAAGATCTCAACAGGTGGGAGAAAAGAATAGTAACAAACAAATTCAATAGTTGGAAAGCTGAATGGAGTCTAAACTAAAGGGGTTGAAAGTGAAGTACTCAAATAAAGAAAATTTAACGAAGAGTGGAGAATTCCCACACCACTACTGAAAGCAAAATGGATTAAGTGTTAGCAACAATCCAATAGCTGGGAAGTAGATTATTTGCATCAAATGTGCCTGCAAAAGAATGGTCCTTAGCTTTAGGGTCTAGGAGATTCTACCTAACCCCCGGTCTTCAAGCAATAGGAACATTTGGAGCCAACTTCAGCCCAAGTTCAGACTGCTGAGCTTGCCAGGACACAATTCCAACCAAAACCATGTATTGAGTTGACGATATTCCATAGTTCAAAGGTTAGGTATTGGGTACACACGCACCACACATTCGAGGCTTCACATTAAGATTTATTTACTATGTTTGTTTTCAAATGTGGAAATTTGTTTTAAAGTATTTTTGTATTGAAATTTATGTAAAAATAAAAAAGAAAGTGATAAAGTTTTAAAAAATATAATAATTGAGTGTGTTTTTTTGTTATCCAAAATTACTTTTTTTTTTTTTTTTGTGAATATTACTCGTAAATAAAGACTTATAATTATATTTGTGTTAAATAATTATAGTTATTTTTTATTTTTTTCTCTTTAGATTTGAATTCAAAATGCATATTGAAATTTTTAATAAATATTTAATTTCTTTCTTACTGAAATTATTCTTATTTAGGGTAAAAGTTGGAATATTTGTAGCAGAATCAATAATTTTGTCGTATGGGTGTTTTTATCAATACGCTTCAAACAAATTCCTAAAAATAATGCTCGTGTCGGAAAATACGTGGCCTCTTTTGTTTCTCTGTCCTCTCACACACACAGACAGAGACAAGGGGAGTTTGATAAACATCGGTGATAATTTGATTCGATGATAAACAGGGTCTTTTTTTCCAATTAAGAAAAACAAGGGAATGAATGCTTATCACCTATCATATTCAAATTTAAAATTCATTAGATAAATTTATAATGCCAAAGCGTGGACAATCTTAAAATCTCAAACTATACGTGCAAACTAATACATAACTAAATTAAAGTTCACAGTAATAAAACTCAATATCTTAATGATGACACATCAAACTTACTAAATGTCTCGTATATATGGGCTTCATTGTCACACACAAACTCGCACCCCCTAAACCATGATGTCAAATACAAAATTGATTTTTTTATCATTTAAATTTAATGCTGAACCAACGAATTTATGAAATGTATTTCAAATCAATAAGATGCCCCCTTAAAATACCAAATAAATAACTAAAAGAGGATAAAGCAATTTTATGAATTTATTCCAATTTACTTTCATTCTGTATTTTATTTTGCAAATTTGCACCAAAAATACCTATTGAATTCCTCTATTTACTGAAGAACAGAAATTTCAACCATCACATTGCACCTTTATAAATTTAGGAAGCAGAAAAGAGAACCAAAGCACAGCAACGACAACAATATAATACAAGTTATCCTCTAGATACCCAAAGGAAACAGCGTATATCCGTCACAATCACAAAGACCGATAATCATTATTTGAACTAAATGCAATTTCCTGTATCAACCAGAACAAAAGAATATACTACTTGCTCTTTTATCAGGGCAAGAAAAAGAAAACAAAAAGGGAACAAAACCAAACACTAACAACAATATGGCAGTCGGAGTAGCCAGGAACTTTAGATTGCCTTTCTATTTACTACTATCAGCCTAATAAGAATTAGAACTTTACAAGAGCTAACGTCTCTAAAATCATGTATTTCTTATAAAACTATTAGAACCAACAGAAAACAACTGGGACTCATCCAAACAGCCTCCAGATACCCCTATATGCGATCATCAGAACTGCCCGAGAATGCTACATGATTGTGCAATTACACTTGGACTCCACCTTTGGAGGATTCATGCTGTCACCCTTACTAGGAGACCTGACAGTGCGTTTAGTGGATTTTTCATCGGTTTCAGCAACAACGGCATGAGGTTTTGAATCCCTTTCCATTCTTCGTTGGCGAGTTTTCTGGGACTTGGAACTACGCTTTCCCAGTGGTCTCAAACGCATATTCCTTCTGTCAGTATTGGATTTGCCAACAAATGTTACTGTTGGTCGCTGAAGTTCAACTGATGAGTTCTCTTTATCTATCGCTATGTTTGCGGCTTCGTGTGCAAGATTGTGGACAATGGAGCTGCAGAAGAGGATTGCATCTGTTGCTTCTTCTAGGGTGAGGCTTCTAGACTTTGTTCCACCCTGGCCTTCTAACACAATTGTTGACTCTTCTGGTATTAGAAAGACAAGTTAAATATCCAAAAAATATGTACACCAGACGAAGTCAAGGGCATATACTTCTGAATTTAATAAGAACATATAACATAAATATTATTAGTTTTACCTTTTCCAGCTTGGTGTGCTATAAGATAAAATTTGAAATATAAGAAAATGATTTTAATGTGCAGAAAGACATCTATTCCTTGTTGTTCTCAATCCTCTTTTACATAAATGCACGATGACACAATTGAGCACAGATACATGCATGTGTTAAACCCTCATGGAATATTAAAAGAGAAGATAACTAAACCTGATAGATAAATGCACAGAGAAATTTTCAAGTTTATAAGATGCTAGTGCATTTTCCTCGAGTAAGGTGTCCTATACTTGAGCTAGATCAACACCAAATCAGGGATTTCTTGACATGAATAAACCAGAGAATGCTTCCTCCGTATTCTGGTTCAACATCAACATCCTTGATTAAGATTAATTTAGCTTCTTGCCCCTTTTTATCCTCTCAAGATCAAACTGATGGATTAAGAAAAGCAAACACAGGATTTGAAAGGCACAGCAACCATTTATTTATTTTCCCTCCAGAATTAAACTTTAAGAAATTGATGCATGTGTTACACGTAGTTTAGCTCTCCAGCACTTGGAAACTAAACTAAATACAAGACAAAAGTATCCAGCCAGGTAAAGTAGCAATAGCACATATTCATCAAGTCAACAAGAGTAGCCAAAATAGGAAAACAATTTACCAGAATTATCAGAAAATTATTTGCAGAGATCCCCAGTAATCAATAACATAATAGTTGTTAGTGGTAAATAGCACTGCATGATGCAAAGATTTCTAGAGCCATGGCACTAGACACACAGTGCAGTGCACGCCTTATTGAAGCATAGCATAACATTACATAATATGTGAAATATATCTATATTGCCATTAATTATTTTACAAAAATATAATATCAACCGATTTTACTTGTTAAATAATAACAGCAAATAATCTTATTATCTTTAAAAATGAAACAAATAACAAAGAAATAGTTAATATCCATCTATTAAATTTGCAGAAAATTAAGAATTTTAATAATAAAAGTTTAGAATTTCAATAATAAATATTAGAGAAGTTTAAAAATATTTAGCATCTCAATTTGTAAAAATTTCAAAATTTAAGCAACGCCTAACCACTTAATTTTTAAATTTTAAACCTTTAGCAATACCCCAACCGTATTTCATAAAAAATTTAAAATTTCAATCAAGCCCATGCCATTTAAAAAAGAAAGAAGAAATGAAAAAGAAAAAAATTAACAAAAGAAGAAAAAGAAGAAAGATTAAAAAAAAAAGTGAAAAAGAAAGAGTAATGAAAAAAAAAAAGGAAAAAAAGAATTGAAAAAACACATACTTGAATTATTGAGTAGTTGTCACTAGAAAGATGAAACATGTTACAGTAAAGGTCAAACCCTTTTAGAGTTTGTTTGAATCAAATAATGGAAATTAAAGAAACCCTGATAATGCAGCAGTCACGCACCATGCGACAGAAGAAAGCAACCATTGTATTTTAGAACTTGTTTGCAGTGAAAAATTAAGGCCCTAAAAAATTCAAATGTTCTCTCTCTCTCTCTAAATAATTTTTAATACAAAAAATACTTTGAAATGCTATATTGAATTACTTGCTCCATTGTACCATGGCGCGCCATAATGAAAGTGGTTGCCTTTTGTTGTAAACGGCGCCATGGCCATGCCATTTTGCGCCATTAATAACTATGAGCAGTATTTCCAGACCCCTGACCACCAGAACTAGAAGGCCAGATTGGGAAAGCCTCTCTGTATTTGTTGATTTTGGAATGCCAATATGGCATGAGTAATATTGTAGTTAATAAGTGGTTACTACATACTGAAAATTTTGTCAATGCATACTAAGAAATAAGAGCATTCCAACCTACTTGCACAAAGCAATAAAAAAAGAACCTTGTGTATAAATTTAACTGCAAATGCCAGTTGCTTTCGCTCAACAAAGAAATTATAGATAATATTACCCCTGTTAAGAAAGCACCAGATAAAATTTAGTATGTAAGATGTTGCACATACCAAAGACACCATTCACAGGAACAGATGTATCAAGTTCTCCAACAGCAGTCTTAACATCATCGCCTGCCACTGAAACAGAAGGCTCCAGTAATTCACTCATGCAATTCTTTGAATTTGGGGAATCAGCATTAGACTGTGAAGCCACAGATAGAATTTCGGGATTCTCAATTTCTATTTCTGAGATAGCATCCAAAGAACTCAGAGGGGGAACTTCTCCAACATCCACTGTGTTAACACGTGAGTTTTCTGTGGCATCTTCCCCCAGCGTAGAGGTCTGCAAATGTGCAGATGATGTTTTTTCATTCATTGAATTACTTGAATTTTCGGTCAACTTGTCTCCATTCTCATGTGATGCTGGCTCTTCAGAAATCAAAACTGATGCCACTGGAGTACCTCCAGGGACTTCATCTGTCCATTGGCTTGATAGTTCTGCAGTGGTTTTAAAGATATTACCGCTTTCTACATCAGTGCAAGTACTTTCTGCTTCAGTCCATTCAGAAGCTAGCGATTGGTCATGAGGATCTGCACATATTACCTCCCTAATTTCTTTATCCTTGTTTGGAGCTATTACCTCAAAAGCATCTTCAAAACAACTTGGTGTTACACTTGAGACCTGGAATACATGACCTGAAGCACCAGACAATGATGAGATGGAACGTTTATGCTTTGAAGGTGTTTCGTGTCTGTAATTTTCCAAATCAGATTTTTTCCCACTTGATTGCCGATGCATACGGATCTCAGTTTGCCAAGAAGATCCCAGGTCAACAGAAGATGACATAGATGCACTGCTACGCCCAATGGAGCTTCTTGTGCTATTTAAACTATCCCCCGCATAGGAGAAATCATCATAACTGATGTTACTTGCTGTAAGACTCTTGCTTTGCACAATGTGTCCCTTGCTGCTGCTTGATCTCTTCAGTAACAATGAGATACCAGTACCTTCTGAAACATTAACATTTAAATTTGAACAACCTCTAGACTGCTGCAATTGCTGACGTCCTGTGTCACCATCCAAACAGCGCTTACTCTCTTTCTGGATACCAAAAGTTAGCCCCCTTTCGCCAGTCAGTGATGTAGGAAGATCCTTGCTTGGTTCACTGTATGATTGTTGACTACTGTTGGCAATGCTCTCCAGATGGTCGGTCCCTGTTTCAACAGCATGAGTAACTAGTAATGATTGTGGAATTAAGGCAGATTGGTCTGAAACCTCAAGCATTCCACACTCTAGAGTCTGAACAAAGTCCTCTGTGTTATTCTCATCCATCACAATCAGTTTCGCATGAATTATTTCAGTTGGATTTACTTCCAAACACTTGCACTCACGACAAAGCCAAAGGTCTCCTTCCATTACTAATTCACTGGAAGGGAACCTTTGACTGCATTTAGAGCACACTCTCATATCTCGAGTGCCATGAACATTTGAAGAATCATGTTTTCTGTTCAGGACCACGTCGACTGAATCCAGAACTGTGGCAGTGCTGAGGCTTTCATCAACACGTAACAGAGCAATAACTGTGGAGTGATCATTTTCCCCAAGCTGAGAGCCAGATGATTCCTCAACTATTCTGTTCTCAACACCTCCATTTGCAGCTTCTGCTTGATCCATGACAAATACTTCGTCGTGCACTGTTGGACATTGCTGCATCACAAAGTCACTGGTCACGTCCACCTGGTTTTGCTCACTTTCTTCTGGATCTAGTGCTCCACTCATTCCTTGATCAGAACTGGCGTTACTGCTAGTTGTAATAGAAGAATTTCTGGATGTCAGAGGAGGATGATGCGCATTTACTTTTCCTACATAGAATGTCGAACTAGGGACACTGGACAACAGGGGCCTGAACATATTTTGGGGACCTTTCCGCTCCTGTAAACAAATATATGATAAAAGATACTCATTAAAAGGTAACTCATGCTTTGGGTGTAAGCAGGGATTACATCATAGCTGCCAAGTTAAACTTACCTACCATCATAAAGATGACGCATTAGTTCTGCCAACAATTATTCTCTTTAAAGTGACAAGAAATAATAGTTTTATCTAGTCCACATGCAATGTGTGAAGACAACTCACAGTTTTGAAAGGGATGCTAGTGGTCAAGCTCATACAAGCCTGGTTAACATTACTGGTGATATTTGGTCATTAAGACAGAGGTTAAAATCTTCATAAACATAATCAGAAGCATTTTCAGCCATCTTTAGGACAAAGTGGGAACTAGACAGTTATTTAGAAGCTAAACAAAGTTGTTTCTATCTAATCTATGAAATAAGCGGTGATCATCAAGTTGTCTCCTATGCAAAATGAAAATTACATTTGACTTTTAATATTGATTAAGAACTTGGTTTCTATTTAATACCAACTAACATAAATCATTCATCAGCCAAAAAAGGTACAGCAACTGAAGATGAATTCATCTATTTCCACTAATAATTCAACCATGATCAGTCAGGAAACTCTGTTATGTTATTGCCTGCATTGCCTTGACTTTTTATTAAAGGCAAAACTTCTTGATAGATAAAGTAGGGGCCCCATAAAGCAGGTACATTGGTAGTTTTAAGGAGCTACTACCAAGCAAATTCAATGGATCAAGAAACAAGTGACAACATTATAGCATTAAAAGCACAAAGGGAAAGACTGAATCATAAAGAAGAAACAGGTTGACCGGATCTTGACTTCATTGGCATCCATGATTGCATCAGAGGAAAATATCCAACAGTTGCAACAAACAAGCATACAAAACAATTAAAAGGACAGATTTAATGGTACCAGTAGACAAAACAAAGTTTTAACAAAAAATATTGGGCAACGCAAACATTATTTGTAAATGTTGGAGAAGAATATTTTATTTGATATTTTGTGTATATTGTTACTTAGTTTGTGCATTCAGGTATATTATGTATTGTGTTGAGTTTGTACTTATTTTTGGTATCTTTTGTAATTGTTAACTGATTTCGAACTATAAATTAAGGTGTAACCTTCATAAGTGAAATACAATTTTATTCTTTCAATCAATTATTTCATATTGCACGCACAAGTCATTAAAGAAAGAAAAAGTCCAATATTTTTCAACATATAGCAGACTTTTCTACATATTAAAACTACATGAAAACCTGAAAGCAGAATAGCAAATAGAAAAAATCAACAAACTACTAGAAGAATTAACAAAGCATACAGCAAAGATGCATACCATTTGTCGAAGTGCCAACTCAAACGATCTTTTGGGAGCAGAACTTGACAAAATTTTAGTCGGTTTCTTGGAAAAGCCCATGGCTCTATTACTTGGGAAAGCACTTGTGTTTCTTGGGACTGGGCGGTCAGAACTGCTGATGGGATTGGATTGTTGTGAGTCCACATCATCATCACCAGATGATACGACTGAACCTCTGCCATAGGAACTAAATTGCTCCTCTTGACTATGAGATGAACTGATGCTTTTTGAAGCAGTTGGAGACATAGATTGTCTCCCATATTTGGAGCTATTTCTGGATGCTGGTGAGGACCCTCTCACATATGATGCTGGCCTATCAGCCAGTGATGTACGAAGATTAGGAGGAGCCTCCGATGAAAAGCCAGGAATGCTAGATTGCCAAGCTTTGACTTTTGGTGAAGCAGAGTTCCCCCGAGCTGTCTTGAGGGGAGAGGTGCCTCTAGCCCTTGATGGGGCATTAGCACCAGCTGCACCAGTGCTCACTCTCCTAGGTGTTGGAGTACCAGACCTTGGAGCAGGCGTTAGTTTACTTGGAGGGGGAGACAGCCTCCTCGATGGCGAAGAATGCCGCAAACTAGGAGGCGGACTTGAGTGGGCAGCAGAAAATGGCCTGCTTCTTGGCTGCAAGGGACTATTACTAGACCGAGGAGAAGGACTAAGGCGATGAGGACTAGCACTACCCCTAGCACTCCTGTAACCCTTCTCCATCTAAAATTTTGCAAGAATTCAAATAACATTTGCAGACGTCAATCAATAAGGACAAGAACACTATGAATTATGTCCAATCTACTGCTGCTTCTATTTAAGACTTTACCGTCGATGACCGAGAGATCGAAATAGGTTGACTCCTGGGTCTGCCCCTAGGTGCAAGAGAAATTGGTGATGCCTCATCATCCAAAGAAGTAAAGAGTGGAGTTTCGGGTGGAGTTATCAACCTATAGTTAGCGCACCACCACAAATTAGTAAGAATAGAATCAAAAGAAAAAGGACGAGTTAATTTAATAATTGCAAAACCATGCAGCTAGAAACCCCTGCACATAACCCTGCATGTAATCTATTACTAATTCTTTTCTGAATTTTATTTCAATTTGGTACTAAGTAATGTCCGGTTCCTCACAGTACAAATATAATGATAGACATAAGCTGAATTTTGGCAAAAAACTAACTAAATCCTAAAAGCACGTTAGTTCGTACTGTTTCTTGTTCTTTAATGAAACACACAGTAATTATGACATAAGTAAGCTACACTAAATATTTATTGTTCTTTACAGAAACTTCAATAATGATCTCATATTCAAACTGCTTAATTTTTCAAAACAAAAGAATGATAACTTAAGAAAGGACAAATTCCAAAGCAAGGAAAAGAACCAACCAATCGTAGTCATTTTTATCTTCTTCTGCATTGAGAAGGTCACTACTCTCTCCCCGATCAGGAATGGAAATTCCAAGCTTGTAATCAGAGAAGGATCTCAATTTTGTTGCTACCAACGCCATAAATGATAAACAAAGACATATGTCAGCGAGACTACATAAAGAAAAAACACAAGACATGCACCACGAAATTCATTAACACAAAAAATACATATAAAGCAAATTTGAATGCAGATTATAGAGTGCAAAAATTTACAGAAATGGTCGTCAAAGTCATCATTTGACTGAAGTAAGAAGTTCTCCCTTTCTTTGTTTTGAACCTCATTAAACAGAGCAAGATCATCATCCTTCTCTTGAAAGCGAATACCACTCTCAAGACTACGTCCTCTTTTGTGATTCTCTGTCCTCAGCCCCCTCCCAGGGGAAATTCTCGTTGAAGGCGATGCAGGCATACCTTGAAGTCCCACAACTGAGTTCATCCAACAAAATCTCAATCAATACCCTTCAAAAGTCCAAATTTACAAATGCACATCATGAAAATCACAAATATCCGTCCAGTTGCTCGTCGTTTTTTTTATCTAATAAAACATAAATAAACAAATCGATCGTCTTCCTCCACCGCACTAAGGAATCAGAGCCTACCTCACATTTTCACTAAGAACAAGAAAAATAAATCTTTCACGCATTTACAATCGGAGCGTGACAAGGGCAAACTCAAATTAAAATCAATTCTTCTCCCACTGCACAAATCACACCTTAATCACCAAATTTCACTAAAAATTCCAGCCCAATTCAGAACCTACATCCACTGCGAAATGCCGAAGCCAAAATACCCACAATTCACAAACTAAAGCCTACAACAAAGCAAACCCGTAAAAGCGGCACAAAATTCAGCAGCTCCCAAGTGCAAAACAAGCTCAATCACATGCACAAAATCGTCATTTCGAGCTTATCCCTTCAAAACTCAAAGCTTTACAGGAAAACCCTTCAATGCTTAAAGTTATGAGCACTGAAGTTGTGTGGATCTGCAGGAGGTTTCAGTAGATCAAGAGAAATTCAAGATCAGGTACAACAAAAACAAAAATGAAGAAAAATAATTAAAAGAAAACCCTAGAAGTAGAAGCAACGAAAAATGGCAAAAAAGAAAAGATGAAGAAAGGGTGTGAATATGGTTCACGTGAGAGATGGATTGTGAAGTGAGAAAGCGAAATGTGCAGCAGGCAGCAGCAGCAGCACCACCAGCCCAGCAGCAACAAAGTGAAAGAAAAATGGAAAAGAAAGCAAGAAAGAAAAATACTTCCTTTTTTTTTTTTTTCCTGATAATTAGCGATAAAAATGCCATTAATCTTGATGGAAATACTTATACACATTGATGACATATTAATGTGTCTATTTATTCATTCTTTTCCCCCTTGTTTTTATTGCTTCTACGGTCTATATTTATCAAAAATTTACTGGAAATTAAATGTATGGACTAATAGGGCTAATTATTCAGCAACTTAATCATTGTATTATTGATCTTGTTATAATTTCAATATTTCAGCATGACAAATTAGTTAAATTGATTTCATCTTTGATATTCAAGTAGTTAACATAATAGAGGGAGAGTTATAGAACTATAGGTTTTCTTTAGGAGGATTTTGACCTTTTTTTCTCCTTTGTGCGTGTAAGAAATTAATCAATGAATGAAGACTTATTAGAAGATGGCATTATTGTTAGTGAAAAATATTTTGCAATTGTTTATACTTCTGTAGGGGAATATTCCTGTCGATCATTGCACTTATTTCTTCAATGTTTTGGGAAATTCTTGTTGAATTATGATACCTTATAATTAAATAATTTTGGTGAAAAATCATCTCTATCCAAAGAACAGTTTCAAGAATTTAGTAGATTATAGCAATTATCGCATTATAAAATAACCGAAAATTAATGGAATGAAAAAGACATGTTAAATATAAAAATAGTTTACTTGTTAGAGGATTATACATCGGCCATAATTAATTGAAGTATTGGTTAATATAGCAACCACTATCGACGCATTAACATTTTTTAGAGTAAAAATGGATATTTATTATTGATTTAATACTAATTTCAAGTCATAACAATTTTAGATTTTTTTCCTAGATAAAAAATTCAAGAGAAATCATAATATCTTACTAGCCATCCAATGGTTAGAAGACTAAGAATGCCCTATTTTTTAATGATTCTATTATAGATATCATTTTAAGAACAGTATCAAACATAAAAAATTTATTAACAACCAATTATAACCTCAACAAATAATCTCTAACAACTTAGTTAAATTATTTAACTAAACAAACGCTCCAACATAAGTAAGCTTAAACACAAAACACAAAACACAAAACGACAGTCACATGAATATATGCATATCAGAACCAAACTCAACTCTCTCTCTTTTTTATCGTTAAAAAATTTAAGCTTGTATCTGCCATATTACAAATAATAATAATAATAATAATAATAATAATAGTAACAATAATAAGTAAAAAGGGCTTATACAAATCAATATCAAATTTGGTTGCCGTTTCACTATAGCTTTTTCAAAATATACTTTTTTTTTTTCTTTTTCATGAGTGGTTGTAAAAAGTATTGTCTTTGATTGAAGTTACAGAAACCTCTCTCTCTTTCTTTCTTTTCTGTTTTGGTCAATTATATATGTGTTGGTGCGTCTCTTTACGTGTAAAATATGCAATAATAGGATTAAAACCTTTCTTGATCAGATATGGCCACCACCAAAACCAATAAGAAAGCACAATGATTAAGTAATTAATTGTTGTAGTAATGGACCACAAAGCCAACCAGGAACATACCATAGTGACGAAGATAACATTGTCGTGGAGTCACAAGCTTTGTCCTCAATTGGATGCATATGGGTGTGTGTGTGTGTGTGTATCATGTCATTTTAATTGGTTGGTGGAGAAAGCTTGGTTATAGTGGATAAACATAACGTAAAATTGATAATTGGCTTTGGCAAGCTGTTCACAACTGTTAATTAGGAAAAGGGCAGTTCGATTGAGATTTTTATTCAAGTTCGTACTACTTCTATTTTAAATAATGACTACGAGACTATTGCATAACTAACAAATTACTAAAAGTTGTGCATTTTAGGGGTATGTAAATTTATTTATAAATTATAATTATTTTTATGTATAATTTTTAGTAAATATTTTTATTTTTATTTATACATTATTTTAATTAAGTTGTTGAAAAATTAAATAATGGATCTTACAATTAATTCTTTTGTATTAATTATGTTGTTTTTATTTTAGCGAACTAAATTTTCAATTTATTATTTTTTTTTTGTCTTTGAATTTAAGTTAATTTTTTTTATTTTTATAATATTTTTTTAAATTTTGTTGAATTATAAAATTTCAATATTACATTCAAAACTTATTATTTGGTGACTTAGATTTATTTCGTAAAATTGATTTAATATTGTTACATGTACATATATAATATTATATATAATTTAAAATAATCAATTTGAAAGTCTAGGAAGTCTCACGTGTCTTCGGGGACTTGATTAACCACAAACTCGCACACTCGAGCTAATTACTGCTAAGCTGTCAGAATTAAATATTACTAAGGACAGTTGCACAGAGCGTGTAAATTTTTATATAAATTATAAAATTATTGTATTCAAATTAATAGATTTAAAATTATTTAAAAAGCATAAAAAGTTTCTTAAATAAAAATATAATAAAGATCAAAATAACGTTAATGGATAGAAAATTTGAGAGAACACAAATTAAACAAATAGTTAAAAAAGAAGGAAGAAAAATGATTGAAAAATAATAATAATCATAACTGTACAATTTTTTATCATGCAACATAAAAGTCTTACTTTTCAAATGATGTAGCGTAAATATAGGTTAAAAGTATAAAAAGTTAACATAATAAAAAGGATAAAAGAATTTGAAAAGAGAGAAATCTAATAATAAAATACAAAGAAAAGTTAGTTGCAAAGACAAAAGAGATAAAACAAATATAAAAAATAAGAGAATTTAAAATAAAGAGTAATTGTGTAATTTTACATTGAACAACCAAAGAACTTAATTGAAATCATATTATAGTATGGAAAAATATTTGGCATGTTTTATATCTTGTATCATTTCATTATAACTGATGGAAGTTAAATTTGTCATAAAAGATGCAAAGATAATGATATCCTAGAGTTCATGGGCTTAGGGTAATTATCTAGAAAAAAATTTGTGGAGTGTGAAAACCAATTTTTGGAATGCAAATATTGTTTCCCTTTAATTATACCTATTGGATAATATATGTTATTTTATTTATGCTTTCACTGTCTTTCAGTTGCTTCAATGTTATAAAACATTAGCTTCTATGTTTTGATTCTTACTTACTAAATGTAGTCACAATCTCACCTATGCGAAAGCCTTCACACATTCATTCCACACAAAACATGGTCTTTGTGAAGCTTTAGTTTTAATTAAAATTGGTTTATGATTTGATAGGATATCATGGCATTTTTTGGTTGTTGATCTGAATGGATAGAAAAATCATGTTTGGTAGTAAGTAGTAAGAATTTAAATTGATTTAATTTTGAGTATATTTATATACATTTGATATGTGACAATAATTGAATGATGTAACAGTGTATAAATTCCTTCACCTATCCCTCACTTACGTGTAACTTATTTTGTAGATAGACATATGGAGTTAAAAATACAAGAATTCAGAAATCATTGATAAAAAGTTGTATTCCAGTGGATTTTGATTCGCAAGCAACTCACCCAAAGCACCGCAAACAAGTTGCAGTATTCAGCAGATTTAAAGGCATAGAGATACGAATGCATGATGGCAATTAGAATGGCAGAAATTCAAGAATGTTACGAGTAAAGAAAAACAGGGAATGGTCATTTAGAAATCCAAGAATGTTGTCAAAACAATTTTGGCTTTAGCTGTCTTCTACTTTTACCTTACAGAAGACTAAACAAAATAAGGAATTTCCGGTGAATTATTTTTTAGGTTGTTTTACTACACAATTATTTTAACTTGGCCTCATTAATAATTTCCTTCTAATACTTTAAACATTAATGTATATGGTTTGAAAATATCAATAGTTTGTTGTATGATTTTGACTGTCCATTCGATTATACATTCAACAATCATTTATAATGTCTTGCAAATACATCAAGCCAACTTTTGTCATGCGAAAATTGTGACCCCTATTAATTTTATGCCATATTAGATTCTAACGTATCAACTTATGCTGCTATATGTGTTCTAGAATAGTTATTCTGTCTCCCAACCGGCGTGAATTCACCGATTACATGGTTATTGCCACAGGTTGATCTCCATGGCACGTGTGCGACATTTCTCAAGCCCTAGTCTACGAGGCAGGTTCGTTTTTCCCTCCAATCCCACGTCTGGTGCATGTTATGCACGCTA
This sequence comes from Avicennia marina, assembly GCA_019155195.1. Lineage (NCBI taxonomy): Eukaryota > Viridiplantae > Streptophyta > Magnoliopsida > Lamiales > Acanthaceae > Avicennia > Avicennia marina. The sequence goes on from CM032763.1 coordinate 10,691,758, forward strand.
ATGCTATTGTGTTGTAAATATTGATTGCTTTGCTCTTATATGTGTTTTCGGGTGAGTTTTTTTTTTTTTTTTGTTAAATCCAAAAAAGATGTATTGCAAACTTCATCATTTTATCCCACTACTAAAGATTTAATATTGGGTTAAAAAAATTATTTTAAAATTAGACCAGTGAGTGAATGGAAAGACTTAATGGGGTCATTTGCTGACCATTTTAAAAAATCTGGTTGTCTTGAATTCACAATATTATATTATATATAAATGTACATGCGTTCACATATATATTTATATATAATGTTAAAGTTAATTATAAAAAATAAATTCAACGCAGTGTTTAAAAATAAAGTTAATACACTAGCTTTGGCGTCTTTTCGGGCGGTTGAGTGAGACATTGTATATCAAGGCTGCCTGTTTTTTTGGCCATTTCCTGCTGTCAACTGTGGGATTCTGTGTTTTTTGGCTCCTGTGGTTTCCATGTGGCCATCATTTTGAAGATCCTTGTTTGTCCTGGAACTACAAGAGAGGAAAAAGTCATGCATGTAATGCATGCTTGTTATATTTGTTAATTGACGACTTATAAAACAAAAATTTCAAATTTAACATATCCATTTGGTTCAAGCGTGCCAGTTAAACAAAACCAGTAGCATAAAGGGTGTTGCTGCCTACAGTGGGAGGGCAAGAGGGAGGGAAGTGTATTGTCATTGACTCTGGTATAGTTTTTCTTTTTCTGAAATTCTCTCATTCAATTTGCTCTTCACTAGACGAATGGGTTGCCATATTTTATTGTGCTTTCTAGATCTGACATTGGAAGTTAGAGTCAAGTCTTCTGGATACCCTGTGAAAAGTTATGTAAGCAACATGATGCCTAAACAAAAAGTTCATGAGGAGAAAATTTTCTGCAGATAATGCTACTGCTTTTAGCTTGAAACTTGAATAATCTCCTAGTGTGAGAGTATGTTCTTTTTGCATCTTGTGGTCAAGGACTCTCTTTGAATGTGCTCAAAAGATGTGTAGCAGGTGAAAACATTTCCATGGATTTGTATTTCTTTCTATTCTTTTTTGGTAGGTTGTTTGTAGAATCCATACGGCGTAACTTTCAAGTTAAGTTCATGTTATTCCTTAATGATCTATATATGAGCCATGATGCCCTAAACAGATATTCTTAAAATTTTTGTGCCCAGCTTGTTAGGATTGTCAGTCTATTCCACCCAGGTTGTTAAGGGTTACAAGTCCTTTCCATTTTGGAGCTGGTTTATTCATTAGTACTTTTTTGTATTTGGCTTATGTGAAATATATTTGAGTGTTGACAAAGGATTTTTGTGAATGCCCAATATGCATCTTGCACATATGTTGTCACTCAAGAGTTTAACGTTTATCAATCGTCATACTCATACACAGAAGAAACAAATCGACCGACATATGGGTGATGTAGCAGACTTGCCACTTTCTTAATGAGTTGACGGTTCTTGAATCCCTCGCATAAAAAATAGATATGGGAAATATGTTGGCTGTGTTTGCTTTCATTTTTTCAAGTACTTTTAAGTGTATTTTGGCTTTAAATTGTGTAAAAGAGAAATAAAGCGAAAAAAAGTAGAGAGTGTAATAACTAAAGTGTACCTTCTAGTGTGAATAAAATTAAAGCCATTGGGTTTAACCCTGATTTTAAAAGCATTTAATTTGGAATTCATTTCTCCTCAGAAATTGGAATCAGTAAAGCAAATATGTAAATAACACAAATGGATAACGAAATTTATTTAGTACAACGGAACCAAACGAACTGTGTTACGTGACAATCTTATTTGTTGGTACACAACCAACCATTCACTTGCACACAATTCTTTATTACACGAGAATCAACCTTCATTCTTAATTTCTGCTAGCATGTGGGCTATGCATGCTGATAAGATAATTACTGCTTGGGAGTACTCTTGTAACCGATAACAGTATAGTGAGTCTGAATTACAGTAAGGATGAAGAGAGTAGCTGCAGCAACGAGACCGATAATACTCCAGGAACTGCTGCAATATTTTTTGTATAGATCACTGCAGTACTTACGTCCTTTCTTCTTCAAGGTCAAACTCGTCGGAGCTAGCCAGTCCCGCCTTTTTGTCGCATAATCGTTCCCCAGCCCTCGCCTCACCTCACGATAAACTTCCTTCAAACGACCATCGACGTACTGAGGGGGCATCGCAACCTGTCTAGCAAGCAACCTGAATAGATCAGTCACATCTTCGTTCGTGCCAAGGTTATTGTAGAGTATGCCTGCTGAAGTCAGCGTGGCGACGTCTTCAGGACGTTTGATGAGATTGCCGAAGAAAAAGATGTACGAGGTTACTTCCCGTTCAGCGGCTGACCCACCAAAGTGGAACTGCTCAAAAGCCATGAGGTTTAGAAATCTCGACTCTGTACTCTGGCTCACAATTATAACCGGAAGTGCGAGGGTGCCGTCGTTGTATTCGACGTTGGTGATCTCCCTACGAATACTCCTCTGAAAGCTAACACCTTCTTCGTAAAGTTTTGCGGCCGACACGATGTCACCTGCCATTTCTCTAATTTGGGTGTCTGTATCCTTTCCGAATGACGAGGGGAAGCTGCGACTGTCCCGTTTAACCGGCTCTGTCTTTTCACTAGTCCAATATGGCTCGTGAAGAAGGCTTTTTCGATATACCTCCAATATGTGCAAAGAATCGTGCCAGTCTCCATAGAGGCGGGAGGTGCAGAAACGGAGTATGAGACGGATCACATGAGCAGTAGGTGCCAGCATCGTGAAGTCCACTCTCGATGCTAAAATTATTCATATCAATATTATCCATACTATTGTTTCTTAAAGTTTTGTGATTGCACGAAATAAATTTAAATAATTATTCTCGTATTAAATATTTAAATTTTTGTTATTATTTTTCTCCTTTTTAATTTTATTCAACTCGCAATATGTATTTATATATTCACTCAAATTTTATCATTTTTAAATCTTTTTGATTTTTCATCATTTTAATATTAAATATTTTTACACAGTGTAAAATTAAATAATCTTCTTATTTTCTTATTTTATGTTTATTTGTATTTTCTTTTGAATTTTTCTATTTTTTTTTCAAATTCTCTTGATATTCCTTTATTTTATTATTTTAAATATTCTTTATACTTTTTAATATTAAACAATTTTAATTTTACTAATTAACATACAATAATTTAAATAATTTAATAATTTATAAATAAATCTACACACTCATAGCATGTGAAAATTTTAATAGTATATTATTAAGTAAAAAATAGTTTTTTGGTTGCACAGTATCAAATTGTTTGACTATTTATTTTAAAAATCTATTAATTTTCCCCCTTTATTTCTTACTTTTCTTTTATCTTGTTATTTTCATTTATGTCCACTCTCAATTTTTTCTCTTTTCATTTTTTTGAACTTTCTTTGTTTTATTATTTTAAATATTTTTATTTTTCTTGAAAATAAATTAAATTCATAATTTATAAATAAACTTGTACACGAGTGTGCATCTTTTACTAATATTATATAATTATATCGATTATAGTAAAATATATAATTATCATATCTTCATAACAGAAATAAAATTATATACAATTACAAATCAATGCATATCAAGATAAGAAGACTATACAAAAATCAAAGAAATTGAGTAAGAGATAAAAACCCGAAAACACACACAAAAGAAAAAAGAAAAGGAAATGAAAAAAATGAAGAAAAATAAAAATAATGCATGGTATAAAAATAAATTAAATTTGAGAATCAAAAGTAGCTCTTATAAGGCGCTCATCTCATACTTAACGTAGACTGGTAGCTGGTGAACGTATGATGGATGTACACATAAAATTTAAAATATAACTTATAATATATGTATAAATATATGCATAAAATTGTTTTTTTGTTGTATAAGTATTTTAAATTATATGTATGCGTAATATATTTTACAACCTATCATTTAACAAAGATAATTTGTTTTAATTAATAATAAAACTATATTATTTTATTAATGATAACAAAACATAAATTATTATGTTTTAAAATACACTAAGAATTTACGTAAAACGAACAGAAAGAGTTTGAGTTTAAGAGGAAAAATAAATAAGAAGTAAACTAAATACGATTTAACTGAAAAGAATAAAAAAGAGAAGAAAAGTAAAAATATAAATAAAAGAAAGAAACTTTATTATTCCTAATTTAAGTAAAGAAAAGTAGTTAAGCTTAATTTAATGAGTTTTGTCATAATAAATACTACTGTGTGTGTATTTCCATTTACAAAGCAAGGGAATGTTATTCAAAAAAATGAAAGTGCAAGTACGTGACATCAGCCAGAACACATACAAAACAAAAGTAACCTGAAAAACATTCAGTCTCCCCACATCACATGGATAACTAAATTACTTAGAATCAATCAAAAACCTTCGTTGGAAAGGAAACAGACAAGAAAGCTTAAAGCAAGGTGGCAAGATTCAGTTCACTATGAACTCCATTTTTAGCCCTCAACCTAATATATAATATAGATATATTAACTGTTCTTTCAGAAGCACAAAATTGATAAACAAGAATATAAGGGGGTAGAAAGGGTACTGAAATGGAAATAACTTTACCTCAATTGGTGGGTTTTGAAAACCAATTAGCGTGACTAGAACCGGTAGGGGCACCTGATTTTCAAGCAATAGCATGTCGTGTCTGAGAATTTGCGACATGGACAGTCTTCCTTGCTTACTGAATATGGGATCATTTTCAGGATACTCGTGAGAATAATCAGCAAGTATTTCAAGAATGAAACAGCCATCAAGAATCATCATCTCGGAGAAGGCTCTGTCGGACCACTCAAGATCCAGTTGATCATACGTGTCTTTCAAAACTTGAACCACTTTCCCGATATCCTCTAAAGCCTTTGAATATGGCTCTGACGGGTTTTCTTCACACGATCGCTTCATGAAGTAGTGGAGGGCGCGGTGCTTGTGATGCCCCATTGGTTGCAAGTGTGGCGCGCCATGATGGTAAGGGCCAAGAGACACTGCTTGTGGCTTGTAGGCCTTGCTGTCTATGTCAGTGACACGAGCTGGTAGCTTGTAGATAGATCGCCTCCTCCATTTTTCCTGAACTTCTTTCCATTCTACTTTCGTGTTTTTGAGCATGTCATTTGCATTAACAACACATATCTCCGTTTCCATCTTTTACCTAATTTTTCTTGTTTTCACTCCTTGTCGGTAAGGAACATGCATGTCTGATGTCTTCTCAATCCTAAATAGAGAGCTATAATGTTGCTTGCCTGTCCTCTTAGGAGGATTATACCTTGCTTGTTCATTGATCCCTCGTGTTACATACCAACTTCAAAGAAAGCGCAAGACACGACGTTGTACACTACAACTATGTGACGTGTGCACATATTGCTGACGTGTTTATTGATCTTTACGAGCACTTGACATAGCCATTCAAATGAATTATAACGGTAGTAGTTTTCAAGGTGAAACGGAACTTTAATAGCCAACTTCCATGTCCTTAAAATTCTAAGCACTTGCAGTGTTCCATTTTTTAATTCCAAGGATATACATAAAAATATGAATAAAAACATAAAATAATCTGATAGATTTAATGTCTATTTTTGTGTATATGTACTTCAATATTCAAAATCAAGTTATTATTGATATACACACACTCATCACATACACACACATTTATATATATATATATATATATATATATTTATAAAACTTTACCATCACATTTATAATATATTAAATCATTTAATCATTATATAATATTCTAGGTAAGTGGACACACACATATATAAAAAAAAGCCACCAACCTCAACAAAATACAAAAGTAAACAAATTAAATATTTAGTCAATTATTTTTACTCTATCTAAAAAGAACCAACCCTCACTACCAAAAAGTGTGTAATTTGGAACGGTTTTTTAGGACGAATTTGAGATAATTAGCTGTCCCAAATTATATTTGGAATGGAATTTCAGACGGATAATAATCCGTCCCTATTTACCCCATTGCTAAAAATTGGTATTGTTAAAAAGGAGTCATTTCAAATTTGAAACGGTTTTGGCACGGCCTTTTTGAGACGGTTTTGGAAATGCATTGGATGAAACATTGTTAAATTTATATTAAAATTTCTATTATTCCAATACAATTAATGTACTAATTTTTTATATACAATTTTTCTGGATAAAATGTACTAATAATAATGTAATAATTTCAAAACGGTGAATATATTTACACACAATAAAGCCACAATTAAAAATGTGATACAATCCTATCTTTTTACATTAACATGAGACATACAAAATGGTCAATGTTAGGCAATCAGCATCTACATCTATGGATCGAGATCATCAGATTCTTCATTGCCTTCGTCGTCGTCGAGGGAGTTGAGGCCAAGTTTTTAAAAGCAAGTCGCATAAATTTGTTTAATCTCACCTCTATTTGGGTTAATCTAGTTTTGTAATTATCCATCTTCGCATCTCTTTCCTGTAGTTGCTGCTGAGTATGTTCTAATGTAACTTGCATTGCTTGTAACTCAGAATTAGGTGAGGAAGTAGTAGAGCTGGTCGACCCATGAGACAACTGTTTAAAAGACTGAGACTCTAAGCTCATCACTGGCAAATGGCTTTTTTTAAAACCACCAAGTGCATTGAGGACAATCATATTGCTGTTAGTTAAGCTAGATGAAATCCCACCACCCTCTAACTCTTCTCCCTCTAGGCCTTTGGCTGCGTTTTAATTTGTCTGTAATTTTTGCATCATCTCATATAGACATAAAAAATGAATAGATTGATAACATTGATATATTTAAGTAATTGTACTTACCCCTTCAAACTGTGCACAAAGATCTACTCATTCGCCTGTTGCGTTCTTCCAAACTTTAAAGTAAATTTCAAAGGGAGTCGGCAATTGTCCTAATTGTACCTTCTGTAATGCCCAATATAATTGTAACGTAATGAAATGAATATATACCATATTACAAAAAAATGAAGATATGAAACAGATATTCTTTCTTGCTTACCATTCTTTCACAATGTGCGGTCATTGAAATCGAGCAACCGCGATAGATAGCAGATGCAGATGCATTGTCAGCTATTTGGTTGGTATGGTTCTTTTTGCATAGTACTCGATATGTATCCTCTGCCCATTTGCCTAGCATCTCATTCCACTTTTCTTATGGGATCCAATCAACTTTTTTAAAAAAAATTCTTACCCGGTGTAAGTGTTTCCGTATTAACTTAGCGGCCTTTTTCTTGAAGGCACGTTGTATTAACGGATTATCTGCCAGTCCCAACAAAATTCATTCTGTGAACAAGCATGATGACATAAACGTACAAGAATTATAAGTTTGTATGAAATGAATTCAAGTTATAGTAAAAAACTAAAATAGTATTTTTGGAAAAGGCTCAGATAAGTATCAAAAACATCCTTTTTGTACTTTTAGATATTTCATACCTTAAAAAGTCAGAACTATTCGGTGTAACGGATCCATGGTCCATTATAATATCCAAACACAATGGACTTTATCAAGTCTATTACGTCTTTCCATTCACTGCAATGATAAGTTAAAATGTAGATGTATTAAATTAATTATTCTTTTTATGTGTGTGGGTCCACGTGATTAATTATGTACACGTCGAATTAAATTTATACTCACTAAAACTGATACGGTGACATATGTTTTGGTCCCCCCGCCTGGGGTTGGGATAGTCTACTTGTAGTAGACACTTCAGATGTAGTAGGTACAATAAGAAATTCTCTCTCCCCACATGAGTGTGATGGTTTGTTAGAGTTGTACCGATGTAGAAAGTATATCACTTTATATTGGACTTAGAGGTTGGGTCTCGTCTTCATCAATTGGGACAGAAGATGAAATAAGTGTAAAGCGTGGTGTGTTCATATTTTGTTCCCCTTTCTTTGCACGTGGAGTGTTAGCTTTGCCCTCAGAAAGGCTCCCAAGTCAATCTGAAATATATAAAACAAATGAAGGTTTTATCATTACTATATAATCTCACTAAATCAAATAGAAGGAATACATCTATTACCAAATTATATGCTACTTCAAATTGGGGCGATAAATGTTCTCAAATAATTTGTACATGTAAGTAAAACAAACCTTTTAACCATAATAATGGAAAGTAAATATATAAGTAATTATATTGGTTTGGGATGTGTAACATATACAAGCAAACCATTTTGAATAACATCTTTCAACGGCATTTAATATGTCAAATTTGATGTCCAAATATCCACCAATTAAATGAAACCAATCGATGGTGGACCTTATTTAGATTTAATATACTAACAAATTTCACCACTAAACACTATATGTGTAGGTATTTTTAATCAAAAACTCCTATAAAAAAAGGATTTCAATCCACCCAATAAACAACATCATGTAACTAAATACGATGCTAACATGAATTTCTCTAACAAATTTCACCTTCATTATTTAACAAGCCAAGCTAATAGGCCAAGATAAAGAAACCAAAAAAGTTGGTTTATATCTTTCACTAACAATTATAATAAGCTTAAATAAGAAGCCTAAATTTCACCCAAATGAAAATTTCTACAAAAACCCTAAATTTACATTGAGAGATAACAAACATGGATTTGTATAGATATTGTGAAATTCTTTAACACTTACGTTATTGGAGTAGAGCTAAAACATGGAAGAAAGTTGAAGATTTTGAAGAAACAATCGATTGGGTTGTAAGAAATCCACCGAATGCAATCCGTGAGTTTTGTCTGGGCAAATTTCTATTTTAAGGAATGAAATGCGTGAGAAGGGGATTTAAAAATTTGATTCTTACAATTTGATACGACTTTGGGACAGAAAATTTAAAGTCGTCCTAAATCATACACATGGACTAGTGCATAGTTGCATGACGTTGCACCCGACGTCGCGACAATGGGTGTGACATGCCTTTTAGTCTGCACATCACGCCCATCGTCGCACTCGACGTCGCGACGTGGGGTGCGACATGCCTTTCAATCTGCACGTCGTGCTTGGGGTTGCGATGTGGCGCACGACATGACATTTATCTTCATTGCAGTCTACACATCGCGCTCAACATTGCGATGTGTGGCACGACGTGGTGTTTGTCTTCATTGTAGTCTACACGTTGCGCATCGTTACGATGATAGGTGCGACGAGGCGCGCGACGTGCCTATGCAGTTTGCATGTCGCGCCTATCGTCACGAAGACTACACATAGGTCGTAGTAGCATGTCTTTCTTCTGTAGTGAGATATCTCACATCCTGTCCTCTTGATGCATATCCAAGATGGTTAAATATGGAGAAAGGGGGACTATCTGTCGAAATGGCTCCTATGTCATTTCTCGATAGCCCAGTTCGCTGAGACGGCACATATGTATTGAAATAATGCGATGAAAGGTGCTTATTTCCTCAACTATATATGTCTCCATAATCGAAGCCTCAACGTGGGCCTTATTCTTTACCTTTTTCTTCAAAGTATGTAGGAACCTATACAAAATTTAAAGATTAGCTAAGACGTCTTCCTGTAAATAGCACCATTTAAATATAGTGTAGCATTAACATACCTCTCAAAGGGCTACATTCATCTATATTAGACTGGGCCCTCAACCTTCGCTTCATGTGGTAGATGCACTATCAGATGCTCCATGGAATCAAAGAATAACGAGGGAAATATTTTTTCGAAATTGCATATTATTATACCTACTACCCTATCCTCCATCTCCATTACCCACACTGTATAAAAGACTGGCATACAAAGCTGTTGAAATAATAAGCTAACCACCACCAAGGCACCCTACACAAACTCAAGTAATAAATTCTTGAATGCTATGGGTATCAGCCTCTCCATAAAAACATGGCAGTAATGAGACTTAAGGTCGAGTAATTTCAACTCAATCATGTCGCCACATCGCCTGATGTTGGCAATATACCCGTTTGGGAATTTTAGACTCCTCAACCAATGACAAAACTTTATTTTTTGCTCTCGAGAAAGGATGTACGCAACTTTCGGCTTTAGATCCACACTGTCCACTAGGACTGAAGTATTAAGACAGTCACATATAATACCTATATCCTTTCAAACATTAAGATTGTTTTTTTATTTGTCTTTGACATTCATAACTATATTAATAATGTTATCAAGAGTATTCTTCTCTACATGCATAACATTTAAGTTATGCAGTAGTATGTTTGTATGCCAATATAGTAAATCCTAAAATATACTTCTTTTGGTCCATTTGTGATTAGTTCCGAATCCTGGGGCATCGATTGTGTGGATCATCCACCCCCCGTGATAGGTTCCTCACATGCTCCCATAACTAGTCACTCATTTCTTTTCCTGGCATAATGTGCGTCTCAATTCGACCTATAGTGAAATGCTTCATATTCTTTCAGTAGGGATGATTGGCCAGTAAGAATTAGCGATGATAGTCAAAATAACTAACCTTCCTACCATAGCGTAGGTAAAAAACTTTTCTCAAATCCCATTACTCCGGCTACACTCCACCCAAACAACATGAAATAAGTAGGCAAGTCATTGATTGTCCAAATAAGAGCAGCCTACATGTTGAAATATTCTTTCTAACGTGTATCGAATGTGACTGCACCCACCATACATAATTGTAGTAATTCGTCTATAAATGGTCGCATATATACATCTATAAGTTTCTTTGGATTGGATGGATCTGAAATCACCATTGTTAAAAATATGTATGTATACTTTATGCACATTCCTAGTGGCAGGTTATATAGTGTCATGACAATAAACTAACACAAATATATCTTTCCATATGACCATGAGGGGCAAATTCATCAGCATATAAACCTAACCGTATATTACGAGGATCTGTTACAAAGTCAGGATGGGTTCTGTTAAAGTGCTTCCATGCCTTAGCGTCGGAAGAATGACACATACAACCACTCGACGTATTGTGAGCAGCATAACAAGTCATAAGCTCAGAGGTCATTTGTGATATATACAACTTTTGTAGCCTTAGAATAGGAGGGAAGTAGATCAAATGCCTATGTGGAATCTGCTTTCCAACTGATAAGGGTGTCCTTCTCGCTTTGAACCTTGCCTCTCCACAAAATTTGCAATGCTCTAACTAATCATCCTCTTTTCAGTACAATATACAGTCAGATTTGCAACAATCAATTCTCATTATGGAAAGAGCCAGCTCTCGTATTAACCTTTTAGTACTGTAAAAATTAGGAGGTATTTGATGATCACTTGGGAGCATCTCACAAATCAATTTACAAATATTATCATAACAACTTTAGAACATGTTGTGATCTGCTTTAATATTCACCATTAGGACAATTGCAGACAACTGCGTGAAATTATCACAACCACTATACAATGGCTGGTTTGCCGCATGTAGTACATTAAAAAATCTGTCCCTATTCACCTCGTTGATATCCTCTGCACTAAATGTGGTACCTTCATGAAATTGGGTGGTTAACGACTCAAAATAACTCTGCTGCTCCCCTATCCCTAACGAAGGCCCGATTAGCCCAAAATTTGTGAGGTCACTAAAACACTTAACTACATTGTATACCGTACGATGCTCCCAACCAAAGTTTTGAGTTCTTCCAAAGTCCTCTGATGTCGAGAGGGTTCGTATGGTACTCCTTTCTACTTTTAGCATTGCATCCGATATTGAGCTTCACTATGATTGATCAAATTATAACAATTTTAAACAAATTCTTTTCTGAATAAGTGAACCTTAACTTCATTAGGTTCGAAAAATTTTGCATTCTTACAATGAGAGCATGGACATCTAGTTTTAGCATCATCCATATGCTCATGTTGCTACATTACCCATTCAATAAATTCATTAACCCCATTTTCAAATTGTGATGTCAACTCTCCACGCCAAGGCAAGTTTTTGTTATACATCAATGGTCTAACATTGTGTATTATCTTACTTAAAGATAAAAATAATAGATTTTAGGTTTTCGTAACAAGCTCAATCCTAATAACACATTTAATAAAAATATAGAAGTCACCTAACAATTTCATTCTCAATCCAAACATGACATATTGAGTTTGGATTTTTCACTCATTATAAGTTTGCAATAACATTAGAAGTACAATTTATTATTGCTAAATCCCAAACAACACATACATACATATATATATATATATATATACCAACAATATTACAAAATATGAAATTTACTAATATTATTTTATAGAAATTATGAAGTAGGTATAAAGAATCAATACCAACACTTTTTGCTTATAAATAATATTTTTTCCATCTTCTACATCAGTCCAAGGACAAAAATTGCTTGTAAAAAGAGGATAACTCTATAAAAATAATATAGACATATATATACATGGTATAAATCTAGAAAATACTAACGAAATCAATAATCTATAGCATTGTATCATAAATCTACTACTTCACCTAAAATTGATGTCTTTCCCGTGCTTAAAGCGTGAATAAATTCTTAATTTCAACCTCACTCAAATGTAGAAATGATAGGGATTGTTTTGTTATATATCGCATTTTGATACGACTTTGGGATGGCTTCAGTCGTCTCAAACTCTGCGACAGTTTTGGAATGACTATATAATGTTGGGACGGCTACACCTAATGTGGAGACGGCTTTGGGACGGCTCCAAATTGGGATGATTTTTGGACGGCCACAACATCCATTAGAAAGAGCCGTATCAAAGCCGTCCTAAAATTGGGACGGTTTTGAGATAGTTTATTTTACAATTTTTTTTGGATAACTTTATCACGACATTGTTATTTTTAAAATTTATCATTTATAGAACGGCTTGGAGACGGATTTGGTACATGCTTCAATATGTCGTCTCTAATTTGGGACTGATTTGGACCGTCCCAAATTTATCATCCCAATTTATCCACTTTTTGGTAGTGCCTAAACACACACACATCCTATTTTAGTGAAAGACAACAATCAACAAGGCCTAGAACTCTGTTTAACTTTCATAATTAGGAGAATCAATATGTTGTTTATTCAATAAGTCAGAAGGCCTAAATCTTTGAGTTCTAATTTCATTAAATTTCAAGCTAACTTGTACTTTTAATTATTCCACACTCATTCTTAAGAATCTAAAAAGTTTTCATATTACATCTTTCACAAGTTACACATATAATAATGATTGTAAATTAAACGACGCACACTCATTTATGTGTGTGTGTGTGTATTTAATCTATCAAAAATTATCGTTTGTTATTAAGTAGAGTAACATTCAATGCTAACTCGTGCAGGTAGTAGCTAGTTGCCTACTTTCATGGTTAGTCTCTTGCAATTATAGAAATGTTTTTGATGTGTCATCTTTTGCATCAATACATGTAATATGCGTACATTACCCTAATTCATACTCCTCAACTATATCAAAACTTTAATTTAAACTCAGACATTTTAGTTCTATTAGAAACGCATTTAAAAATAACTAAACTAATTATTAAGGCTGACTCTTGGGACTGAACTGCTGGCTGCCGACTTTCATGATTAGTTTCTTGAGCATAAAAATTCTAGAGTCGTATTATTTAAGATAATAAATACCTTGCTTCTTCAACGAATCAAGTGTTACCTAGTCAACAAAATTTTAACTTTTTACAATTAAATTAAATCTGATTAGCTTATTACTACTCCCCGTTTCAATTCTTCACAAGGTTTTCGATACTAAATCTTTTGCAACTATACACAATATCCTTACACGAACCCCATGCTCATGCCTCATAATTCTATCAGAAATTCCTTTATAGAGACATGCTCGTTCTCCTTTAATTCTATCAAGAGCACAAAAACAAACGCGAATTAATTTTCAAGGCTAACTCGTGAAGCCAAACTCCAAGTTGCCTACTTTCATGTTTTGTCTTTTGAAAGTAAAATCCTAAAGTTTACATAATATTCAAAATTAGGAGAATCAATTTGTTGTTTATTCAGCTACAAGTGTTACATACTTTTGTAAAATCTTTAACTGTTCACTTTATTAAATTTCAGTTTAACTACCAATGTTACGTCTTTTGCAGCTGGGCATATAATACTAGCACGTAACCTGTGTACATACTCATGGGTTATATCAAAACTCATTTACAAACACATACGCTTTTGTTTTTATGAAAAAACTTATTTACAAGTAAATTCCTATAATTTCAAGACTAACTTGTGAAGTGAACCAGTAGTCGCCAATCTCGCACTTAGTTTCTCAGTTATCAAATTTAAAGATTTTTGTAAGCTTCATATTTCGCCCCCAAAAAATGAATTTTCACTTTAGTCTCTTGAAAGTTGTGTATAACTTTTACATTAAGAAGAATAAATATCTTGCTTATTCATCTAATTAAGTGTAACGTACTTGCCCGACAAAAATTTCTGACTTTTGCTTACTAAATTTCAATCCAAGCTATGCTTTTGATTATTCCATGTGCCTTTCTTGACAACAGGGAAAGGATGCTACTACATCTTTTGCAACGATACATACACACAAAAGTTCATAGATGTTCTAAAATATCAAATAAAAGTCCTGAATTAAATTTTTATTTACATTCTTGTCCACCAATACATTCTTCTTGGTGATCTATTTTATTATTATTATTATTTATATAATACAAAAATAAGTTATCTGTTTGCGCGGGTGTGCTCACCTCCTACTTTATAATTTTAGTCTTTCTCAAAGCCACCTGTAACTGGTTAATTAAAGTACTTCTTGCCAACAGGTCGATCTCCATGGCGCGTGCGCAACACATCTCTGAAGCCCTATTCTACAAGGCAGGTTCGTTTTCCGTACAATCCCACGTTTGGTGCGTGTTGACTGCGGGCGTATACATGCTGACGCCATTGTGTTGTAAATATTGATTGCTTTGTGCACATATGTGTCTTTGGGCGAGTTGTGTAATAAAAATTGAACTTTTTTTGGTGGTCAAATGGAGTACAGTTGATTTTGAGGTTAAATCAACCCTCTAATCCATTAGAAAAAGAAAAAAGATAGGACGTGATATTGGCACTCCACAGTATGATATACCATCCCATTTTGATTTTATTGTTAGACTATTGACGAAATTGGCCATTAGTTAATCGGAGAACTCTTTTGGTTCTAAGCTGTTGCTATGAAAAGTTGCACGCTATATGGACGTTTGAATTTAGCATGTTTTTGTTGAATAACTTTATAGTTTGCTAAATTTATTTTCTAGGACTTTGCCTTTTTTTTTTTTCTGATTGATGAATAAAAGAATTTTTAATTGACTTTTGTTATTTTTGTTATTTGTAATTGTAAATTTAATATTTTTAAAGACTTAGCTAATCTTTGATTGATTTGTGTTTGCATGAGAAATAACAAAAATGAAACCATAAGTTAAACAAACAATTTCACACATTAATTTTTTATGATTAACAGAAGTGAAATCAGATAATTAGTGTGTGACATATTGTTAATCAAAGAGTTTTAAGAGAGTTTGAGAGAATATACTAAAGTCAATAGGATTAGCAATCCATTACAAAGCAATCAAATCGATTGACATAATTCTCCTGTTATTGAGAATCAATACATTACAAGAGACTAAACTTCTTCAATACTGTACTCGTTTCTTTAATTATTGTTGCTTTGTTACTTGAGCATTAGATTATTTGTTTTTTGCTAACAAATAGACACTCAATCACACCCATGACATGCATTAAATATCTATTAGAATGTTTGATTTGATATTAAAGATATCTTGTTACCTATAATAAGTTTAAGAATATTTTGTTTTCTAAGTTTTAGAATTAGATATATGTTAAGACATTTTCTATTTTGAGTGTGGTTATACTTATTCAATACTATAAATTGAAATTACTATTGATAAATGAAACATACCACAAGTCATCAGGGCAGTAATGCGATCATTCCCATTTAACTAAGTATGGTTGAAAAAAAAAATTTCATGTTCTGCCCGCACTGTTATTGTATTTCAACTTTTCTAGCAACCTTTATTGTTATTTGGTACTACTTTTGGCTATCAATTTGCTACAGTTCTAGCATGACTTTTGTTATCACTGTCTACTATTTGTTGTTTGTTGCTTTGAGTACAACTATTACCTATCATAAGCTTCTATGTTTTTTTGTATAGTCCATTATACAGGCATGATTTTCTAGTATTGCCTAACTTACAAGCGTGACTTCTAGTGTCATTTACCTTGTGGCTATCTTCTACTACCTTTTAGCTCTCTCTTTATGTGTGGCCAATTATCATGGTTGTTTGTCCTAGTATTGTCTACCTTATTGCTATCTATGTGGCATTGCCCATCTTAATGGAGACAAGTGATTTCTATTTGTAGCTTACTACTAGTTATTTTGTTTTAATTTGATTTTTAAGTTAAATATTTTAACACTATCTCATGTTCAACTTGAGGGAAAATATTAGATAATATTATAGAATATTCAAAATATCTATTAAAATATTTGAGTTGATATTAAGAATATTTTGTTGCTTAAAACAAGTATAAGAATATTTTATTTCCTAATTTTTAGAATTAAATATATTTTAAAATATTTTTTATTTTTTTATGATTGTACTTGTTTCATATTTTAAATTAGGTTCACTCTTAATTAATGAAATATAAAACAATTCTTCCAATCATTCAACAATACCTATTGGATAATAAATGTTATTTATTTACGCTTTCATCGTCTTTTAGTTGTTTCTGTGTTCTGGAAATGTTACAAAACATTAGCTTCAGTGTTTTGATTCTTACTGTCTAAATGTAGTCGAAATCTTACCCATGCGAAAGCTCTCACACATTCATTCCACACAACACATGGTCTTTGCGAAGCTATAGTTAGAATTGGCTTAGATGATTTGATAGGACATAATGGTTTTGTTTGGTTCTTGATTTGAGTTGGTAGCAAATTTTTGTTTGGTAGTAAGATGTAAGAAGATGAAAATATTTAAATTGATTTGAATTTAAGTATTTATATATTTATACATACATATATTTATATATAATAATAATTGGGTGATACAATGATATATAATTTTATAGGATAAATATATGTGTGTGTTGATTTAATTGTAAATAAATATAATGATTGAAAATAGTTAATTATAAAATGTAGGAGAGGAAAAAGTTTCCTTTTAAATTTGTAAAAAAATTTGTGTGGTACAATCTTAGTTTGTAAATTTTTAAATGGGTGTGCATATGAGACAATAGGGAAACAGACTAGCCAATAGGATTTCATTATATTTATTATGATTTATGACATATTGGAAAATTATATTTTGGGTGATTGATTTTGCTTGAAAGAGAGCTGCATCTAAAAGACACCATAACACTCACGTTCCACTCAGGTTTCTCAATCGTAAAAAGATGTACCGCAAACTCTCTCAGTTTATCCCACTAATAACGTGTTAAATGCAGACGATATTATCTTAAAATTTTTTTTTTAAAAAAAAAAAACTGTTTTAGAATTAGAGCAATGCGTGAATGGAAGACTTAATTGGGTCATATGATGGCCATTTTAGAAAATCTGGTTGTTTTTAATTTACAACATTATATTTTATATACATCTACAAGCACCCACATATATATTTGTGCATGACATTGAAATTAATTATAAAAAATAAATTCAGCATCTTTTGGGTGGTTGAGTGGCATTGTATGTCAAGGCTACCTGATTTCTTGGCCATTTTCTGCTGTCTACTGTGCAATGTGATTCTGTTCCTTTTTTTTTGGCTCCTGTGGTTTCCATTTAGCCATCATTCTGAAGATCCTTCTTTATCCCTCGAATTTTTAAATTACAAAAAAAAGGGAAAAAGTCCTGCATGTAATGCATGCTTGTTATATTAGTTAATTGACTACTTTTAAAACAAAATATTCAAATTTTCTGTATCCATTTGGTTCGAGGGTGCAGGTTAAGCAAAAGCAGGAGCCCAAAGGATGTTGCTGCCTTGAGTGGTAGCGCAACAGCGAGGAAAGTGGCTTGTCATTGACTCTGGTATAGTTATATTAATTTTTTAAGTACACTTCATGAGATTAGAGAAAAATTTTCATACTACATCTTTCGCAGCTATGATATTCGTTCAAAATCAGGCGAATCAATGCATTGTCCATTCAACTATAAGCATCACATATTAACTCAACAGGTCTTTAACTTTTCACTTTATTAATTGCAATTCAAGTTATATTGCAATGATTCCACATTTCACTTCTTGAAAATAGAGAGAGGTTGTACCATATTCATACACAACGCATATGTTCGTATTTCTTGATTCTATCAAAAACTAAATTACAGAAAAATATACTAATTTTCAAGGCTAACTTGTGAGGTGAATGGTTAGTTGTCTACTTTCATGATTAGTCTCTTGATCATAAAACCCTAAATTTAAAAACAACATTAAGAATTGGAAGAATCAATACATTGCTTGTTCAACTGACCAAGTGTTGTATGCTAACTCATCGAAACTTTTGACTTATTTTCGCTTTATAAAGTTTCAATTTTAGGTGTGCTTATGATGATTCCACATTCGCTTGTTCAAAATATAGAAAGGTTTTTTGATTCTGAATCATTTGCATCTGTTCAAATAATATTCTTACACGGCACATATATCCGTATACCTAAATTAAAATTAATAAATTTATAATTTATAAATAAATTTGTACGTGTAATGTGTCACTTTTGTTAATAATATTAATAATAATTTTGAGTTTGTACAAATCATTATTATTCCAAATAAATTTCCAACAGCCCAACAAAACAAGACTCATTTCTCCTCGTTTTCTTTTCCACCCAGCTATAGCCACAGTAATGGCTGCTGCTGGGTCAGCCGTTGTTGCTTCTGGTTCCTCTGGGATTTCTCCCCGCAAAATAGCCTATCTCAGGCCGGTTTCTTTGCCGGTGAAGCTTCCGGGGTTGTACAATTTGCAATGCAGATATCGCTTCCCTCCATTTCTTCCTCAGGTACAAGAACTTGGATTCAATTCTTTAGTGAGTTCAAACAACCGAGTTCTCCGTGCTGCTTGTTGGAATCCCCAGGATGGACGATTATTCGTTGATTTGGTAGTTCCTCTTTTTTTTTTTTTTTTTCCGTTTTTGGGAGTAGAGCAAGTACTTTTTGAAGGCGGTATTCCGTTTTAAGGTATAATAATTGTTGATAAAAGATACTTGATTTTTTCTAGTCCCTTTTTCGTATATGGTTGTTATTGTGATCTCATCGACCACGTGAGTTTTAATGCTGGTATTTGGAAAGCCATGGGCGGAAATTAGTGAATTGCAGCTTTCTCACAGAATTTATTGTCCGTCGTTTAAACTTCTTTGTGCTGAAACTTTTTTGACTGGATTTTGTGTGCAGGAATAAAGGCCCACGTTGCAACCGTTGAACAATTTAGTAGTGAAGCGTCGCAGAAAGCGGAAGCTCCTGTTGTTGTTGTTACTGGAGCCTCCAGGGGAATTGGCAAAGCAATTTCTTTGGCTCTGGGGAAAGCTGGTTGTAAGGTTATCTGCTTTACTACCAACCAAGATTAGCCTTTATTGTATGTTGCATTTCACATGTCGGCTTCAAGTTTCTGTCTGAGAAAGTAAGTACTATTTGTTACCGGTTAAAGTTTGCGCAGCACCTGTTAAGTGATTAGCAGTAGGGAACCCAAAATATGGCAGCAGCATTTGGTTGCTGACTTTTTTTAGTGAACAACTTTCTGAAATACTTTCATTAAGTACTTTGTATTTTTTTATTTATTCTTCTCGTTTGTACAGTTAATGGTTTCGTGGTCTTGTGACCTTGTAAGTGACTAAACGAATTAAGATACATCATTGCCATTGTTCAATCTATCATGCACTATTTACTGCAGGTCCTGGTTAATTATGCAAGGTCATCAAATGATGCAGAAGCAGTTTGCAAAGAGGTAAATAACCACAACTACATACATTTGTAGTTAGTATCTTGAAACCTTGTTTTCTGTGTTATTCCATGGGTTCTTGCACCTATCATTTCATCCCCAAAGTTGTTCACACCTAACAACTGGAAATTCTTTTCACCTAGATTCAATATCTAATTCAAGTTATTATAGTAAAAGGCCTACCGCTTAACCATATGTATTTAATATGCCCTGGTGAGTGCTGATTCATTCGTTTGGATATGTCCAAGATTCATTTTTCACATTGATCCAACTTATGTCTGGGGTATATTCTATTCAACGGCAATTGAATCCATTCTCTCCTCCAAACTCACCCTTATGAAACGTGCACTCATACTTAGGCACCTATGCATGCCATAAGTCGCTGTACTAAAAGGGAATGGTTCATAGGCTGGTATTATTTGTAGTTTAGGCCTTTACATTTGGTAAATCTTAGTCCTAATTTTTATTGCTTTAATGTGAAGTTGAAAGTTCTTATTGAATGCTTCATTGCATCTGCTTGCAGATAGAGACATCTGGCGGTCAAGCTCTTATTTTTGGTGGAGATGTTTCAAAAGAAGCAGATGTGAACTCAATGATAAAGACTGTAAGAGAATTCTCTTATTTTGTTACTTCTTACTTTATGCTGAACAGATCGTTGTCTGAATCATCTGCTATTGAGGCATCTGCAGGCAATTCATGCATGGGAAACAGTTGATGTTTTGATCAATAATGCAGGTAGTCAAAAGGAGAACTTTATTTGGTTGCAAATCCATCTTGGCACTATTTCCTCTCAAAAATATTTTTGAAAATTTCAGGAATTACAAGGGTTGGTTTGTTGATGAGAATGCAGAAATCCCAATGGCAGGAGGAGGTTTTTGTTACAAACCTTACTGGGGTATTCCTATGCATACAGGTCAATTTCTTAAATCTCCTGTATGCTGAGTGAGTTTAATGCATAAATTCGTTTGTCATATCTAAGATTAGGATTTTACCCTGCAGGGGGCTGCCAAAATAATGATGAAAATGAAAAAGGTATCCCTATTCTTATAGCTCTTAGGCTCCAGCTCACTTGGTTTACTTATGGTTTTGATTGCATTCAGGAACTTGATTTACGCAATTTTATTCTTCTTCATTTACATGTGTGTATATTTGTACTGTCTTTTTCCGTTCTCCTGTTTAGTTTTTTGGGTGGACCCGAAGAACTCTAATAATATGCAATTGAGTTTTACCACTAGCCTTTTTTTTGTCTTTTCATTCGAGAAGTTGGGTAGTTTTTTACGACTAGCAAATCTTAATATTTTTAGGAATAAGACAATTCTAAAATACAATTAACTGTACAATTTGCTTCTTTTTCTTTTCTTTCTTTTTTCCTTTACTTAAGATTCTAATACGAGTTGGGTATGGACTTCTTAGGGAAGGATAGTTAATATTGCATCTGTCGTTGGTCTTGTGGGCAATGTTGGACAAGCTAATTATAGTTCTGCTAAAGCAGGGGTCATTGGGTTTACAAAAACAGTTGCCAAGGAATATTTGAGCAGAAATATTACTGTGAGTTGATGGAATTATTTTTCATCTTTTGGGGTATGCCATATGTCGTACATTGACCTGCAGTAGCTTGTGGAAATTCCAAATTAAATGGAGGCTTGTATTGATAGGTAAATGCTGTTGCTCCAGGATTTGTTGCATCTGATATTACTGCTAAGCTTGGAACCGACTTTGAAAAGAAGAGATCGGAGGCAATTCCGTTGGGTTAGTAATTCCCTCTTAATCATAACCAAATATATCCATCTCCTTACCCATCTCTTTGCAACACAAGACAAGATGGAACTGCTTCTAAATCATTTTTGGCCTTCTCATTGTTAAGTGTCTCCATTTTCATCGTAAGTTCTAACCAATTTATGTTTTCCAGCACAACATTAATTTTTCTTCATCAGTGAAGTTTCTTTGCCTCTTTGAACAAGTTCGGTAGATATCAACGTTTCCTTCATTTTTATCATTGTTATATGTACATGGTGCCTTTAACCAGCATGTGTGATTTAAAGATTGTGGAATTTTTAAGGATGACAGTGTTCAATAATCAAAGTATAAATGTGAGCATTAATCTGCCTAATTAAGTTAATTTGTGATAATGATAAATGCAGGGTCCTTTTATCTGGCAAATTAAAATCCTTAGAGTTCTTAACGTCTGAATGTTTCAAATCTTTTTGAAATACTGACTGTGATACTAACTGCACTGCCGTATCAAATTCAGGAAGGTATGGCCAACCAGAAGAAGGGGCTGAGCTGGTTGAGTTCTTGGCCCTCAATCCTGCTGCTGCTTACATCATTGGACAGTTTAGTAACTTATTTAATTTTTCCTCATGCATTTGTGTCATTGCTACCATCCTTATCCACAACAAACTATGCCCCATGAGTTAAGTGGTCTTGTGACCTGTTGACCCATGTACTAATTCTTCAGTTCCTAGTGCATTTCAAAATGTTCGACGCATCCCACCCTTTTTTCATAATTAGTATTTTCAAAAGCTTTGTTATAACTTATGGCAGGTATATAAACATTGATGGAGGTGGGGTCATGTAAAAGGCTTCTGTTCGAAATTCGTTCACATTTATTGCTTTACTAGATTTATTTCCGGATGAGTGGCATTTCCCACAAAACAGAACAGTGAAGGCTGATTTTCACGTCATACGCCATATTTCTGGTTTATTAGTTGCAGGTACTGTGATTTCTTTGTAGCTCTAATCAATTTCTCCAGAATGTGTGCTGGTACCGAAAAAACGACTGAACAATGAATTTGGCTTAAGGCAGATTGATGACATGAATTTTCATCACTCCTTTCTTCTATTCATTCTTTTCTGCAAGTAGGTAATTCGAAGTGACTAAAAGTGAATATTGTCTTGTGATGACGTTCTAGTTCCAGTTGATAGCTAGTACTTAATCTTGTACTGGATTGGATATTACTAAGAAATTTGGTCTTTGCTGATTGATTTAGATCTATATTTTGGACAACAAATCAGGAACTTTTGATCATCACCACACATTAGGAAAAGATAAAAGCTTAAGTTGTCTTTTTGGCACCAAAGGGTGAACTCTTAAGAGGCATCTTAGTTTCTAAGCGAATTATGTGGCATGAGGCTGTTTTTTGACGCTACTCCTATCTGTGTTGTCAATGGGTTAGGTAAGAGGTAGAAGATATATATATATATATATATATATATATATATATATTAGATAATCATCTTTAAGCAATTTCTAATTAAGAAGCCAATGCCCTTGATCTAGATCTTTCAATAAGAAATAATTTTGGATATTGTTGATGACAACTTACTAATAAATAGAGTTAACTAGTTAGAACTTTGGTGGAATTTTCCAAATTTCTCATAAATTTGTTAAATAGTTTTGGAATGGCGGAATTTTGCGGGATTATGAACTCAGTTGCATTTGCAGCTATGTTTATTTTCATTTTTTACTCTTTTAAAATATACGTTATAATTGTTACATTTAGTCAATTTTTTTTTTACACATTTTTTTTTTACAAAATATACTTAAAAACTCGTACTTAAAAATAAAAACAAACATAGTCTTTATTTTTTAACATGTGTCATATTTGTGTTATGTATTGACTATTTTTAAATAGTATGAAACATTATAATTTAGATCAATAAATGTATTCGTATTGAAGTGTATAATTTCGTAGACTAAATCAATGATGAGGTTTGATTGGCATTAGATGGGAGGGATAAGAAAGTCAATTTGATATCCATCAAATTCCACAAAACCCTACTCCGCCTAATAAGTTAGTGTGATCGGTTAAATGTTATTTACAAACCTAAAATTCAACAAAGATGTCTATTATAATATATTATTATTTCGATAATGGTTTATGATTGTAAAAAATAAATTTGTATAACAATCCTTATGTCAAATTTTTTTATTCTTTTATTTTTCTTTCTCTCATCATTTGGCCTACAATTTATATGTAAGTTTTAACTCATTTTTTTCTTCTTTTTGATCCCTCTAAATTTTCTTATTTTAATTGATAATTATTTTTGTACAATGTAAAATCATATCATTTTTTAATTTTAAGTTTTGTATTCTAAATTTGTAACTTATTTTTTCATTTGCGTTTTATCTCAAAATTTCCCTTCTCTTCAAATCTTTTTGATATTTTTTTATTTTATTATTTAATCTTAAATAATTTAATTTTTATTGATTAAAATACAATAATTTTATAATTTATAAATAAATTTGTATATACATAAAGTGTGTAATTTTTACTAATTATCATTATTTATAAAAATAATGTGTTTGTCAACATGATATTGCTATCAATTGAGGATGACAACATAATTGAAAAAGTATGAATTTTGAATTCAACTAATGTCGTGTGAGCATTTAGTATACTTCGATAATAGCTTAATGTATTTAATAATGGTTTTGTACTTGTAATTGTAGTTCGTGAGTTCATATTAGTAATGTAAAGAATTTCATCTTCATCAAGAAAAATAATATTGTTGAATAAGCTCTTATTTTACTTGTCTTGTTCTCTATTTGTTCCGAGTAAATAGATTTGTGAGAGGTTTTGGTTTTATGTTTCAATAGCATTAACTTATTCTTAGGATTAATTATACAAATATCCCCTAAGAATTAGTATAATTTCAAACTATACCACTCTTCCTTTGGATATTACAAAAATATTCGTCCCATATTTGAAAAATTTCCATTATTCTTTTTCTATTAGAGTTTGGAATAGAAATTGTTGATATAAAAAAAATTTAATTAATGTTTCTATTATGGTACCTAAATTCTAATTTTTTGGTTAAAAATTAAAAAATTAAGTTCAATTATAGTTTATTAGTTTAAAATCTTAATTTATTCAAAACAAAATATTTTTAAATTTGACATATAATTCAAGAAATCATTGTTAATAAAGACGTGCAAAAAATTTAGAAATGAAGGTTAAATGTAAACTAAAAAATTAATTAATTTTTTGATTGTTTCATTAATTTTTTTCCAAAACCTTAATAAAAAATGTAAACGTATCAAACATAGAAAGATATTTTTGTAATATTAAGAGGGAAAAGAAGTAGAGTTTACAATTATGCTAATTTATGTAGAAGGTTGATGTAATTAATTTTTATTTTCATAATACCTTTTTATTTAATTTAGTTGTATTTGATTTAGTTTTTGGCATTTTTGCGACACTCGATAGATTTTCGATATGATGTAGAACAATGGTTGAAGCCAAAGTCGGTCTTCACCAGAATCAAATCATGAATAACCATCTTGACCTCAATCTGGCCCTTTGCAAACGTACAAGACCAAGAAATCTCCCATTTCTTGAATGAATCCACTATCTGCAGATAACTTGCTTAAAATGACTAACCCAAGACTAATGCAAATTTCAAAAATAGATTAAGGAAAAAATTACCATAACAACTCTGCATGCATCTATACTTTGCCAACTAGAACTTGCTCTTTGTCATGTCATTTTGATTTTCAATAGAATTTGACCCACAATTGAACTAAAAAATGATTGAAAATCGGTGGTTTCTGGTTGCCAGTTGAATTAGAATTAATTTTTCAGTTTAAATTTAATTAGAAATCGGCAGGGACATGACGAACTGTAAATCGTATCAAGTTCAAATTGCAATATGTGATAAAAATGAAAAATTTGGCACAAGGTAAAAGCATATATAATTTAAATGCCAAAAAACGTTTTCCCCTAAATAAAAGCTCCTTTCAATTGAAGAGCTGTCATTGTATATTTTCCTCTTGCTTAAAGAGGATGAGTTCAAGATCCACAAGAAATTGAGCTCAATCTGAGAAGGGATATAGGGTGTAAGAATATTCTATTAGTACAAAGTATTTCATATAGCTTCGGAGATTGATAATTGGTGCGGAGCCATCCATTGTTTTTGTTTTATTTTTAATGATAATATAAAATTACAAAAAGGTCCACAAAAATGTGGAAAGTTTACCATTCATATATTGCCCATCCAATGGAATAAAAAAAAAAAACCCCTCCTATCCAGCCATCAATCATCGTTCCATAAATTGACTGGCACTTTAAACGCTAGATTTTTTAGCGTTTGGATGCTTGTCCTTGAAAAGGGTTGCTTGCATCCAACACAAGAATCAATTTTTTTATTTTATTTTGTTTTTTATGCCTGCTCTCCTCTGTTCCCATCTGAGCTCCAATGGACATCCCACAACTCTATGGTCCACCTCTTCCTGTGTTCACGCTATGGTTCACCTTGATATACCTCCTGGGATATTTCATCGTCTTCAAGAATTGGAATCAGAAATACAGGCCCGAGGCCTCAAGCTGTCTCATGTCTCTAGCTCATGGCACCCCTGCGCTTGTCTTATCCATATTCTCAATCTTGCAGGCTCAAAGGAGCGTAGCCCCCCTTGATTTCACTTCTCCAAACACGGCCTTCCAAAACTTGGTTCTTGAATACAGCATAGCTTATTTCTTGATGGATCTATTGCACTATGTAGTCTTCATACCAAGTGATGTGCTCTTCATCGTACACCACGTCGCCACACTGTATGTGATAATCACGTGCCGGTATCTATTTGAACATGGGGCTGTGGCCATTCTAGTCATCCTTGTTGTGGCTGAGGTCACCACTACGTGCCAGAATACATGGAGCCTTGCAAGGTACCGGAGAGTCGATTCAGCAAAGGCTGCTGCTGTGTTTGAGTTCTTATCGCCCATTTTCTATGCCTACTACACTGGGGTAAGGGGGCTTCTTGCACCACTGTGTGCTTACAAGATAGGACTGGCTTTTACCAGGGGTGTAGGTGATGGTATGATTCCTAGGTGGGCTTGGACATCTTGGATGGTTGTTATAGTGGCAGGAATTGGGGTTAGCATGCTGTGGGTTCTGCATCTGTGGATTGATCTGTACAGGCAGAGATCCCAGAAAGAGTCCAAGAAATCGAGTTAGGAAACTTGTTTACAAGTAGCGTAAGCCTTCAATAAAACTCTGTACATTTGATCTCGATTTATAAATTTAAGGAAATTAATGCGTTATTCTTCTTGCTTTTGGCTATCTTCTATCGACCACATTGAAATTTGAGAGCCCAACTCATTTTGCATCATTTCTGCATTTGTTGGCCATAAACCATGTGTAAATATTTTGGGTGATTCACTAGCATGTAAAATTGAATGGTCGTGTAGTTTAGTAAGTATCAAGAGATGCTTGAATTATTGCCTTCCCTAATGCGATTATCACTAGATCGTTGTATTGCCTCAGACAGGGAGAATTAAAGAGCAGTCAGTCACCAGGCAAAGCATCAAATACGTTTGTCTATATAATACTTAAAAGTATCTTTTGCAAGTATATTCGTTAGCTGGCTCATCTCTAACATGTTACAGGCAACCTAAACGAACCAATCTGTAATTGATAGTTGAGGCCGTGCAATTGCTACTTGGATTGATATCATCAGCAGTGCTAAGCTTGGCCTGGATGTTATGCGTGAATCATAATGCTCATAACTTCCCTCAAAACCAGCTACTGTTGAAGCTTCAACAAATGCATAGGCTAGGTCTTAGCATATAAGAATTTTTTTAAAAAAGAATAGCTAGGTGCACAGACCACCTCCAGATTACCAATTCTATCAGACTAGGGAACAAAATCAGCTTGGGGATCTCTAGAAGAATAGAAAATTGGTTGGTGTGAATCATTATTCTTTTGGAATTAGAGTTCTCATGATACTTGCACTGTAAAAGGTAGTTGGAGAGTCATGGACCAAGACCTATGTTCAGATGATTGAAGCATTTGATGAATCTGGATTCCCTCCATACCTAATCTCTGCAAAGAAACCCCCTCTTGGCCTCTGCCAAGTAATCCAAGATTTACACAAACGCACATGAGTTGTTCTTCTCCATCATTTCCTTTTCCAAGGGAGAGCCCCTGTTTAAGGCAAATAAGAGGCTTACCCTTGCAACATGACTGTTTCGTTACCATGATTCCAAGCTATTTTACAATCAATGCACAAGTCCATTTCCTTTAGGGATTGAAAGATCGTCTTGGTTCTCAACCTTCACGAAGTTAACCAAATCTGAAGGTAATAAGAGTATATCCTTACTGATGACACATGAAGAGCTGGTTAGAGGAGAACCATGGGAACGTTTTCTGCAGGTACATATATAGAACTAAATGGAGACAGGACTGGAAAGAAAAAGGAGAGAATAGGGGAGATCAAAAACAAAAGCAAAAATACTTGTCGCTAAACCTTTGTCTGATAAAAGATAATCCCAAACATTGACCATTGAAACATGCCTTTGTTGGTTCAATATAAGCTTTGCTAGACTAAGCAGCCACTGCTTGAACCCTCCTTGTGGATGTCAAAATATGTCTTCGGCGCTAAGCGGTTTTAGCATATCCACTGCGCCCCAAGCCACTTTCAACTATAAATAAAGCGTCATACTGAAAATCCCCCATGGTGAGAATGCTTATCTGTAATCAGAGTATCATGCATCTATGCAGTTCTCTTTCTTCCTCTACCCAGAAGAGTGCAAACTCATCCATGTGGATGCAGTTTCCCCCCTCCAGCCAGCTTGAATGTTTGTCTAAAGTGGCATCAAGTTGTGGTTGAGTTAAAATAGTGAATGTATTAAGTATTTTTACATTTTCAACCATCAAAACAGTGGCTAAGAGTCTATAATGAGATGTCATTACTTCAAAAGTGTATATTAATTCACTCTTCCTAATTTCCAAAAGAAAATGGATCCGGGTTCCAAACTACCGCAATTCAAGCAAAAAGAGATGACAGTAGAGGCCATGGGAATGTAAAAATTAATTTTCTATTTTTATCCCCAGTACAGCTGACCATAACCAGAAATCTCACCTTTAAAGTAAATTATCACACCTACGGTATACATTTGGAAACTTCATAGGTCATTAGGATTCTGGAGAAGTTGGAAGATGATCTCCTATTTCTCATTGGATAAATTTCAATGTTTCTTAATTTCTAGTCTTGAAAACATAATTTATTTTGAATTAGAAACGCACAGATCATATCCCCATGAAAGAGGAGATTGTCATTTTTGCACAGAATGTTCCCGATTGGAGGTGCTGTGAATCAGGTGAGCGAAACAATTTCCATCAATCGTGTGAATAAATTACATAAAATCCCACACAAACATTTCTGACCTTTTAAAAAAAATCTACTCTTGCGGATTTTTAAAATTGGTAGAATCTCGAGTGAATTTTGAAAGCGGGCTGCCAAATTAACCAAAATCTATGTCAATGTTGTAGTTGTTCTATTATCCCATTAAAAGAAAAGTGAGGGTTTGAAAAGAAAACATAGGAAAATATTCCTGATAGAAGGCATAAGAATCATGCACCCTGCAGATGAAGCGACGATGCTACATAAACAATGCATAGAAGGAGCAAAGGTAAAAGGAATTTGGTTAATGAAATGCAACAAATTTCACGCCTTTCGACTTGTATAACCTTTCCCAGGATCTTAAGAAAGAACAAAGGTAAAAGGATCATCAGAATTGAGAAATGGCCCTAGCTGTCAAAGACAAAGTGAAGTAAGATTCTGCGGCAATAAACAATGCGAGATTAGAAGGTCTGTCCCCAACTCCACAAGCAATTGAGGTTTCTTTTCGGGCTTGTTGGAAAAGGGCCCGCCTCAACAATCAGTATAAATTTCATGCCAAGGAAAGGCAATTAGTATTTAATGTTTTCTTGAGAAATAATTATAGCAAAATTAACCAACAAGAGATACGTCGTTATTTGTGATAAGACCACATTCACGCTCTAGAAGACTAGAAAAGGATCCTCCTTCAAATACAACAATCTCTCCTCTTGGAGGTGGCCAAAACCAACTGCATGGCAAATAGGAACGGCGGGGAAACTAGAAGAGGAGAGTTGCCTGGTTACTAGTTCAACCCCTTCGAAAACTATACCTATCAAGTGACTAAATGGAACCCATGTTCCCCTTTGGCAACTATACCTATCAAGCGACTAAATGGTAACAAAGTCAACTCTATGGTTAACTGATACTACACCCAGCGTCGTAGTACTTGGTGTTTTATCATGTGATATGTCATATAATTTACAAAGAGAAAAATTGTTATCACATGGCACATGTTATGATAAAACACCCAGTGTGATTCAAACTTGTCATTTCGCAGGATGATGTTCACTAGAAGCAGCAGGCCAGGGAACATAATCGACAATCTTTGATGCAACAAAGACAATGTCCATCGGGATTATGCCCTTAACACCCACCACCTCAATGGTAGTTACGACCAAAAGATTGCTATTATGCTACGTAATAAGACGTATCTGAAGATGACAGTTGCCTCTTAACAGATCCTTCAAACCTGTTCGAGGAAAACAAAAAAATCGATTTAACATTTGACTAATAGAGCAAATAATTAGTGATTCCTCCAAATCGTAGTTCATACAGTTTAGACATGAGAAGACAAGAGAATGTAATAACAAATGACTACATGGCTCCTAAAAACTATAGAACACAGATGCATGGCTACATCATTGGAGTACAAGGCAGTCGACCTTTTTTTTCCCCCGATTTTATCCCTCTTTTCACTCTGTAGTTGGTCTAAAAATGCACCCATGTGCAATCTTCAGACAGTAAACACTAGGCCCCTGTAACAGTAGCAAAATCCTGATCACACTGGCATGTCAGTGCTAGTAGCACATTAAAATATAGATAGAAGAAGAAGACATGTTCTCTCCCTAATAATTTGGCACTCTTTCTGGAAAAGTAAGCCAGAAGTCATTCTTCATAAAAATCCGAGTGGAACACCTGATTTGAAGAGAAATTGATGGAGAACTCCGAGCAAGCCCCAGCTCCTAGAGGAGGAAGTGAGTAATTAACAGTAAAGATGAGAATTCATATTGTGGGTCCCCCAATGGGGGGGCCTGCATAAATAAACAAATAAAAAATGATGATGAAAGCAGTACGTCCGGGTTAAGGTTTGCCAATGACCATCTTGCCTTTTCCACCGCTAAATTACCTCTATAGATAGGAGGAGATCGTTCATTCAGAAAGTAGCAAGCAATGAGGTGGAACAATTAGTGCAAGAAAAAAGGGTGAGGTCATTTTGTATAGTGTGAAATTGCTAGAGAGAGAAAGATGGAAGAATAATTGTAAAGAATTTTTCAAATGAGAGACAACATAGTAAATTTTTATTGACGTCTCTTTTAGGAAACACCTAAATACCACTATTTTCGTTTTAGTTCAATTGTTAGGTTATCTTTAAAAAAATTTTAGAAAACTCTTTCTTGTATTCCTATTGGTTCAATAACACAAAATCAAATAGTCTACTTAGCCGATTAAAAGGTGAACTTAGTTAAATTTGATATCCTCATTTCGTTGTTGCACATATTTCATCTACTGCTTATTCGCTTCTTGCCCAACAATACATGGCTCCTTTGCCAAAGTTTTGAGGCTAACTTGTCCGACTCACTGTGGCCCTTTTGCTCAACATTCATGGTTTGCCGTTTGATGTTTTCATATGCAACTATTGTTGATCAACATCTAGATTTTGTAAGTTTTAGAGTTTCCATTGAGGTGTTTGGTGACGGGACCAAAAAGTGATAATTGAAGCTAGTACTTCCAATAAGTGGTATCAAAGTTTGCAACTCGATAGTTGGGCTTATACTTTTCTAACAAGTGGTATCAGAGTCAATAGTGTTCAAAGATAGCTCAACAGTTAATAAACATCTCATGATGAAAATATAGGATTCAGTTGTTCCTATGCTTGATCTCTCCATAGAAAACCTGCAAAATTAATAGGTTTGGAAGAGTAAGATGTATTTTTTAAGGCTTTAAGATGCTTGAAAGTCTTGACAAGAGAAAGCAAGTTGCTCAACAACATCAAAGCTTAGGTATTTGGTTAAAAATCATGAAAGCAAAGACGAACAAGATGATGAAGGTTTACATGACACCTTCTTTAATGACCAATGGAAATTCACCAAAGGATCAAGGATAATGGCAAGAGGATTCTGACGATGGTGGTGGTGTTCATGACCAACCACATTAAGGGTTTTCTAGTAATAAAAAGATACTATATTTTCACAATGCTCTACTAGAAATAGATTAATGTGATATTATGGCGGAGACCAAAAAGGTTTAAAGAAAGCTCGAAGAATTGGCACATAAAACCATGTAACAAGTTCTTGCATGAAAAGTTTTGATTCAATAGAGTTATTGAAAGGTGAGATAGCTTTAAAGTGGGTGTTTAGACTTAATGGACACAATTTTCGTCCATGTTTCAAAGCCAAGTTAGTTATCAAGGAATTCAATTAAAAGCAAGGATTGACTTTAATTAAATTTTCTCACAAATAGTAAAGATGTTAAATGGCATCTAGTTGTACAGTACTAAGGTCAGGAGTAATACTTGTAGAGCCCCCTTATTTGTGGAGAAGGAAAGATTTGTTGTGGGTCCCTCTGTCACGTGAATAAACAAATAAAAAACTAATGACAACAACATTACTTTGAGGTTAAGCTTTTTCAATTGCTATGTTGCCTTTTTCACCACTAAATTAACTCTATAAATAAGAGAAGTTTGTTCATTCAAAGCATGGCAAAGGGCAAAAAAATGGGTTGAGGCCATTTTTGTTAGGTGTGAAATTGTTAGAGTGAGAGAGATAAAAAGAAACATAATGAGAAAATTTTTTATGAGTGACAAAATTGTGAGGTTTTGTTGATATGATTTCTTGAAACACCTCAAGGCCACAATTTTTGTTTTAATTTGATTGTTGGTTGTAATCCATGACACTCAAACCACCATGACTCACAAACTAGTCATTTGTTACTATAGACACAATTTTTGGAATTGAATTTTTATTAACAAGAAATTTGTACAAATGTAATTATAATATGAATCAAACGAATTTCTGTAAATCCTATTCTCTAACTTGATTATTTGATTCTCCTTCTTTCAGCTTCAAAGAAGACTTAAATGTTCTTACAATTTGTTAAAACACTTATAAATTTGATCTTATTTCAAGTTCCCTATGCCTTCGAAAAACATTAATTTTTTGATTTGACACTATGATTCCAAATCAAACGGTGAAACTTAATGAACTTTTTGAAAAATACTTCGAACGTTACAAAAACGCCTTTAATGTTATTTGAAGAACTCGATTGAAACTGGATGAGTTTTTGAGCTTTAATGTTGATTGGAGCTTCAAATAACATTAATTCACTAGTTCAAATAACGTAAACTCACTGTTGTTTGAAGAACGCGATTCTTCTTTAATGTTGATTGGAGCTTTAAATAACGTTAATTCATTAGTTTAACACCTTAAATGTAAATCAAGCGTCAGAATTTGATGAGTCTCTATGAAGAATACTTTGAATATTAAAAGAACAGCTTTAAATTCGTGGAGAAAATTTGTTGAGCTTCTTAAATTGCTTCTTGCTTTGTGTGTATGTGTGTTGAAGCACTTCTATTCATAAAGGTGTAAAAGGCTTTGCTGCCATAAATACTTGACGACGTTACAAAATTTGATTGGTTAAAAATATTTAATTAGGTATTATTTTCTTTGATGGAATTTTTACGAATTAATTATCAAATTAACAATATTTTCCTTTCAAATTTACAGGATTTGACATATTGTATGATTTGATTGGTTGATCTTATAACTTGTCACAATTTGATTTGTCAGCCATATTTGTAGTGAAATATCAATTTATTTTATTATTTAATTTTAAAAATTGTGTTTATTTTACTTCTTAAAATATAAATAATTAATAATTAATATTTTATTACAATAAAATGACACATGACGACATCTGATTGGACAAAAATTTTACTTGCTTACGAATGCCCCCTAAAAACATATTCACGAAGAATTTAATTTCAGAGTTAATAAGTCTTGAAAGTTTTTGCTTTTTTTTTCTATTTTTCTTATTTTTTTAAATTTTCCGTTTTTTTCTTTCTTTTAATTTTTTTTTTCTTTTTTTTAAATTTTCCGTTTTTGTGTCTTTTTATTTTTATTTTTATTTTTTTTGAAGATTGTACAGTCAAAGCACTAAGTCTCTGGTCCATCGCATATTTTCCTTTATAATAATCAATCGTAGCCCATATCGTGCATAGTTGGGGCTTTTCCCTTTGCACTTCAAGCGAGCC
Organism: Avicennia marina; assembly: GCA_019155195.1. Classification (NCBI taxonomy): domain Eukaryota; kingdom Viridiplantae; phylum Streptophyta; class Magnoliopsida; order Lamiales; family Acanthaceae; genus Avicennia; species Avicennia marina. Next base: position 10,725,727 of record CM032763.1, read on the forward strand.
TAGTAAGCCGTTGGCCCATATATTTTTGGACTCCCATCTTGAACGCTAGGCCCCTTGTTTGTGAATGTATAGAAGGAATCCCACACTTAATTTCTTCCTTCTACTCAACTGCTCCGGGGATGTAAAGAAACCATTTTGGAGATTTCCTTTCCGTCCATTCGAAATGTATGTCACGCGTCATCTCCTACCAGCTTTCTGTTAATTTCCTTCTCTAACCGAAATATTCTTTCCATAAGCAAGATGTTAACCTAGGAACATGGAAAGAGATGTTAACCAGTATGTCACGGAATATTCTTGCCACCAAATCATGCAAGAGATTCGCGACTTCCCTCCGTATGTTCTGAAATTCATCAGAATACAAAAGAATTTTCCTTTCCTGTTCCTGGGCCTGGCCTACACTCCGAGAGGAGAAGTCAGCCTAAACCACGGAGAATCAATCACCATATCCTGTTCACGGCTTCTTACAAGAGTCACTCCCAGATTTCCTCCCTATTACTTCCTTTACAAGCACGAGACACCCTTCTGGTTTATGGCTATAAAAGGGGTGTGCTTGGCTTGTCAATTGTCCAAGCCCCAGCAACGTGCATTAATAACTGAACCCATTTCCGATGTATTGCTGTTCTGATGATTCAGTCGCTCCGCTGGAGACTGACAGGCTCCATAGTGCTCTCCCGTCGCGCCGAGGCCTCCGGTCAAGTGACGAGGCTGATGATTGAGGCTGGGTTTCTAATCCCCAATGGTTTCCTTCCCTCTTTTTCTTCCATCTTCATGGGTGTGGTCGGGTGAACCAGCCCCAAGGGTGACGCGAGAGGTTGGATTGATGGTGGTGTGAGGCGAGCTTCCCGTCGATTGTGCGGAGAGAGAAGGAGCGGTGGCGTGGCTCGTTGAATCTCCTCGTGGTGGCAGCGCCACGGCCTGGGTGGTGTCGGATAAGAAGATCGGAACCCAGGATTTGATTTAATGGGTTTGTGGCGGATGGCTTCGCTCAGTCAGACGCAGCGATGGTGGAGCAGGTGCGAAGAAAGTGTTTGGGCATGTCAAGGAGAAAGCTGTGTTTGGTTGGGGCTAATTTTAAAAATGGGAAACAATGGCTTGGGGCTTGTTTGGTTCTCCAATTTCTCTCTCTCTCTCCCTATTTTTTTGAAATTTCAAAGATCGTCCTTTTCTTTTCTTCTTCTTTTTTTTCCCCAATTTTCAGATTTTTTTTTTTTTGAATTTTCAAACATTTCTTTCTTTCTTTTTTTGAGTTGAGACTTTGAAATTTGAGCCTTTAAATCTGAACCTTAGAGTTTGGGCTTTGAAACTTAAACTTACGGGCTCAAGCATTTGAACATGGGACTGGAGCTTGGAACTTAGAGTTTAGGGTCTTTACACTTGTGAAGTTGGACTTAAACCCATAGGCTTGAGCCTTGATCTCTTAAATTTGAGTCTGGACTCATGAACTTGGGCCTAGATTCATGTACTTGGGCCTTTGACTCATAGGTTTAAACTGGTCCTTTGGATGTGAGCCTTGAACTTATGAACTTAAATTTTGGTCTTTTGTACTTTAGACTCATGAACTTAAATCTAGACTCGTGGACTTGGACCTTAAACTTATGAATTTAAATTAGTTTTTTAGACTTGAGTTTGAATCATAAACTTGAGTTTAAATTATGGACTTAGACTTAAACCATAAACTTAGACTGATCTATTAAACTTGGGCTTAAACTATAGATTTTGGCCAATCCCTTGAAATTGAGCTAAAATCATAGACTTAGGCTAAAATCATTACTTAGGTTGGTTCTTTGGTGTTGGGCTAATTCCTTATATTTGAGCCTGAACAATGGGCTTGGATTATTCTCTTAGAGTTAAGCTTAACCTATGGAGTTAGGTAATTAGAAATATGTCCCTTAACTTCAACAAGTGATATGCAGCCCCAATAAGCTTTTTCATCTTCAACAAGCAATGTACAATTCTAACAAGTGCCAAGTGATCGTAACAAGTGTCAAACAACTTCAACATGTGTTGGCCAATCTCAATGAGTAATGCACGTCTACCAAAGTGGTCTTTTTCTTAAAATTTGTTAGCAAAGACATGCTCATGAAATATATCAAGGCAAAGATAATCTTATAGAAGTTATCTTTGAGATATGATCCATAAAGGATTCCTAAGAGCTAATGAAATTCAAGTTAGTACATGTATGCAAACTTTAAAAGAGTGCATCCGAAGACCAACTTTTACATGGAGCCTCTAAAGTTGATTTGAAAGGGAGTTTATAAGAAAAACATGATGGCCAATTTTGAGATGGATCTTATGAGTAAAATCAATTAAATCCACATAAGCCAATTTTGATGCAATTAGGACTTTAAAAATTTCAAAGATGCACACTTGACAACTACCAAAAGAGTATTAGAGAATTCAAATCCTATTATTTGTACTTATTTAGAAATGCTCTTTATCCCTCGTGTATCGAACACTATAATAATTAAACATCTTAATTAATTTTTATTTTTTGTGAAGTGGCCCTCTCTTTACTTTTCATTACAAAGTAGACTCTCTCTCTTTCTAGCAATCCATGATAAATGTAATCCATCATTATGTTGTGACTGTACTTTTACATAATGTTAATTTATAAATTATTTTGTATAAGCACAGAGTGTGCAAGTGAATGTGGGAAAAAAAAAATAAAATGAAAAAGACTTTGGGCCCTTTTGGCATTTTCCAGCCCTGACATTAGAATTTGCAAAAGATACGTAGTGTTTTCCTTCTAAGGGCCGGCAGATCCGTAATTTCCTTATTGGGCTTAAGTACGTGAAGCCCAATATTGAAAAGAGAAATTTAGAATCGACGGGAAGACGCCTGGACAAAAGAACTTGTCGTCATGCGAAACATGGCGTCGCCCGGACTCGAACCGGAGACCTTCAGTGTGTTAGACTGACGTGATAACCAACTACACCACGACACCTGTACTATCCACATTCGTTAAGGTAACGTATTATTTCTGTTTTGTCATTCTACCGTACAAAATAATTGTACAAGTGAAAGGAGATGAGGCAAACAAAAATTTGAAGGAACGACTTTCTTTGGTTATAAATTTTAAGGAAATAGCGTAATGATGATGTGTGTCTATTTTATTTCTTTGTGTATTTACGGTATATTTATAGTTGTAAGGGCTTATAACAACTAAGTGTTGGTCTAAATTATTATCATTTTCTTCTTAGTGATTCCCTCTTTTCTTTTAACAAGACTTTATTTTTCCCCCCTTTTCTCCAAACCCATCGCTAATTTTCTTTATCTCTCTCTCTTATAGAAATTTAAATATGATTTTAATTTATAAATAACTTTCTTTTTTATTAAAATTCACTAAAATATAATAATTTTATATTTTATTATAATTAATAAAGTTAATTAATTTTTTAATAAGTATGTGTGTGCAGTTTGAACTAGTACTATATAATAATTTTATGGTATGATGATAATATATGCGGGTTATAATTTATTTTTGGGGCATAAATGTGAGTGTCCATACACACACACACACAAGAGATAAAAAATTGTTTCTGAAAATGGCATGTTTGGGAGTTATTTTTGGTGTGTGTCTGTAACTTTTAGAGAAAGGTAGTTTTAAAAAAAAAAAAAAGCATGGTCATGGTGTTTCTTACATGTCTTCAGCAAAGAAAAAATGATGATTACAACCCAAAAGAATAGCATCTCTTATTTAAAATTGAATATAAAGTATGTACAGTCTTATTTTGTAGGAACTTTGCACCGAATTTTAAGACATTAAATTTTATTCGAATAAATTATTATTTCAAATTGTATTACATTTAAGTTAGGTTTTATACGTGCACAAAAAATGCATTCCACAAAAACTGAAGAAATATTTAGGTATGTACTCAAGCTATTAAATATAAGACAAAATAAAAATTAAAAGAGACGAAAATATTTAAGTACTGTAAATTTTTGCTTGTAAATCGCTTAGGTTATGTTTGGAACCAACTTTCAATTTCAAAATATCTTCGCAAACTTTATACTATCAAATATACCATTCAACAAATTTTTTATTCATATTCAAATTTAAAATTTTTCGCTATTAAATATATAATTATTTATTTATTTTATAATTATTACACTTATTCAAGATCAAATTAATATATACTAGTAAACTTTGCATGCCCTATACGTGGGCGAATTTATTTATAAATTATAGAATTATTGTATTTAATTTATAAAAATAAAATTATTTAATATTAAAAAGTAAAAAGAATATTTAAAGTAATAAAATAAAGAAATATCAGAGAATTTGTAAGAAAAAAAGAGAGAGAAATTCGAGAGAAAATACAAATAAAAAAGTTAAAATAAAAAGAAAAAATTAAACAATTAATTTTACATCATGCAAAAATATTTAAAATAAAAAAGAAGAAAGACTAAAAGAATTTAAAATTAATAAAATTTGAGTGAACATATAAACATAAAATACAAGTTGGAAAATGATGAAAAGAATAAAAAAAAATTTAATATGAGGATAATTGTGTAATTTCACTTTGTATAACAAAAAATTCTTATTGAAATAATAATATAGTATAGATATATATTACATATATGCTCATATTTATTTTTATTTGTACTTTATAATATAATCATCTTCCTTATATATTATCACATCATCCAATCACTATTACATATTTTATACATATATGTAAATAAATCATATTATACATCACTTCAAAACCTTCCATCTATGCATATTATTGATCCCAAGACAAAGCATTATCTCTAACAAAAACCATCTCATGAACATAGCCACCACATTCAAATTTTCATAATTCCCTTTTAAATGCATTAAAATATCCATTTAGTCCTCAAAACTATGAAAAATTGACTTCCCTTCCCTAGAAGATTGATGCATGTGCTTTTAGCGTTACATAACACAAAAGGTTAATTCCATCTACGTACTTGTGTAATTTAATTAGAGTGAGTGAAGTGACCAGAGTTACAGGTGTGCTTGAAAAAAACTATGTAAAATACAACTTTAACAGGTATAATAGTAGAAGGTGTTTTAAGATTGTGGTAGGATTCAATAGTTCCTTCTCAAGACTTAAGTGAGGGCTATGCTTGGACAACTCTCACTTTTCTTATTTTAAGATTCTCATATTTATTTTTACAAGCACAATTTTATATTGTACTTGTGTGGAATAACTTTTTTGGTTTTTGTAATTTAAACAAGTGTGGTTTGACGGCATTTAGCAAAGAAATATAGAGAAGTTTTATTTATCTTCCAACTTTGTGAAATCACATAATAGAAGTAGATCACTTCTACAACTTGACTAATGATTCTAAGCAGATACCTAAGTTTATATTTACATTGTTGGCAAGATCTACTAAACTGTAAAATTTGTAAATTTAAAATTGACATTAATGTTATCCATCCTACGTGATCTTTTTTAAACATGTTGTCACAACCTTATTCCTAAAACAAGTCTAGTCGTGCGGCACTTATCATTTACCGTCTCAACGGTTAGTTAAGTCAACCTCTTTATGCAAGTGTATGAAGAATGTGCTAAAGAATTTAGAAAAATGATAAAGTTTGAACACAAGATTGTTAACAAGGAAAAAAAATATTTCTTTTGCTAGAATGCTTGAGTACGATTCTTCAGCTTGATTCCTTGATGGTAACAAATGAAGAAGCCAGCCTCTTCATGCAAGTGTGTGAAGATTGTGCTAAAGAACTTAGAAAAATGGCGAAGATTGAACACAAGATTGTTAGCAAGAAAAAATGCTTCTGTTGTTAGAATGCTTGAGTACAATTCTTCAGCTTGATTCCTTAATGGCTACAAATGAAGACATTACCCCTGTTTATACTACTCCACCTCATCAACGGATGGTGGAAATTGTTTTGATCCAATGACTACTATTAATTCTCTAGAGCACTTTACAAACTCCTACACTATTAGAATAATCTAGTACATAGTTTAACACATTATGGAGAACTCCCTCCTTCAAGTCTCTAGAAAATTCTCTCAATGTACAAGTACAAAATGTGTTAAAACGACTTTTGTTAGCCTCTAAATTCTATGAAGCATGCAAAACTATACCCATTGAATACTTGGAGTTCTAGTGACTTGATATCCTCCGCTATCTAAATTCGGCAATGTCCTCGTCAATGTGCGTTGCAGGCCTTTCTCGCTTTGCAATTCTCTCACTTGGCCGCTTGAGTCATTTCTTGCTTACACCGTAGTTTAACTTCTGGCTTGGCCTACATAACTATTTTTTCCTTCTGGATTGGATTGCCTCACAATCTTTGGAAAGCATCTCTTTGTTCAAGGTCATCCCAGCACACATGGCTTCCTCGATGGGCGGCATAATTAACAATCTTTCACATATCGATCATCCCTCAGGCATAGGGATGGCAATGAAAAATCTATCCCCTCCCCCACCCCATCCCGCACCGCACTTCCCTCGCGAATGTCCCCATGAGTGCTATTAAGAAAAAATTAAAAATTATATTTAAAAAAATACTTAACTATATTCGCTTTCACATAAACAAGTTAAAGTCCGATATATTAATTAACCTCAAAGAAATAGTAAACAAAACATATTTGTCACATTAGTATATTGAAAATAATTTTAAGGAATGATATATTCTTTATATTAATATGTTTAATGTGGCAAAATTTAGTTTTTTATAAAATAATAGTCACAAAAAGAATTTTTTTTACACTAAATTTCACATTAAAATAAAAGAAACATAGACCTGACAATAATTATATATATATATATATATATATATAGACCACACAAAGGTGAGTGAGTATATAACAAATGAACAACATACATTCAATTTTAAAATGATAAATGTAAAAAAAATGAGTGCATTGAATCTATTTACCACGAAAAAAAGAAATAGAATAATAAATCATTAATTATTGTAAAGTTATATAAATTATGAATAAGGACTGAAATATTTATCCCATTAGTATATTACAAAAATCAAGGAAATTAGGTAAAAATTAAAATTGAAAAAGAGTATTGTGATGAATTTGGTTTTGTCTTACTTTACAATTTTTTATTGTAAAGAAAAATATTGATTTTTGTGACAAGATTTATATTTTATCAAATTAAAAGGCACATACCATTGTAAATAACTCTTTTAAACTTCTTTATTTTAATTTTGATAGAATAAGCAAACTAATAATTTAATTGATTAATTTTCAAATTAATTATAAAATGTTACACAGAAATTGTAATATTATAATTTATTATATTTAAAACAATATATACCTATAAATATATATATATATATATATTAATTTATACAGGAGTGGGGCTAGGATGGGGCGGGGGTAAGTTCCCCCATCCCCTGCCCCGAGGGAAAATTATTGCCCCTACCCTGTCTCATTTCTTTCTTCATGAGGTCATGGGCCAGTGCCTACAATCACTAGCCCCTATTATCCTTCCTACTCGAACATATTTCTATAGGGCATCATGCATAACACCCTTTCTTGAGTATGTACAGTGAGTTACAAAAAGGTATGATGCTCACACTTACCTTACAGAAGAAATTCATCTCTGCGCCATCTAGTAGTCGTCTATTGATGCTACCAACAAATCCACTTGGCCTTTCTAAGTGCCTAGGCGTAACTTCACCCCACAATCTATGCCACTAAGTTGTTATGCCGCTGCATTCATAGACTTCATCTTTGCATTGCTTCTCTCTACACAAAGGGCTAACCTCTTGGCCTTCCCTTCGGACACAAAGTTATGTGTAGCCCCGGTATCCACCAACGCCTAGATGGTCTTCCCATCAACTTGCTCCTCCACTAACATAAGCCCCTTGCTTGAAGTTGCTAGCACCAGTTTGGTCTTAATAGTGTTGAAAAGTTGTAGGCAACCTAACCTACCCATCTTTTCCTTCTCAACGAGTGTGGCATCTTGCTCTTGAATTGTCATCGAGGACCCCAGATTTGGACACTTCTTCATCGCATAAGGACCCTTATATATGAAGCATCCTTCCTTTGGCACGAAAGATTGCTTCTTTTCTTTGTAGTCCTTACAATTTAGGGGAGTTGTAACGGCTTCCTTTAAACAATGATCCTTCACAGTCTCGACTCGGCTACAACAATGGCCTCATCCGCTGTTGCGACGTTGTGCCACTACAACTCTTTCTTTGCCCATATTTGAAGCCCATCAATAAAGAAGAAGAGAAGGTTATCTTCCAACATGTTAGAAATTTGCAACATAAGAGTAGTAAACTCAATCACATACTCTTATATTGGCCCCTTATGTGGCAATTACCTCAACTTCTTTCAGGCCTCACAAACGACATTCTCAGGATAAAATAGGTACTTTAACTCATGCTTGAAGTCGTCTCAATTCTACAAATCCCTCTTTCCATATCGGCATGCTCTATATACCACCAAAGATAGTCATGTTAGTCAGACAAAAGGAAGCAATATGTACCTTGGTGACCTCATCAGTGATACTGAGCACTTTGAAGTAAAGCTTCATTTGCCATAGTAAGTTCTCAACTTCCTTAGTGTCTTGCTTGTCATTAAACCCTTTTGGTTTAGGATAGTTCACCCATAGACTCACCCTACCTGTGCTAACACCACCCCCACTAGCAATGGCCCATTTCAACACGACCACTTCTTCCTTAAGTTCGGCAAGGGCCGCTTTAAACCTTTGCGTGGCAACAATGGATTTGGTGTCTTGTTGAGTGCAACAACATGTAGCAAGGTCAAGCCTTTCCTACATGCTACCATAGATTGCCACAATCTCTTCCTTGGTTATGTCCAGTTGGTCAAGAACATGCTCCTCTAATGTCTCGATGGTATGTTCGACTTTCTTAAGCCTTTCACCCATTGCTCTAAGGGTAGTCTCCCATGAGCTCAGCTCTATAGCCTTGCTTTACTCCCGTTTCTTCTTTTCTTGCACGAGAATGTTCTCCCTACCATGCTCAATCGTGGTGCCCAAAGTAGCAACCGCGTTGCTTGTCATCCCATTACTTAATTCTTTGCACAAGCTTACCTGAACTTCAATACCACCTGCCACAGCCTTATTTTTAAACTAAGTCTAGTCAAGCAACATTTAGCTCCTTTACCATCCCAATGAATAGCTTAAGTCAACCTCTCCGTGCAAGTGTGTGAAGAATGTATGAAAAAACTTAGAAAGATAGCGAAAATTAAACACAAAATTGTTGATAAGGAAAGAATGCTTCTATTGCTAGTATGCTTGAGTACGGCTCTTCATCTCGGCTCATTGATGGCTACAAATGAAGACCCTGTCCCTATTTACAATATTTCCCCTCTTCAACGAATGGTAGGAATTGTTTTGATTCAATAGCTACTGTTAGCTCTCTAGAGCACTCTATAAATTTCTACACTACTAAAATAATCTATAGTACAAAGTCCGAAAGGTTCTAAAGACCTCCCTACATTACTCCAATCCCTACTACAAGTTTTTAGAAAATTCTCTCAAGACTTTTGTGAACCTCTAAGTCATGCAAAAGTGTACCCGTAGAGTATTTGGAGTTCTAAGGCGAGACAATGTGTACAAAAATAACTCTGGCATTGTTGAGCTTTCTTCTAAGTCTGCACGTTTCTTGTCAAATCTGTGCACCGTTCACTTGCTCAAGCAGCAACAAGCAATTCCAAAGGCCCGTGATGGGATTTATGATCTGGACGTCGAGTGAATGAAGTAAACAAGGATTTTACATTTCATTCAGAGTCATACTTGGTAGATGATCTTCTCAGGAATTCCATGACCAAACTAGAGAATGCGGAATTGGTATCTCGAAGCAACTGACTGGGGGAATCATACTCCACAACCTTCCCTGCATAAAGTAAGATAGTATGAAGAATGAGTAGTAGTTTCAAAGTAGGGAGCAAGAAGCGTCGGCATAATCATCATATATCAAAAGATGCCATATATACAGGTTCAGGATGTCTTTTTAAGTTTTACCTTCACCAAGAACCAGAACAAGATCATTGTCAACCACTGTAGGTATACGGTGAGCCACTGTTATGACAGTGCATTCGCTTGTTTCTTCTCTGATCGTCTTCTGGATGAAGTTATCTGTTGCTGTATCTACTGAAGCCGTAGCCTCATCCAGGACCAATATCCGTCGCCTTTGTAAAAGCACCCTAGCTAGACACACGAGCTGCCTTTGCCCCACACTCCAATTTTCTCCGTCTTCAGCAACTGCACCAGTTGTTCTCAAGGTTTACAACAATATACACAACTAGTAGTTTTAAGACTGACATTGATTCAGCAAGAAATAATTTAAGACCTGGAGCGTCTAAAAGCCTTTCGTCTCGTTTCACGTTTTCAGACAGATGGCATTTGCGTAAAACCTGGCGTATCCGAACATTGCAAGGAGAATTAGTCATGCATTGTTTTTCAATGACGTGCATGCAGGCTGAACACAGTCTTTTTATTCCTTACCTCCCATATCTCCTGATCTGAGTGCTCTTGTTGAGAATCGAGATTCATCCTCAAGGTTCCTTGAAACAAAATTGGATCCTGTGGAATTATACTTAGCCTGGACCTCAAATCTTGTAGGCCAATCCTTGAAATGTCCATTCCATCAATCACAATACGTCCTTGCGAAGGCTCCATCACTCTGAAGAGAGCTTGGATTAGAGTAGACTTCCCACTTCCAGTCCTTCCCACAACTCCAATTTTCTTTTTACCTGGAATTGTGCAGGTGATCCCTTTGAGAACTTTTGGTAGAGCAGGATTGTACTGTACATGGAGATTTTCAACTTCTATTCTTCCATGCAGTGGCCATTCTGTCTCTGGTCTGCAATCTTCAATAACCAGTGGGGCTTCACTTGCTATGCCTGTGAACTGAAGAATCCTCTCCACGGAGATCATTTTATTTTCTACGTTGCACAGGTTCCATATCACCCATGCTTGGAGTACATTTAAGTTCAACCCATAGGTGGCTGCCAGTCCTGCCAAGCCTGCAACGAAGCAAGCGTTACACTGGTTTAGGTGCAGCATTTTTGCAGTTAAAACAGAAAGTTAAGCTAAAGCGGTTTCGTACTTCTCTTCGTGCATGAAATATAGCCTTCAGAGAAAACTAGATAAGAAGGAAAAAGGAGGAGGTGCCTACTGGGGTCAATGGCCGACCTAGGGAGGCTGACCAGGATGACAAGAAGAAGGAAGAAGACAAGATTGAAGAGAAAGTTTATCCGAACGCAGAGCCACTCCATTGTGCCAGAGTTGAAAAAGGCAACGCGAGAGTAATCATCAATGAGCTCCACACTCTTCTTCTGGAAGCGATCTTCCTGACTGAAGCTGCGTACTATCATTGCTCCAGAAATTGATTCTGAAAAGTGATGGAGGATCGGGGCCTGCTGAATTGGAACCATTCGAGCTAATTCTCTTGCAGTGGTGATGTAGTATGACTGCGTTAAAGACATTATTTGGAGTCAACATAAAACTTGCTAAGCTTCCATAGAGTTTCTAATTGTTGTGCATCTGTGTAAGTATATCTTTTGTAGAGGAGATTGCATGGCGAATACCAAACACAAGCTCACCGTGCGTATCGTATGTTCACCTTATCAATAATTCATGTGGCAAAGAAAGAAAATGCTTAATATAGAAATTGTTCTTGCCTGATACCATATGGAGACTGCGAAGACAACGAGGAAGAGGAAGAAGACCTGCCAGACAACATGGGACATGAGCACGACGATGCTGAATAGCTGAATAAGAGCGAATGCCAGTCCAGCTAGCCTGTACGGAATATCTGTATCAACTATGCTTTGATCTGTGGAAGACTGAGGAGATCCAGAACAGAAAATTTTAGAAACCATCCAAGTTAAGCACACAACATCAGATGACAGGAGTGTAGCATGTGACTCGTAAGATCTACTGACCCGATTGAGAATTCTGCTTGAAGGTGTGGAGTCAAAGAATGACAAAGGTGCCCGGAAAACCGATGTGATCATTCCCAGGAATAGCCGCCGAGCAGTCTCAATAGCAATGGTGGAAAGCAGGACCGCTCTTCCCAAAATGAAGAAGGAGCTTCCTCCAGAGAGCATGGCAAATATCCCAATCAAGTGCTCTTTTGTGACGCTCTCGTCTCTCTCAGATCCCCACGCCATCCAGTAATTGCTTGCCATCTGCAACACCTGGAAGAGGACCTGACACAATAGGGTAATTGGAACAAGAGCTCCTCTGTATGCAGAGGTGACAAAGGTCGCATACACACGCCATTTTACTCTGCCACCTTCCGTCGCTTCATGTATACTTTGCTCTGAGACCCTGCTGCTTCGGGTAAGGTCAATAAATTTTGTTTCGGTTACTTCTATCTGGTTAGCCTGGTGGTAGCTCTTTGCTGAGCTGATACACTTTGGAGGGTTGACTTGATGTAAAGATTTATTGTGAGCTGCCATTTGTCTTACGAGTTCCCCATTAGGATTTGAAATTAAATCCTGATATTTTCCTGACTCAACAATTCTGCCTTCTTTCATAACCTGTACAATTATGCATGTATTGTAAGAAGTAACTGACAAATTACCAATATGTTTGTTGTAAATGTGATAACTTACCAGCACAAGGTCAGAAGCATCTAAGAACTCCAACTGATGAGTAACATAAAGGACAGTCTTCTTGTGCAAGAGTTGCATCAGACATTTCTGCATAACATCAGAGACAAAAGAAGTTAAATCAGTCATGCACATGAAAACAGAGAAGTTTTTTTCATTGGGAAAGAAGAATATCCAGGTAAAAGCAAAAAATTTTGCTTGCCTTGTACATATGAGCCCCAGTATGAGCATCAACAGCGCTGAATGGATCATCCAGCAAATATATATCAGAGTCGCTATAAAGTGCCCTCGCCATTTGGATCCTTTGTTTTTGTCCGCCGCTCAAGTTCAATCCCCTCTCCCCCACAATGCATAAATCTCCATCAGCCCACATCTCAATATCATGGTTCAATGCACATGCTTCCACCACATTTTCATAGAAAGCTCTATTCATTTCCTTCCCAAACAACACATTATCTCTAATGGTTCCTGTTTGTATCCATGCACTTTGAGGTACAAAAGCTTTTGACCCGTAAGTTTTGATACTTGGCCCGGAGACTCTAGGTATCTCACCAAGTATGCTACAGAGGAAACTTGTCTTACCAGAGCCAACTGAACCACAGATAGCCACCTTGCTCCCTTTTGCAATTTTGAGTTTCTTGGTTATTTTAATAGTTGGCCTGTTTGCTTCTCTATTCTGCCACGTAAATTCTCCAGCTTCAACCTCAATGGAGACACCTGGGGTAGTGGGAGTGTGGCAGTGTATCAATCTCTTCTGATCTTCCTCCATAATAAAACTCTGAATCCGATCAATTGAGACTTTAGTCTGAGCAACAATAGAAATAAGCTCAGGCAGATTGTAGATAGGTTCTTGAAGAATTCTAAAAGTGGCCAAGGCTGAGAGAACTGTGCCTGATGTCAAAGGTGTTCCCAACACGACGCAAACCCCAAACGTGACTACTGAAACTAATGTTGGGGAAGCCCAAAAGAGGAAAGCCACAGCGGAGCTCGTGTAGAGATACTTTCTGAGCCAACCCCTTTCTGTTTCCCGGAGCCGGAGCAGGTTTTCCAAAAATGCTGATTCCCATGAATGCAGCTTCAGCACTCTCATGCTCTTCAAGGTCTCTGAAGTAGCTTTTATCCGCGAATCTTTAGCTTCCATTATCTTGCTGTGGAGTCTTTCTTGCATATTGGCGAGTGGAGTGTTGCTTACCATCACAAACACTGTGGTGAAGAGGGCAGCAACGGAGGGAGCAGCCCCTAAATTCTTGTACAAGATGACCAGGGCAAAGAAGACCTGAACAGGAAGCAACCAGATACCATGGAAGTACCAGAAAAATTCTCCAATCCTCTCAACATCTACGTTGATGTAATTAATGATTTTGCCGCTACTTGTGCCACCATACTTAATTGACAGAGACTTTTCATATATCAGCGCCATCAAAGCTCCCCTGACCCTGATGCCAATACGATGAGCACCAAAATACCACTGCCTCTGAGATAGCGACTCAACGGTCTTGGCTGTGAAGAAGATTACTGCCAGAATCATGCCATGGTTCCACTTTATATTTTTATCCTCTGTTGACAAGAAGTTTACGAAGCTCGTAATCAACAGTGGACCGATGTAGGAAGCAGTTGTATTGACTCCTGGAAACATCATCAAATTAACACCACCACTCTCTACAGCTGAGATATAATAATCATTATCTCTTACATCTGATGATTAGAGAGAGAGAGAGAGAGAATTCGGGTGGTACCCTATCACAGATATAGCATAATTACTTAATGGTTTCAACATGACAGAAGTTCTGCCCTTGGAATGAACACAATGCGTGGTTGGTTTAAGGGCTCTGTCATCTAATTGAAGGCATTAATTATGGAAATGAAATACGCCTGGATTGATCTTCATATCTTAACTAATTCTGATAGTCTATCAGCTTCAAGTATCGCTTTAAAATTACTCCAGTGCATTTAACTTAGTTTCCTTGCACCCATCAGGTGGTGGGGATGTCAATACCGGGTCTGTTTTCGCTCCCTTTTTTCCCAAAATTATTCTACGTGTGCTTCAATTTAAAACTTTAAACACTTTGGAGGGCACGTATAGTTACCTGCAAAGACTGCATTTATGACCAGAGGCTTCCGTATTGCACCGAGTATGGCATTTGGCAGGGAGGTAATCTGAGTTTTCTGCTTTCTGAGAGACTCTCCAAGCAGTGAAGAAGCTTCATCAGCAGTTTCTGATTGAGGAATTGATGGTATGTCTTCCAGTTGGAGTTTTTCACGGTGACCCTTTTCAAAGAGGGGATTAAGCCATTTGAATGTCAGCTGGCTCCAGATTCCGGCACTCGAGTAGGGATCACTATCATGTCTTGAGTTATTATCTAACAGACTTGAAAGTAATGGTTCTGTGGCATCGCTCGTATCCGTGGTAGTAATGGCAGGTAGAGCGTTAAAGCATAGAAGGACCGACAATGGAAGAGAAGCAAAATCGATAACGTTAGCTTTTGGTAGAAACATTGGCACTTTTATGGATCTGAAACGGTGGAGGACGTAAAAGATGGCAACAAGCAAGTCACAAGTGCACGACAAAACCCACCACAGGATAAGAACAAATGGCCACGTGTTGGGCACTGAATAAACTGCAACGGCACAGGCAAAACACCAAACCATAGTTGAGAAAAGAGCCTCAATCTGGCATGCCCCGAATCTCCAATACTCGTGAACACAGAATCCCAGATAAGAGATACAGGTTATGAAATTCAATGAAACAGTAATTTTGCTGAAAAGGGACGATCCTTTTCTCTGCAACAACTGATTATTATCATCGCCATAACCTCTCCTCTTCTTCAGAACATCCCACAGAAGCCACACCACAAACACCACGCAGAATGCCACATTGACAATCCCCAGATTGACATCCATCAAAAAATCTAGAATCAGATAACCAGGAAAAAGGTAAGAAGAAAACTACTCCAATTCAGTTTCCCCACCCGATCAGTAACCAGAAGCACATCAACGAGAGTTGCACTCGTAAACAAAACCTGCACAATACCATTATAACATTAATCAATATTCTTTCACTGGAACAGTCCCAATGCTAAATTACAGAGAAGAAAAAAAAAAGAAAATAAAATAACACACCATTAAGCGAGTGCATTGACTCCGAAAGACAGAAGACGCTAACAAGACCAGTATAAGTTTACATACGACAGTGGTTTATATACACGAACTGGATAGATGTGAAGAAATCACGTGGGCCTTTCATGGTTGGTGAAATAGTGAAATGGAATCTAAGACTTATCCATGGTGTACTGCTGTCAATGTGACTGTATTCTTGCCTGGGATTAATGTTGGCTTTTGGTTAGTATACAAAAAGCCAAAAAAGAGAATCCCACCAATGGATTCTTCAGAAGTGCAGGACACTCCTCGTGATTTAATTTTTGAAGTGATCCACAGAAAATTAAAAAGAATTGGACCAGAATCTAAACAGCCTCTGCAGATTGAATTTTATTTAATCTGGCCATTACTGGAGGCCACTGTCACTTTTCTGCAGACAGAATGTCATCATGCATGCGTCCATTTATTTTAGGATAAATGATACTTTATCCATTAAAATTATTAATTTTGATACATTATCTTTTACTGACAAAACGTTAATACTTTGTCCAATGAACTTGTAATTAAAACACTTCGTCTGTGAAGTGAAATAGTGAATTTTCATTCAAAATTTATAACTAAAACCCATCGTATGATTGGTTTGTAAGTTTTTTGGGTAATTTTTTATTACTTTGTTTGAAAATTTTGATATTTTAATTATTTCATTGTTATCCACAATCACTTATTAAATTTTATAATAAAAATAACCATTTATCATATTTTCTATTATTGATTGTGATAGGAAATTATTATTATTATTTTTACCTAGTCTTCAAGTAAAAAAAAATGAAAAAAAAAACAAATTTTCTCGAAGCTTTGACTATTTTTCATTTCTACTAACAACTAAGCAAAATCTCAATAATGTTTCCCACTATAATCAATAATTTGAAATATAAAAAAGGATTATATTTTTAATATAAAATATTGTTAGTTACTATACTGAAAAAAATAGTTGAATAGATAAGCAATCAAAAAACTATTTTGCTTTTTTCAAAAAAAAAAAAAAACTATTTTGTAGATGAAATTATATAAATAAAATGCATTTTTATTGATTAGTGTAGTTTAGCTATATATTTCGATTAAAAATTTACATGAAGCTCAAGAAAAAATTTGACAATAATAACCTATAAATTATTTTCAATAATAAATATAAAATTATTCAAGATGCCAAAACTTAAAAGAAGAAAAAGAGAGAGATAAAGAAAATCCCAAATAATGAACATTTGAGAATAAATGAAATAAAAAATTTTAAAAATTAAAATAAGAAGAAGATAAATAAAACTTTAAAAATATGATAAAAGAAAAATAAATTAAAATATAGATGATAAATTACATGTTTGAGAGTAGAAAATATAATTAATTGAATTTGATGGAGAAAAGTACAAAAAAATATAATAAATAAAAGTTGGGGAGGGATACCGAAGAAATTAGAATGTATAATAAACTAAAGTTGAAGGTTGAGAATATAAAACATCATAGGAAAGTTTGGGGAGGAAAGGAAAATCAAGATGATAAATGAAAACTAAATACACATCAGAGTATTTTATCCTTAGTATTTTAAGACCAAAATAGGTCTCACAATTTCCATATAGAAGTAATACTAATGCTAATACTAATACTAATACTAATACTAATAATAATAATCATATAACATGGCGGATATTATGGATAAATTCGTCATTATGTTCCTACCTCATATACAAGGTCAGCCCCTGCCATATGTATCATCAATGTAATCAATAATTTTCCATATATGCGTAGTCTCCGGTTCTTATAACACTAACACTATGTTTGGTTCACGAAATTTTATGGGGAAAAGAAAAGACAGAATGAAAGAAAAATATTTTTTATGTTTGGTTAGTAAGGAAAATAGTAAAGAAAGAAAAATCAGTATAAGAAAAGGAAATCAGCTTTCCTCATAAAAACGGGAGGAAAAGGAAAGAAAAGCCTCGCTCTCTTTGGTTTATTGGATTGGTTTTATGATGATTTAAATGCCAAATTTAATCGCTTTTGGTTGTTAGAGAAAGATCTATTAGAATAACCCCCAGTCTCTTAGTGGTTTGTGGAAAATTTATTTTCTTCTTTGTTTTCCTTAATAACCAAACAAATTGGAAAATGTTTGATTTCTTGTGATTTCTTTTCATTTGTCTTTGTGTTTTTCTTTTCTTCCTAGAATCCATAAACCAAACACACTGTAAACGCCAGTGTTTGTGGCGTAGTTGGTAGACTAATAGGGGATTTGGGTGAGCTTAGTGGAGTATATAAATTTGTTGTAAATGTTAGGTATTTTTTTTTTTAAAAAAAAGAAGAACTTATAAACTTAAAAAATAAAGTATTTGATACTTATAACTTCTTTAAAAAAAAGTTACGAATATTTATTTTAAATATTTTATCAACTACTTTATTTTATACAATAAAAATGACATAAATATCATCAAACTGTATTTTATTAATGATATTTAGTTAACTCATATCATTATTACAATAGAAAAATTATAATAAATTATAATTATAAATTTAACCAGTATTTTATAAGATATTCTTATTATTTTTAGTGGAACAATTAACTTGTTCGAGTTTAGGAGCTCTGAAAATATACACAATATTATATAAGTTTAACCAAACACCCTCTAAAGCCCGGCGTCTCTCCAAAGTGCAGACGAGCCGAACTTAGCCAAAATGACACCAAGTGCAACAATACCCAAGACATTCTTGTTAGACGTAACGTTTAATCAAAATTGAATCACAATTCTTTGAAAAACAAAGAAATCAAGAAGAGGGCGAGTGAAAATAGAAGGCACTCCTCCTTACAATGAACAAAAGCTTTGATTGGTCCAAACCTTAAATGCCCTTTTCCAAGTTGGGATAGCTGTTGGAGTCGATGCGCACCCAGTGTGGTGTGGAGCTGTGGAGTCCAAAACTGTACAATTCACCCAGGAATCCCTCTATCGAACGGAGGTTCTGGTCGGGGCATGTGCCCGGCGTACTGTTGAAAAGCATGCAGTTCCACCACGTAGGACGGAAAAGCGTGTTGGATAGAAGAGGGCGTGTGGAGGATGAAAGCGGGCTCGCAGTACGGCTGCGTCCGGCGCGTGCGTTTGTATTTGTACGGTGATATTGTTATGTGGCACAGCCGCAGAGGCAAACTCCATTTAAAGTGGTACATCGAAGAGCGAGACTTGCGCAAAATTGCATTAATTTCCTCCTTTCAAAATACAAACATGAAGCGCACCGTATTTAAAAAAACATGTCAGATATTTGCACGCATATTTAATATTCAATTGTATTTCTTTTATTATAGTCGTTCGAAATCAAATTATATACACAAACATTGCGACATGGTATGAATGCAAATTTTGTGGAGGATAAAGGTTACTTTGGAAATTTATAAATAACATAAAATAAAAGAAATAATGAGAAAAATAACTTATATTGATGAATATTGTGTTTGGAGTGATTGATCTTGACGAGAAGAAAATTTTGCTTTTTTTGGGATACAGATTTTGCAGGTAGAAAAAATTGATACGGGAATTCAATAATATTGAAAAAGAGAAAGAAATAAATAAAAAATATTATTTTATGAGTAGAATGTTTGAAAAGAAATATTTTGACCGAATGTAAATTTTATTATGGGAACAAGTTTTTTGATGGAAAGAGATTAAAAAAAGTATAATTTATGTACTCCAAATATAAATTACTTTTTCTATACCATTATATCATTCAATTATATATTATAATAATAGAAAAATGTACACCAATGTTACCAGTAGTTATATAAATAAATTAATTATATGTTCTAAAGCATATATTCTATATCATTTACAATATATATGTATATATATGTATAAATAAGATTATTTATGAGCCTCATAACACTAACATATAATTGGTAAAATTGACACATTCTATACATGTACAAAATTATTTATAAATTATAAATTATTATATTCAAATAACAAAAATAATTTTATTTAAAATTAAATTTATAAATAATAATTGAAATAAGAAATGAAGAAGACCAAAAGAAATTAAAGAATGAGAAAATTTAAGAGAAAACACAAATACAAAATATGTTAAAAATAGAGAAATAAATGATAGAAAAAAGAATTTAGAATATCATAAATTGTGTTTAAATTTACTTTTTGTCCATCTTTCGTATTTTTCTTATTTAAATCAATAGTGATTTGTTATTAGTGTTTCTTAAAATGTTTTGTGGCTTGTTAATTTTATTGCTTATCTTTCAATTTGAAAGTCAAGGTTAGCCATATCATGACCATTCGATTTTAGAAATCAGATTTTAGAATTCTGTTTTAAAATATGTTTTTTATTTTAATTTTTCGGAATTTTGATTTTCAATAAATATATTTTTGGAAAATTTGATTTTGCCTAATGTAAATATATATGTGTGTGTGTGTGTTGTGCAAATCTTAAATTAGATTTCCAAATCTTAGTTTTAAGTAATTTTTTTGACATTAATTTAAATAATATATATAATAAATTTAATATAAGTAAATAATATATAGTTTTAATTAGCTAGTCATTGAATTTCAAAGACATATACGTTTATTAATATGTCAAAATAAATTACAATGGACAACATGTTGTATAAACAAAAATTATTGCCTTTTTTTATATACTAATATTTTTTCTTAATATTAATGGATACCCACAGTCAACTATAAGTTAACAAGTCTTAAGAAAAAGATTCTTGACAAAGTAAAGCAAAAATATGTCATTTTAATTTTCTTCTGAATAAACAATCAAAAAACAATTATGCATCCACTATGATATATTTCTTTTATTTTTGAAAATACTGTACAAAAAATGTCCATGTGTTAATTATTGTTTTTTCTTCACTGTGAAATAAATCTTATTAAAATAATTGAAAATAGAAAGTAGGTTTTTGACTAACATGTGTATACAATTTAACTGCTTAAAAGCTGCATTCTAACAAAACAAAATTTGGTTACCAAAAACTTAAGAGCTGTTAGAAAAACCAAAGCCTACATTCATTTTTAAATTATAAAATTCAAAAATATACATTCAATTATTATATTTTTTAAATTTTACTTATTTTTTCTTCATAGTCTCACACAAGTTATGATATCTTACACAGGTTTAAAAGCCAAAACAAATTTTGCAAACACTGTCAGATAATTGCTTCTTTAACAAAATTAAGAAAGCATGTTTAGCAATCGGAAGTCAGAAACAGTTGTCAACAGTTATTTATTAATAACAAAAGAATTGGTGTCACAGCAACAATAATACTTAATTAATAATCTCAATTGATAAAAAACCAAAAATGCATTATAATCAATAGCATTCACACTCATTATGCATATAATAAAAAAAAAATTATAGATAAGATATTTTAATCAAATATATATTTTATATATTATTATTTCGATAATATATATTAATAGAAGGTTTTTAAATATCAAAAGAGACACAAACAATTAAATATATCGAGTAATTAAATTTTTAATGAGAGAGATTAAAGAATGTATTTTAAGAGATCTATTAAATGACCAAAAGAGCTTACTATATGTAATTTAAAATTTTGAATTAATCGAGAGGGTTTTTTTTATTTTTAATATTAGAGTATAAAGAAAATTGTTCGTAATTGAATTTATTAAAAAAGGTTATTTAAAAAACAATTAAAAGACCAAAAAAGTCCCATACGTTTTGAATAGTAAAAAATGATTACTGGAGATAAGAAAATGATTTAAAATAGTAATAGAAGATATAAGAGTTAGATTTAATAAAGAAAAAGTTCGAGTAAGATGAGCTCTTGACTACAATCTCCCACTAAAATCAATTTTAAATAAAATTATCGTGTTTGGATAATTGGATTGATTGACAGTCCAATAATTAGAATGAGTCTGCGTAAGAAGTAAGATCTTTTCACCTAACTAGGGATTATTGATGAAAATAATGCTGCTTAAGTAACATGGAAATACAGATTATTTTAAGCCGACAATTAAACCTCTTTTCATTCCAATCACGTTTTTCTCGCTTTGATTATCATCCTTTTCGAAACTAATCATGATTTCTTAATTGGTCTGCACTTTAATTATTGATTAATGCCTTAATTCATGAGCCCATCATTCTCAACAAGCCAACATGTAACATTGGAGACAGACTTCTTCAAGGGTAAGGATAAGTTTTGCTTTAGGTGTTTTTTTTTTTTTTTTTTGGGGACTTTTTTATCTTAAATAAATATTAAAAGGGATCGATTGTACAGTGAATTCAGGGGGATTTCTCAAATTCTAATATTATTGAATGACTTTGGTGCATGTGGAAAAATATTTCTCACTATCATATCTCATCTTCAAAATGAATGAATGTGCAAGGTATTGTAGAATTTTTGGTGCCAGAACTTCGGCTTGATTTAAGTCAAATTGGATCACACAAAATAAGGATCAACAATGATTGCAATATAACAAATGGAAAAAAAAACTAAAAAGTTAATTGCAACAAGGATTTAAAATGACTGCAATATATATATATATATATATATATATATATGATTTCAATCTCTTTAAAATACTCGTGCATACAACATAAATATATATTTTTAAATATCTTTTATCCATAAAAAAATTATATTTAATAAAATAGATAAATAATTATTCTTTATCAATACACTTTCAAATTCTCCCCCAAAAGATCCCATATATTATGATCTATTGATGCATACTAATACCACGTCAAATTCTTGCCAAACTATATTCCAAATAACACAACACAACTTTTCAATTCTAAAACCTAAAAAATATTCCAATGGTCGCAACCCTGAAAACTCTAGTCCAGAGATTTCAGAATTTTATGGCCATCGGAAAAAATTCCACATAACAATGAGATATCAAAAAACATACATTAATAATTAATAACAATAAATTGTTGAGAAATCGTTATTTCATTTTATGAATATCCGTCATATGATCATTTTCAAAAAAAAAAAAAAAAAAAGACTGATTCAATCATCCTCCTGGCAAGTGGCAACTGCAATAGCAGAGTCCACATTTGCTGGTTCAGCTTTGGAGGAAATAGTGACGATATTGCTGCAGCCAACCACAGGTGACCCAAAAGGCCACATAGATTGGAATCTAAAAAGGATTTCCATGTGAAAAGTCTCCCTTCTTGGAATGTGCAAAAAAGCAAAAGGTGCTGCATTTTTATTATTCATAATAAGAGCTAAACCAACCCACTAGAAAGCAAAAACACCCACCAGTCTCAAGTTTTGAATTTAAATTTGGATTTTGGCTCTTTTCCATTGATTGAAAGTGGTAGTTTTGTGAATCTTTGATTGGTTCATTCCTCCTTGTAGGGTGATCTAGTCATGTTCTTATCATCATTCATCAAGGTTGGTCATTGCTTCTATCTTTCTTTAAATTTTTGGCAACTTTGTCATACATTGCCACGTTTCTAAGACTTTATAAAAGTTTACTTTCAATGGGTTTCAACTTAGTTTTAGGTAATTTTTTAGACATTAATTTAAATAATATATATAATAAATTTAATATGCGTAAGTAATATATAGTTTAGTTAGCTAGTCATCCAATTTTAAAGACATTTGCATTTATTAATACTAGTAATAGATGCACACTCTATGTGTGTACATATAAAATTTTAAATATAATATTTTATTGTGTAAATTATTTTATATATGTATTTATCTTCTAGGAGAAATTTTTCATTATATTATATTAATATACGTATAATATAAGTAAGGTATAGCATACAATAAAAAAAATTAAAGGTGAATGTTAATTAGTATATTTAAAATATCAAAGCTAAATTCGTTCGAAAATTGAGGTAAATTTATAGGGATTGGGTGTTGGTAGGAGGTTAAACTAACGTGTATGTGAAGTTATAAGTTATAACTATGGTAGAAGTTATCTATTTATTAAATATAAATAAGAGTATTTCTATAGCGTAATTTTGGGACCAAAAATTAGTTTTTTAGGGGTTTTGTATGTGCAAAAATAATAAAATATTTTTTATGCCTTGATATAAAAAAATATGCAAAAACAAAACTCATTACTTATTGTATTTACTTTTTGATAAATGATTTTTAGAAAAAGAAAAATTATAAAATGTTAAAATTCAAAATAAATGTAAAAACAAATATTATTAAATGTTTCAAAATTAGGGTTATAATCGAGTCAAATTGAACTCAAGTACCTTGCTATTTAAACTCGATTTGATTGAAATTTTTTAGAGTTCAAGCTTAGAGTTAAGTATTTGAGTTCGAACTTAACCAACAATAGGAGAGGTAGTTTAGGAAATTTAATAAGGGTGGGGGATGTGATTTTCATCTCGTCAAGTCTAGTAGCTCAACAAGTTTTCGAGTTTTGGAATACAAATTTCAATTTATTAAAGCAAGCCTTTCAACTTAAGTTCAAATTTAATTAAATTTGAATCGAATTTTAATTGAGTTACTTGACTGAGTCAGTTAAATAGATATGTCTTACTAATAGATCCATTTCAAAGTCAAGAGATCTTTGGGGGCTATTGTTGGCATATCATTTTATTCATATCTCAGAGGTTAGGGAGAAAAGAGATTGTCACGAACAGTGCTTGTTATGGTGATTAATGCATGGTATAATTACCTTTTTCTTCCTTCAATGTCCACGTAGAGAATTAAATAGTAGGGCTATTTTAGGAAATATATTAAAAGTCCAAAATCAGTTACTCTATGCCGAATCCTAAAATAGTATAGATGTCGAAATAAATTACAATGGACAAAATGTTGTATAAACAAAAATTATTCCCCATTTTTATATACTAATATTTTTTTATCTTTATATTAATGGACGCCCACTGTGAACTTAAGTTAACAAGTCTTAAGAAAAAGATTCTTGGCACAGTACGCAAAGCAAAAATACGTCATTTTAATTTTCTTCTGAAAAAAATAAAAAAAAAATTATGTATCCACTATGATATATTTCTTTTATTTTTTTTAAAATACTGTACAAAAAATGTCCATGTGTTAATTATTGTTTTGTCTGCACTGTGAAATAAATCTTATTCAAATAATTGAAAATAAAAAGTAGATTATTGACTAAAAATTACCTTGTGTATAAAATTTAAGTGCTTAAAAGATACATTCTAACAAAACAAAATTTGTTTACCAAAAACTTAAAAGCGATTAGAAAAACCAAAGGAATTTCCAAATTGAAATTCAAACGGATTTTACAAAGGTTTAAAAGCCAAAGCAACTTTTGCAAACACTTTAAGATAATTGTTATCAACAAAATTACGAAAGAATGTTTGGCACTCAGAAGTCAGAAACAATAGTCAACGGTAATTTATTAATTAAAAAATAATTGGTGTCACAGCAACAGTAATACTTAATTAATAATCACAATTGATAAAAACCAAACTGCACTATAATCAAGAGCATTCGCACACATTATGAAAAATTATAGATAAGTTATTTTAATCAAATATATTTTTATATATTATTATTTCAATAATATATATTAATAGAAGCTTTTTAGGCAAAAAGGTCGAAATACATAAACAATTACGTATATTGAGTGATTAATTTTTAATGAGAGAGATTAAAGAATGTATGTTAAGAGATCTATTAAATGACCAAAAGAGGTCACTCTATGTAATTTAAAATTTTGAATTAACCAGAGGGTTTTTTTATTTTTTCTGTTGGAGTATAAAGAAAACTGCTCGTAATTGAATTTACTGCAAAAAGTATTTTAAAAAATCAATTAAAAGACCAAAAAAGTCTTATTCGTTTTGAGGACTTAGAATTGACAACTGGAGATGAGAAAATGGTTGAGAAAAAGTTGAGTAGGACCAGCTCTTGATCGCAACCTCCCACTAAAGTCAATTTTTAATAAAAATATCGTGTTTGGATACTTGGATTGACTGACAGTTCAATAATTAGAACGAGTCAGCGTAATAACAAGGATCTTTTCACCTAACTATGGATTTCTTAATAAAAATAATGATGCTTAAGTAACACGGAAATACAGATTATTTGTAAGCCGACAATTAAACCTCTTTTCATTCCAATCACATTTTTCTCGCTGTAATTATCACCCTTTGTGCAACTAATCATGATTCCTTGGTTGGTCTGCACTTTAACCATTGATTAATACGTTAATTCATGAGCAAATTATAGTCAACAAGCCAACATGTAACATTGGAGATAAGACTTTTCCAAGCTTTAGGTGTTTTTTTTGAAACTTTTTTATCTTAA
The DNA here is from genome assembly GCA_019155195.1 of Avicennia marina. NCBI lineage: Eukaryota > Viridiplantae > Streptophyta > Magnoliopsida > Lamiales > Acanthaceae > Avicennia > Avicennia marina. The sequence goes on from CM032763.1 coordinate 10,751,623, forward strand.
AGAAATATTAAAAGGGATCAATCATAAAGTGAATCCCGGGGTGATTTCTCGAATTGTAATATCATTGACTGATTTGGGTGTACGTGGAAAAGCATTTTCTTTCTATCATATCTCATCTTCAAAATGAATGATTAAGATTTTGTAGATTTTTTGGTGCTAGAACTTTGGCTTGATAGAAGTCGAATTGGATCAAATTGATAGAAGTCGAATTGCAACAAGTATTAAAAATTACTGCAATACACAAAAATGATTTCAATTCCTTTCCAATACTCGTGCATACAACCTAAATATATATTTTTAAATATCTTTCATCCATAAAAAAACTTATATTTGATAAAATAGATAAATGATTGTTCTAACACTTTCAAATTCTCCCCCCAAAGATCCCCTATATTATGATCTTTTGATACATATTAATACCGCGTCAAAGTCTTGCCAAACTATATTCCAAATAACAATTCTCAAAACCTAACAAAATATTCCAATAGTCGTAAGCCAGAAAACTTTAGTCTAGAGATTTCAGAATTTTACGGCCATGGGAAAAAAATTTCAACATAAAGTTGCCCATTCTTACAGTAATCAAATACTGAAATAAATACATTAATAACGATAAATTGTGAAGAAATCGTTATGTTCATTTTATAAATGTACGTCATATGATCATTTTCAAAAATTAGAGAGAGAGAGAGAGAGAGAGAGAGAGAGAGACTAATTCAATCATTCTCATGGCCATTGGCCACAGCAATAGCAAACTCCGTACATTGCCGCAGCAGCTGTCGGGGAAATAATAAAGATATTGCTGCAGCCAACCACAGCTGACCCAAAAAGCCACATAGACTGGAATCTAAAAAGGATTTCCACGTAAAGGTCCCCCCCACGTTGAAGTGGGTTAAAAAGCAAAAGGTGTCGAATTTTGGATTTTTCATAACTAAAGCAACCCACTAATAAGTAAAAAAAAAAAAAAACCCACTTGTCTCAAGTTTTGGATTTAAATTTGGCTTTTGATTGTTTCTCTATCGATTGAAAGTGTTAGTTTTAGCCAAGTTCTTATCATCAATGTTGGGTATTGCTTTGATCTTTCGTTGAATTTTCGACAGTTTTACGTCTTTTTGTCATATAATGCGATGTTTCTGAGACTAATAAAGTTTACTTTCAATGGGTTTTGCAGTTAGAACACAAAATGATGAAAATCTTCGACGTATATGTGTCGTTGCAATTTCGGAAACGTTTGGAACTTTGTTAAATGACGACATATCTTAGAAATAGTGTCGACATAATTTCTTGTATTGTTCGTTGGTACGATGATGTTGACATAATATCTTGTATTGTTTACAAGTAGGAGAAAAATAAAAAGGACTCTTTCATTAATAATTTTCCTACCTTAAATCTATCGGGACTTCTATATTAATCACCTTAAAATGTCAAAGTGTTAAATCCCTAAAATACTCTTATATTTATTTTATTTTCCATTTCTTCCTTTTTCATTTTAATTTTTATCTTCTTAATAATTATTTTCTTGCCTTTTTGATTTTTATAAAACTTTTTAACGTATTAAACATGTAATCTTTACCAATCCACTGATATAAATTACCTAAAATACTACTAGTCTTCTATCATTCTTATTTCTCTTTTTCATTTTTAATATTTTATCTCTTTAATAACTATTTTCTTTCTTTTTCCTTTTTAAAAAAAGTTCTGCATAATTTTAAAATTTGAATACTTTAAAATAACATTTAATAAAATTGTCTTTTCTAGTCTGATAATGGATTTGGAGGACCACTCCAGATTTTGGTCTCATTCTGGATTATTCCAAGCACATATTCGCCTTTTCTGAATCTTCAAAAGTTGTGAACCATATTGCCTTGAAAAGGGCCAAAAAAAAAGATAAAGTTTTGCCCTTTCTTTTCCCTTCTTCATATTTAGCTTTTAAATTTTAGGGAAATATGTAAAAGAAATATTTTCTTCTATTATGTTGCCAAGCAAACCAAGAAAAAAATGTCTTACTAATAATAGTTATGGCAATTTTGGAGTTGTATGATTGTTTCAAGTAGTGTTTCATAACACTCAATTCTATTATGTTTTTAAATTATATTTGTAAGGAAAAATTAGTGGAATTTGATTTTGCCCACTTTCAAAATTTCCATTTAGAAGAAACCCAAAAAAAAATAATAATAATAAAGACCAGAAAATTATTCTAAAAGTCAAAACAGTCCAAACCGAGCCCAAAAAGAACGGCCATTTTGTGACTGAATGGTCATAAAAAGCCCACAAATAAACTTCAGACATATCACAAACTCTGTAAAATCATTATAAAATGCACAAGTCTCTAATAAAAATTAACATTGGTGATATAATCCAATTACAGTAATACTGTTAATTGCGAATGTAAAATAACTTATAAAAAGATTAATTAGTAAATAACTAGCCTCCATTAATAATCTCAACCTACAGCCTATGCCACTTCAACGCCACTTATAAAAATAAAAATTGAAAGAAAAAAAGAATTCTTTTAGAAAAGAAACTAAACTATTATACAAATGAGATTATTATATGTAAATTTAAGCACGCATGTGATGTATGTCAAAATTTTTAGTACATATTAGGGCTTTACCCACTATAATGACTAACTTTGGTCATTTTAATAAAATTTTAAAAATACCCTTGTTATTAATAAATTTGTTTATATTATTTAATAACTAATTTTGATTTTGATTATAAATACATTCTATGTGTTACGGCTCTACCTCTATAATAACCATCTTTAGTTATTTTAATAAATTTTCTAAAATATCCATGTTAATAAATCTATTTATACTATTCAGGAATTATTTTTAGTTCAAAATATAAATGAATTAAAATATCCTTAGTTTTTTTTTTCCTTTTTCCTCTTTAGTAATATTAAATTCTCTCTCTTTTTTCAATTAACATTTAATTTTTTTTCTTTCCTTATCTTTTTCATTACCTTTTATTTTTTCTTTCTACTTTTAAAATATATATAATTAAGTAATTTTGTTTTATTATTAAACAACAAAAAATAAAACAATATCATGTTTATTAAAATTAATGAAATTATATTATTTTTTTTATTAAACGCACATAGAGTGTGCAAATTTTATTGGTTATTATTAATTTTTTTACACTTTATGTGTGTTAAAAATATAAAAAATATTCATAGTCGGAGAAAATGAATAATGAGATATGAAAGAGATTTGTATTTAGTCCATATACACGAGAGTTCTTAAATTTGGAGATTAAACCTCTCTGCACGTCTATGCATATATACTAGGAGAAAGATCCTTTAACAGTTGGACCAAATTCTAATTTTATAGAATTTAGACTTTTTTTATTAAATATAAAATTTTTGATTGGTTTAAAAGTTTAATTGATTTTAAACAATTATTTAAATAGAATAAATGAAAGGCAATGAAAAATGTGCATGACCAAAAAGCTATATCGTAATTAATATTTTAGTAACTAGCAACGTAGTAACATAACTAGGCGGGTAACTTATACTTTACATGTAATAATTTAATAATTATATTTATATTAAATTAAACATTTTGTAAAATTAATTAATGTTTTTAATCAAATTACAACACTAAATTAATAAAAAAAGAGTTTATTAACTTATTTAGTATAAAAAAGAAATACATGATGAATGAAAAAAATATCCTCATTTTGCAAATTGTTGTTAAATGCAAATTAAATATACATAAGTACTCAAATTTGTTTATTTTGGGAGAAAGAAAATTATAAAATAAATTTTAATTTATCATCAAGTATAATCACGGATACGAATCCTCGAGTATCCCTTTTTAGTTGCTACATAAATTAAGTACAACAAAGTGAAATAAACATTAAATAAATAAAATTATAACTAAAGCAATAATTCTTTCACCAATTTTTGCATCTTTCTTTTTTATTATATGTAGAAAATTTAATAACTACTTTATAGCTTTAATTTAATTAAGAAACTATAAATTTGCAAAATTCATATGCATCGTAATAAACAAAATTAGTTTAAGTTGGATATTATATAGATATATTAATCGATACACACACATGCATATTCTCACAAATGTCAATTACAACACTTATATGCATCATTCTTTTTTTAATTTCAAGTTTTAAATTATTTCTGAAATTATTTTATATTAATGCATTTAAAATTTTCTGTATATAAAAATTATGTTTATTGGGAACCAAAGATAATGTTAACTGAAACTTTATATGCATTGATTGATTAATTAATTTCCACAAGCTGATTTAAAAATTTTAGTTTTAATTTTGCTAAATAAGGAGCTTACATTTATAGTTGGCATGTTTTGCATGCTGATGAATTTATAAACATATTTCAAAATATAAGCAATTTTAGATAGTCTATTAAATAAAATAAGGATCTTAGACATAATATTAACTACTACTCTGATAATAAACCTAATATATGATAATAATCTATATTTTTCAAAATCATTAACGTAATAATGTATTTGTATGTATTAGTCTTTTCAAAATTAATTATAATAAAAAATACTTTAAGAATAAAAAAATTCGTGAAAATGCTTTATTAATTAAAATTATTACACATTTTATACCACAGTAGTTTTCATTAGTATTTGTTAGCATTTGAAAGAAAATATTACTTTATCAAATATCAAGCAAAGATATTATCTCAAACAGTAAAAATGATAACATAGAATATATTATATATTTTTTTTTGTCATTAATACCACTTAAATCAAATGAATCAATTATACTGATTTGTGTTTTGAATGAATATAAAAGTAAATATTAAAAAATTGTTTAAATTCAATGACATGTGAGTTAACCGATTTCATTTTCTATAAAAAGTTTCTAAAATTATTTAATTTATGTTGTATATATTTTAATTTTGATTTTTTATAATTAATTAATTTTATTTTTATAATTAATTAATTTTACTTTAAAAAGTTATAACTACATATGTTCTCTAAACTGGGACTTTACAATTTTCATTTTTCAGTTTTATTCTTTATGTATTTATGCACATTTTTGTTGTGCAATATTTAAAATTAGATTCTTAAATTTAATTTTTCGTGATTAATTTATGCATAGGATAAAGCCATAAATGAATTATAATACTAATTATATATCACAATATATAAATTTATTAATTTCCCTTAAAATAAAACTAAAATTAAAACAAATCATTAAATTGAAAAGAAAAACACCTTCTAAAATTTAGAATTTCAATTTTAATAACCCAATTGTTTTATTTTTCCTCAAAAAAAATCTTATTAATTTTAAAAGAAAATTAAAATTACAAAATTAATTAATCATTGCACTTAGTGGGATCATGCAATATGCCTACTCATTTAAACACTTGGCAAAAAATCCTAATCCTTTATGCTTTCAACTATAGGTATTTTATAAATTTTTATAATGATATGTGTGTGAGTGTGTGTTTTTCATTAAAATTCATCTCAGTTCCTAAATACAAAGAGCATTGGCAAAAAATTGCAAATTGCAAATTTTAAGATTGAAATTATGGAGGCAAAACAAATATAGTTATGGAAAATAAAAGTTGCTCTATAGCAAAAGTTGACCGGAGTACTAAATTCTCTTAATTCAATGTGTTTATGCAAATAATAATGTATCTATTTGACAATTATTTCCAAAGCCATTAAGAGGGAGTTTGGCTAAGCTTAATCTTTTCACTTTAAGTGACTTATAAGACATTTTTAGAGTTTATAAGTTCATAAATCTCACTTTAAAAATAAGTTAATAAAGTCTTCGTGAAATAATCTTATAAGATTTTGTTCAAATTTATAATCATTGTTAACTATAATTTTTTGGTATATTAATGATAAAAATAAATTACTAATATAATATAATTAAATATATTTATGTCATTTTATATATATATAATAAAATAACTTATAAGATATTTGAAAATAAGTTAGAAAAAGTCAACTTATTTTTAAAGAGCTTATAAGTTCCAAACATCTTATTTTGAAAACTTATAAATTTTTTCATTTTAAAATTTTCCAAACACTCTTAACAAACTTATAAGCTCACAAACATATTTTGAAATATTTAGAAAAATTTATAAACTCGCCCAAACACCGTCTAAAATTCATCCGCTTATTTTCCTCCTCCTCACAATAAGGGGCTCCTTCCGATCTGCATTTTTTACACCTTCACCTCCATTCTCTCGGACTCCGGCCACAAAGAAACTCTACCACTGCAAAAATGCCTGTGCCATGACTGTAAATTGTAATGGAATGTAAATTATTTAATCATAAATAATTTGAATTGTGACTGTTCAAAAGAAAAAAAAATTTCTATAATTAGCCTTTTTTTTTCTATATATATATATATATAACAAAAATAAAGTTATTTTGGTAGGTTGTTGATTCTTTGCCGATCGATTAGAATTCCCTTAAGCTGGTTATGATTATTTTTGTCTTGCTATGTTTATTTTTTAATTTTCCACCACAAAATATATTTACATTTTAAATTTTATTTCTCTCTCTATTTTATTTTTACATAATTTTAAATAAAAACATAATTAAAAAAGCAAACCCCAAAATTACTCTGTCTATTGCAAAAGAAGCAATTCCAAGCGCCTGTAGTTGTGATTTGATGTTAATAACGGATTTCTTTTAATTCCCATAGCTGGGCTCTTAGTGAAATTTATTTGTTGGATATAAATAATTTTTTTCAAAAAAATAAAACTTGACTTACAAAGTACTTTCCCAACCCAACCGTTAATTAAACGCAGCAAATTTAAAAATAATTCGACCGTTGCCTTCAACTCCCAAAAATAGCCGTTGCACTTCCATTGAAACCCTAAATTTATTCCCCTGGTTTTAATATACTATCAAATCGAAAATTGATTGATGTTATGCGAAAAGGAAACCCTATTCTTGCTTTTTTCGGTGAATTAATCTCGATTTTGCATCCTTTGGTTAAAGCCCTGCCCGCGCAATATTTTCAGTCTCCTCCAGATTTAGGTGGTTGAATTCAAGGTTCAAAGAGAATAACTATGGCTTCTAAAACTGCCACAAAAGACATAATCACTCTGCGAGGATCAGCGGCTATTGTTAGTGAATTCTTCGGTACGCCTCTTCTCTTTTTATTTGGGGAAGAAAATCGTTTGACCTTTAATCCGATATTTTTTTGGTTTTTTTTCTTTTTGTTGGATTTTTGGATTTTAATCTTGACTGATTCATGGATTTCACGGAAATTCCTTTGCAGGTTATGCTGCAAACAGGTAAGAATCTTGATTTTATATATCTTGTCTGTGCCATTTCTTTGAATTTGTTTAACCTGTGAAATGAGTTGTGGTCTTTTGGCTGTGAAAAATTTGTTTCAGTATATTATACAATCGTGGAGTTTATCCAGAAGAGAGTTTTGCCAGAGTCAAAAAATATGGGCTCCCACTGTTGCTCACTCAAGATGAAGGGGTCAAATCCTTCATTTCAAATTTAACTTCTCAGCTTTCGGGTAATCCTCAGCTTATTTAACATAAAGTTTGATTTCAAAATGAGATGGGTTGCATATGCTACTTGGAAATCAGACTTCATAATTAAGTGAATTCATTTAATGAATTGTGTGAAGAGTGGCTGGAAGCTGGGAAGCTACAGAGGGTGGTGCTTGTGATCATGAGCAAAGCAACTGGTGAGGTCTTTGAGAGGTGGAATTTCAGTATTGAGATGGATAGCGAGGTCATTGAGAAGGGGTAACATGATCTTGCATATCAAATTTGGACTTTGAAATTCCTTTTTTATTTTTTGGTTAGCATTATTTTGTTGAGAATGGAATATGATTGGTGTTCAGAGTGTCAAGGGAGAAGAGTGATAAAGAAATTATGAGGGAAATTCAGGCGATCATGAGGCAGATAGCATCCAGCATTACTTACCTGCCATGCCTTGATGAACCCTGTAAGACTCATGCCGAAAATGACCTAAGATAATACATGCTTGTATTTCTTGACCCCACTAAATTTGATATGGTATGGTTGGTGTTCATTGTAGGTGTTTTTGATGTTTTAGCATACACTGACAAAGATTGTGCTGTCCCTTTTACTTGGATTGAGAGTGACCCTAAGCTGATTGCTAACCCGCAGATGGTGAAACTGCACTCTTTTGATACCAAGGTAAAAATTATTGCATTGGCCTAATTCTGTTAGAAAAGAAACCTCAGACAGTTCATACTTTTTCAGTGATCTGATGTGAGGTATGTGTTGTCTGGGACTGCAGATTCACAAGGTCGACACCCTGGTATCATACAAGAACGACGAGTGGGATGAGCCATAATCTGCACACTGCAGCACCGTTTGTGTATGCTAGAGCTTTGTTAACTGAAAGAATCAATAATTTGATTCACATTTTGCAAGCATCGTAACAAAACTGTGGTGGATCTTGTTGTGTGAATCATTGATTCACATTGTGTGTGAAGAATGTTCATGTATTGGGGGTATTGTTGCAGTTTCAAAGATGTGGATGTTTTCCCCTCTTATTTGTGATTATGTAGATACAGTAATTTTTTTCGCATTTGAAGTGTGAGAATTAGCAACCATGGCGAGTCTATATATTGAGCCTAAGTTCGTTACTCATGTTTCAATCCCTTTTCTATCTCATTCAACCTTACACAACCAAATATCTTATACTACAAAATCTTTTCCCAACTTCAAATTCAAAATTTTCATCCCTTACATATAACTAATTAATTATTTTTTAATTATTATACCTATTTACAATCAAATCAATACATACATATATTTTACTCATTAAAATATCATAGTTATACATAGTATACAATCAAATCAATCACATTTTTCAATAATTATTATATATTTTATACATAGTATACAAATTCATATAAATCATACTATTTTTCACATTAAAATCTTTCTTACAAATATATTACTCATTCCAACATAACTTCTACCAAACATCATCTCCCAACAAAACCCCCTCCCAAAACATAACCTAAGGGTTTTCAAGGCAAATGCTGATGTAACAAAGCAAAGTTTAATAAAATTGAGAAACTTGTAAATTGTAAGTATATATGATTTTTTAAAGAAATTTATTTATTTTTACACTTGAAATATATATATATAGTTAAATTTAAATATTAATAGATTCACAATTTTAATAAAATTTTTGATCTTTATAAATATCATTACAGTTGTAATATTACAACATGCAGGTTTGACTTTTTTATTAGTTGCAGCTAAGTATGACATGGTTAGGGACCGACGATTATAGTTTTGGAACCATATTTTTAGTTCAAATTCTGGTTTTAACTTTTTACGCTTTCAATGTTGAGTCTTTACGACTTTTGTTTTGGTTCTATACGATTATGTTTACTTTTTCTTGCAAATAATATGGAGAAACGAATAATTTAATTTTGGCTTTTTTATGGTTCTAATCTCTCAAAAATTTAATAAGATGTGAAAAAAATAAATATAAAAAAATACCACATTTAATTTTATTCTTAATCCGCAAATCAGCGAATAAGAAATAAAAATTTAATAAAAAAACTACATCACAAGAATTGAAATTTGAAATATCAACATCTTCAAAGTTTAACATTTCATTTGGGCTAATGTTCTTTTGTTTTAGTTTCAATTCTGGTTTTGGCTTTTTATGGTTCTAGTCTAAAAATTTACTAACACGTGAAAAATATAAATATAGAAGACATATCATATTTTGATTTTATTACTATTCTAAATAAGAAAACTAATTTAATTAAAAAGTACATTATAAGAGTTGGAAAAACAGCATTACCAATGACGAAGATTTCATTCAGGTTAATATTGTGACAAAGAGTTTAACCCTAAACCCACCCAGCTAGTAGCAAAATTGGAGGCCCAATTATACTCAGTCGAATTGACACCAATGTCTAGTCGACGAGCCCAGATTAGATGTGGCCCAGGTGACGGCCCATCTATGGTGCTATTCATCTCTGACAATTAACCCTTGTCTTAAAAATTGATTTTCTGTTGGACAATTCTTCCTTTTCTTCTCTTTCATTCACTATTATCTTTATTAGCCTAAAAGTTGTAGGGACTCTTCTTCAGAAAAATTTCAGACTCCCCTCCAACCGGTACTACTACTGTTATTACATCCAAGTACCTCACTAAGTGTCCGAATCAAGTCATGAATGTAATAGACAGGGACTGTTGTTTTTGTCCCTCTAAAACAACATAAAAGCACCACATATTAGTACATTTGGACATAATAGATATACAGATACATAATGCATAGAAGAATCCCGTCTTCCTTGAGAGTGGCCCTAAACTGACGCCAACACTGAGACTGGGAGAGTTTAAATGAAGGGTGTTTCCAGAAATTCATCATTCCTGGAAAAGAAGTCTTGATCAACATTCCCGCCTTTGGGAATTTATTTAAACTAGTCCACAGATATTGATATTGGAAACCACATAGCATCCAACAACAGTACTTCACATTTACACTCAAAACTTCCAACAATGCATCCATTTCGCACAAAGAGCTCCACATATTCTTACAAAGCATCCCAAGATTCAAGACCACGAACATTGGAACAGGATCATGCCGAATAGGAGGTGATGGATGCGTTGCATCAACTTTTGGCAACTGATAATTGTTGCCTGATGAGGCCGATCTACAGTCTACCCTCACTGACACCACGGTAGATGGTCCCAGGGCAAAGATCATCCATAGTCTCAATGTTCCTGTACCCATTGTACTCTCTCAAACAGGTCCAGCCGCGGCGTGACAGAAAGTCATGAAAATCTTCTTCTGTGTAGAAGGTTTTGTCCTCTGTGTGTACTGGCAAGTGCTCTGACTCCTCATAGAAACAGACTTTTATTGTCAGGCCTGGAATCAGGAACGGCATTGTTAAGCTAGATAAAACAAATTTTAACGCAACAACTTTCCATGTAATCTCGATCTTTTTCATCATATTTTTTTACCATGCCTTCAATAATTTTATGTCATAAAATTTCAGGTGCAATACTCTACCTTCATCAACGTGAAGGGTGTAGTTTCCCAGAGGCATATCCTTGTCAAGTGTTCGAACAACATTATCTTCATCTTCCAACCAAAGCGCACGCTTTGTCCTTAATCTGAAAGCAGATTTGATGGCTTCCTTTATAGCATCAGCAGTGCCACCAATTCCTATTCTCTTTGTGTAGTCCCCCAATTTCACGGTTATTATCCTTCCCTCGTATGTGTTACTGTGTTCACCTGCCAATAGTTGCATACTTGTCCGCAAATAAGGAAGTCTAAACTTAAAAAGTAAATTTTTAAATTTACAAACTTCTTTGCTAAATTGCCCAAAGCTCAGATTTCACTAATTGGAAACATCTTACATGATGGACTTTTTAAAGCAATATCACCTCCTCGAACTACATTAATACGCAAACTAACCATTTCCAGGAGTCTCCCTCCAATTCCAGGGGGAAACTCCACTTGCTCCAACAGCATCGACTGCAGTGATGGCAAGAGGATGACCCTCGTGATCCCGACGTCTCTCTAAATTTAGTGTTGTTCTGCCATTAGCTGCACATCAACAAATTACATAATACATCCGGCCATTATGGTCCTCATTAGTTCAGAGAAAGTTAGAAGTTAGTTCAGAAGAATTGGACAGAATAAACATAGATAAAAAGATTAATATCTTTGACTGAACATGCTAAAATGAGTTTATAGAAGCACTCGATATTACTGATTTTGCATAACAGAATTTTCAATATTCATGATTTTTCTGCAGGATCATGTTTACAAATTACAAATCTCTCTAAGAATTAAATAAGCACGCCATTTAGCTTAACAGATATAACTCCAAAAAGAAACCTCTTCTTCACTTTTAGCCCCAAAATTGAAGCTGTTATGGATAACAGAAATATGAACCAGGAGACAACTATGGGAACAGTATTATGGTATACTTGGAAGTACAAGTGAAGAACAATGGTAAGGGGGCTCAAGTTTTTAGTAGGGAATTCTTAGGGCATCACAATGAAATTAGGTTGTCACTGATTAGATACAAAAGAGATGAGAATGAATAGCACCATTCATTAATGTACTTGAATTGTCATTTACAAAGTTGGAAAACCAACACCAGAAAGTGGCATGTAAACAGTCTAATAAAGACAACGGCACACGAAGTTTTTACAATATTTAGTTATCAAAGATGAGTTTTGTATTGAAACTCACAACTCACTTGTAGAGCAGATGGCATCAGGTTAGATTTTGTTTTAAATATTTTCTAAATTAAAGCTCTTGGTGTTAAAGGATAATCGACCAAACCAGATTTCTCAATCACACAGAGATATTCTTTAATAATCTTGAAATGACACTGAAATTTAGCAATAGATCTCTCAGTGGATGATCTTACGATATCTACTCTTTGTGGCTTTTACCATTTTCTCTAAATTAATTATTTCCCATTTTTCTATTCTTTTTCCTATGTATTTCTACAAAACTTTTCTATCTATTTTCCCAAAATGCCTTGCACTCTTCAGCACAAAGTTTAGTTTAATGAGCATGGAGCAGCAAGCACCTAACATTTTCAATAAATTTAATCTTCTAGACAATTACAGGATTGCAGTTGGGAGTCATCTACAGAGAATCAATAAAGGGTATCAAATGTAATATTTTAATCTATGAAAATTAATTATTTTGTAGATATTTTTTGCCGAATTGCATTTTACATTTATGTGCTTTCATTTGAAAAGGAAATTTAGGTATAAAGTTCCTACCGAATGACTATCTCATCTAAAAGCTTAATCTATCGAAGTGATGTATCATTTAATATTTAACTACTCTAACACATCCCCTCAAGTGCAAGTAGTATTATTTCTTTGTAAAGCCTCACATGTGTAACATTTTTTTCATAGATGGGTGGCGGATGAGATTCAAACTCAAAAACTCATTATTTTGGCATGGCTTTGATACCATATGGAATAATCATCTCATCCAAAAACTTAAGCTATTAGATAGATATATCATTTTATATTTAACTACTCTAAACAGTGCAAAATGAAAGAAGTTGATAATATGAAACGAAATCAGGCACTAGTTGATAATTTGAACATATCTCTCTCATTGATCTCCACTTGAGACTACTCAAGATGCTATGGAAAACTAAGAGAAAGAGCTACAACTTTCATGTTCTACGTACTGAAATATTCAGCCAGCATCGAGGAAGAAATTGGAGTTCAAGTTGCTGCACTGCAGCAGTGTGCCAGTTGTCCTATATATATCCAAGAACCCATCAGCCGTCCAGGACACATTTCACACCATTCCACAGTAATTTTAATTGAGAGAGTGGCGAATTTTGCTTTGAGGAATTCCTTGGAGCCATAGGAGAATTTGAAGATCAAGGAGCTCACACAAAAGGACTGAACATTTGACTATCTCCATTTAGTTTTCTAATTCCTTTTGTCTCTTTTTCCCATTTTACTACAATTTATAATTAATTGTGCGATGAAAATTATGAAACACATGCATGCATGACTAATTTTCTTGTATCAGGGGATCATTCAAACAAATCCAACTATATTTTGATTTATTTAATTCAATTTTAATACAAAATTTCGTTTTAAGTACTTGTATTACCTGCATCTAATTTCCAACTATGCTATGTGATTGGATTGCTTGTTATGTGTGGGATGTAAATTTGATCTACGCATTAGAATTAAGTTGTACATGTTAGGCGATTAATGCATGTCAAGTTTATTGATTTATTGCAGGCATAATTAGTGCCTTTACTCATCAGATATCTAGATGGGAGACTGTGGGAACCTTGGAAAATATACCACTTTGACATCTCTCCTCCATCTTGTAAAGTTGGTTGATTTTTTCTCTTTTTTAGCACAGGTCAAAACAGAACAGCAAGGGCAGACATTTCTTCATCAAATTATGTAAACACATGCATAATGTGCAAGAATACTTCAATAAATTATGTACACATGGAGAGTGAATTGAAGTAAGAGCAGCAAAGATAAAGTGAAAGGAAATTATTCAAGCCTGGTCAAAATTCTTTTGTGCAATAAAACTCTCAGAGGAAACAACATTTATTGAATTTTCTACTTTATTTCCCTTCGAAACGAGAGGAAGAAATACCTAGTTACCATCCGCTGGTAAGCATGAAAAGACTCTATATGACCAATAAACGTACCTTCCACTGGTCCAAAGGTAAGACTTGTGTCATCAATACCTGCACAGGCCAAATAGAATTCAGTAGTTAATGCAATCAATAGAATATGGAAACATTTAGCATGTTCATCATTTATTTCAAGTCTTAAACACATTTAGCTCAACGGGAATGTAACAGTTAACAAATGTAGAATCGACCGATATCAATGACACTATTTCAATAGTCTGATGATAGGAGATTGGAATAGTGAATATTAATGCATACAAGAAGACTGCATAATTATTCATCCTTTATACCTATTTACTAAGATGTTTCAGAAATAGAATCACAACACACGAAACATGTTCATATCTCTTTCTTGTCTATTTCCATTATTTCCAAGAATCTGCAACTCCACAATTTTATAAAATTAAAACATAAAGCAAATAAAATCAGCTCAGTTATCGAATGGGGACACTCCCTCTCAGGCTCTCACCAGCTAAATAGAACCCAACTCTACACAAGTGCATGAATATGACTTGCTTGAGAACAGGTGTATCGATACGAAAAGATGATTCAGCATATATATTAATCCATCCCTGACAACTCATAGGAACTGATAACTAGAACAGCACCTATGACACAGCTCAGTAAACCACCTTTTTTTCCTAACAAAACTCAAAGAAGGGGGGTTATCTCACTAAGTATACCCTATAGAAAGGTGCTCAAAGAAATCAAGATACTACGCAGATTGGAGATATTTTATTTAACAGAACAGAACATCCAGGTTCTCATTCATTCCACATAAAGAAAGAAGAGCAGCAAATAAGGGAAGAAAAACCAATGTCTGCTGCCCCCCATCATGAGAGAACTACATATAGGAACAACCCACAAAACCAGAAAAGCTTAAATTACATGGCACAACAAAGATCAAATGAAATCACTTCCATGTTTTCGCATTTCCCACATTTGCTCACCAGTAATCAGGACAAAAATAAACATCAAAAGAAAAGGCAAACCGTACCTCCACCAACAATCTGCGTAATGAAAAACAACTTTCAAAAGCATAAAAAAATGCAAACCGTTTTAACACCAACAAAAAAGCCAAAAATATCAAACCTTTATCCGCAAAATGCATGAAGGAATCAACTTTAGAACCCCCACCACCAGCCGTACTATGGGAAGCAGCAGAATTCTTCCAACTAGACGCATTTTTACTTCTCTCCCTCAAAATCTCCTCAATTTCCTTGTAGTAATTCATCTTAGCAGACCCATTCCCATTTCCTTCTTGATTATTCTGCTTAGCTTTCTTGTACTCTTTCAACAAATTCCTCCACTTGTCAGTACACATCGTTGGAGATCTATCATAACCCTTCTCCCTCATTTTCAAGGATATTTCATCCCACAAATGCTTGTTTGACTTTGAAGTGTTGAAAACCGAATCCATTTCTTTCCGGAAAGATATAAGGGCCCGAGTTTCCTCTTGAACCCAAGTCTCCGCCCTTTTCTTCGGGCCAGAAGAAGGTGGTGGGTTGGCCGAATTATGGGTGGTGGCGGTGGGAGTGGAGTCATCCCCCCCGCTAGAGGTGGCACCGCCGCTGTCGACGAGGTGGTGGTGAGGTGGAGGAGGGAGTGGGATAATCATGTTGTTCTGGGAGGGTGTTTCATGTTTGTTGGTGCAGAAATCTATGGCTGATTCTTCTTCCTGTTGGGGTTTCTCAGACATGTACATGATTTTCTCTCTCTTTTTCTTTTTTTTTATTCTCTTGGGGCTATTAAGGGCTTGAGGAGATTTTGGATGCGGCGGCCTTCAGTAGTGTACGGAGTTTCTTGTTTGGTTTACGCTTGGAGGTTTCGTTTTCTTATTTCATTTGTAAATTAATCGTTGTTGGGAAACAAATGGAAGTGAAATTAAATTCCATTTGTTAGATATCGTGGTGCGATGTCACTTGCACAAGACTTTTTCTCAAATTTCAGATAAAATTTTCTGTCCCCACATTTAATGCTTTACCATTTGTTTTTTTTATTTATTTATGCGAGCAAAGCAACCCTTTTCCAGTTACTTCAACTTTACCTCTGCATCTTTACAACCAAACAGAGAACACTCAGTTTATTCAATCAACGACAGGCGATCTACGCAGGGCTTGTTGCTTCCACTTACTCTTTAAGCGTCGACTCCACACCCCGCGCCGCCCCAAGTCTCTGAACCCAGAGCTAATCCTTCCCTCGGATACAGTTTATCCATTTCCTGCTAGGAGTCGTTCAGTTATCTGTGCCCATTCTTGCATCAAGGTGAATCTGGCCATTCATCTCTTAGGTGCATTCATACAAACACCTGGTGTTCATTGTCTTTCTTGAGTTTAAACGTTGTTTATTTATAATTTTATTCATTCAATAACATTTTTTGTTCCCAGGTTCTTCTATTTACGAGGCAAATTTGTATTATTGCGTCCTCATTTTGTTTAGGTTCTAACTGTTTGCGATTGTGTTGTTAAACGCTGAGGCAGATTGATTTTTTTTACACATATTAACATCGTTTCAGCCTCTAATTGTTGAAATTGCTTGATTGATATTGTCTTCTTTAAAGTGGTGTCTTTCCCGAAAAGCGTCAAAGGAAAAGTCTTCGGCCCAGAGGATAAAGAGTGATTGAATGTTGATTTTCTCCCTGTAAAACTGCAGCATTTGATTAATCTTGATTTGTTTGGATTTTGGTCAATCAAAATGCTTACTGGGTCCATAACGCTTTGTTGTTGTTTCTATTACTCTCGAGTTTTAATCAATGACTTTACCAGGTTAGAAGATGAGATCGAGAAGTTATGCTCATATTCTTCACATATCATTTATATTAAGTGGAATGCTTGTATTTTGTTTTTTCCTTTTTTTTCCTTTCTTTTGATTTTTGGCTGAAACACTGTTCCCAGGTTTGTTTGAAGGACCGACCAAGTTTTTCTTTAAAAAATTGTAGCATCTTTATGAGTATTCTTACTCCTCAAAATTAGTTGGATTCAGTTCCATACTTTCTTTTGGTTGGTTTTTTCTCATCATACATCTCTTGAAGGTTCACTAGGGCTAAGTTGTAGCCCCTTCTTGCTAAGATCAGAACTTGAGGTCTCTACCCTTTCAAACTTAGAGTTGACAATAGAGGAGTTGGCTTTATCCGGCACACACAAAATAGTTTTCAGCAAAAAAGTGATACTGTTATATTTATCAGCTGCATTGGTGTAGTTCTGTCTACTTATTGCAAGATCATGGGTATTATTCCACCAAAGATAACAAATATACACTCTGTCCATAAGTTGTGAACGACCAAGTTTGCTGTGTTCCTCTTGTTCATTTGTAGTAGTGCATATAATTTTGTTATGCTGTTACTGAAATTAATTTGACTGTGATTTTTCTAGGGAATTCCATTATCTTTGCGGCTGGTAGCTAAACTATGACAAATGCTTGTGTTTCTAGTTTCACTGGCATTAAAGCAGCATTACCGCTTCCACGAAGAAGGAAGTTTGGAATGTTATTTATAAGGAACTTTTCAACTTGTGCTTCACCGTTCACCTGTTCATCTATACCTGACATCTATTCTGCCTCCTGTTTTGTGTTAAATGCCCAACTTTCAGCATCAGATACCCCCCAACGCTCTGATGAATGGTTTGCTCTTCGCAAGGACAGGCTAACAACTAGTACTTTCAGTACTGCAATTGGAATTTGGAAAGGCAACCGTCGGTATGAGCTGTGGCATGAAAAAGTTTATGCTTCTGATGTACAATTACCTGAGGGCTCTAAGAAGAGTGCCATGCAATGGGGAGTTCTTAATGAAGCTGCAGCTATAGAGCGATACAAAAGCATTACAGGACGAGATGTGAGTTCATTGGGTTTCGCCGTTCACTCAGAGGAACGGTTTGATTGGATTGGAGCTTCTCCAGATGGGCTACTTGGATGCTTTACAGGAGGTGGGATCCTGGAAGTAAAGTGTCCCTTCAACAAGGGAAGGCCGGAGATGATGTTGCCATGGTCAACTATGCCGTTCTATTACATGCCTCAAGTGCAAGGTCAAATGGAAGTAATGAACAGGGATTGGGCCGATCTCTATTGCTGGACTCCAAATGGAAGCACTATATTTCGTGTCTGTAGAGAACGTAGTTATTGGGAACTAATACATGGGATTTTACAAGAGTTTTGGTGGGAAAATGTTGTTCCTGCGAGGGAAGCCCTTCTCCTGGGAAGGGATGAAGAAGCCAAATCATTCCAACCGACATCAACACACAAACTAACAGGACTTGTAATATTTAAAAGCATGAAATTGGCGGGAGAAGCAAAGCTGATGTGCAGGGAAACTGCTGGCCATGTCGAATTTTATCCCTAAAGTGAGCCAGGTGATAGAAGAAAATTCAATACTTGTTGGGTAGATGATGAATTTGTTCATGTTCTTCACCATGTTCTCCTATCAGTCTATAGTTTAAATATTCTGTACGCTGATAATTTTATCAATGGAAGTCTATCATTCCTATATATTGAAGAAAATTTTTCATGCACCTTTCAGCGTCATTGTAGACTATTCTCCATTATTTCCATTTTTACCAAATTTCTTGTATGTTATCGTTTCATCCTGAAGTCCGACTGTGCTAATGGTTTTTCTGTTAATGGAGTCAATGTATTGCCTGTCAAGGAGGCCCTGCCGTCCAAATAAATCAAAATGTATCTTTTTGTAAGAAAAATTAAAGGCTTGACAAAAGTTCAGTCAAGTCCACCTCTGTCCCTGTGACACCTGGAGAATTCTGGTCTTAGAAATTGGACTCACAAGGTCCGCAGCCAATTTAGGCAATGTTGTAACAGTAGGACAAGAGTGAATTCCGCAGTTTCCCAAAATTGTGGCTTCTCCAATGAATCTGAATCCGTGTAATCATCACCCTGGAAAATACCCTGGTTTTGCCTATCATTCAAACATATTGATCTTCTAAGGTTGAGGAAGAAGATCAGGGCAAAAGAACAAGGAAGAACAGAGACAGGATGGACATATACAACTCCAACGGGCTGTCGTGGGCGGATCAATGGGACCCTGAACCTCTGCCATCAGAACAAGGCAATGCCAGGAGGAAATATGGTTCTGCCAAGAGCAACTCATGGAAGAAAATACTGACCCTTAAATGGATGAAGAACATTGGCAAGAAATCAAAGAATAATCCTGATAAGGTTTAGGTTTCATGTCCAAATCATTGCCATCTTCATCATAACACTTTCGTTACTTGATTGAATTTGTGTACATGGTGAATTTGTATTTGTCTGCCGAGGCTGCATAAGCCATACGTGGTGAAAATCTCTGTTGTTTGCCTTTGTATAGTCTTCATCTTGTTTGTGTATTTTTGGCAAATGGTAAATATCTATTTGTAAGAAGACAATGTTGAATGTCTGCTGTGTGTGTGTGTGTGTGTTTAATAATATTAGATGGATAAATGACTGGTAAATTTTTCCACTGTTGCGTCGTTTCATGCATGCATATAAATGGCAATTACATGTGCAATTTTGGCGTGTGATGAAAATTTTCTAGATTTTTATTTCTCCGCTCATTCATTTTTCATTTTAAAATTAAGTGTTACACCAATCAATTACGAGTATTGTGAGTTCTGTTTTTGAACATTTCAATTATTTTTTTTGTCAGGCAGGTAATATGTAACATTATTCGTATCAAAGTATCATATCAAGCATACAAATAACATTAAATTAGTATTTACAAATTAGTTGAGTTGATAAAACCGCAACTAGAGTCTCATTGTTGAGAAGAATTTTCAATTACTTCTAAAATTCTTCATCAGATGTGAAATCTTTAGGTCGCGATCTAATTTGAGGGTGGATAAGGGTTAGACATATTCTTGTGCTGTGATTGGATGGCCACTTATTTTCAAGGGAAAAAAAATTCTTAAATTTTATCAACGTTTGGTGTATTGTAAGAAAAATCTATCAAAATTTGCTCTATTCATTTTCACCTATTATCTATCTATCCATCCATCTATGTACATATAATATATATGTGTGTGTGTGTGTGTGTGTGTGAGTGAGTGTTTTGGCCAATTATGAAAAGACAAATATATCCTCAATTAAATGTTTGTATTTATTAATAAATAAGGCATATTAGGTGAAAAGACATCCTATTTAAAATAGAAACCTTTAGTAGTAGGAAACTAATAAAATTTTAAATTATGTAAACTACTCTTATAATTATTTATAGAATAATTAAACAATTCACAGAATCTTAGATCAACAAAACTAATTATATTGTTATTTATCATATATGAAAATATAAATTAAATTAAATCTCAATTATCAATATAAATAAACTTACAATAATAAGTGATAATTTTAAATAAATAAATAAAAATCTATCTGCAAAGAAATCACTATCCTTATTTAAATAAGCTATAAAATTTTTAAAACAAGTGAATCTTTGACCATCCATTTTTTAAATATGTGATGATTATATATCTGTATAGATAATTATTTTTATTTAAGAGTTAATTATATTTAATACAAAGAGAACAAATAGCCAAAAATAATGTCGATATAATGAGCTACAATTTTAATAAACTATATATAAGAAAATAGCATAAATAATGAAATAACTATATGTTTTAAATTTTTTAAAGCCAAAAAATTTGTGACTGTCAACTTTATTAAATATGTTATAATTATTCATATATTATTATTATTTTAAAATTAATTACTTGTAATATTGTATAATAAAAATATAATAGCAAATAAGATGTGAAAGGCTGTATTGTTGGCATAAAATGTGCTATTTGAATTAAAAAATTATTAATAATCCATGTGAATATAAATATATAATATTATACAAATATAGTAAAATAAATATAAAGTTGCAAACTTGAAAAACTGATATGTTAAAAAAGACAATTGATAAAAAAAATAAGTTGAAGAGATTTCTACAAATAATGTTTTAATCAACAACCAAATATAACATTCAGGTCATCAAATTTGATATATTATAGATAGAAATTAACAAATATAATATAACAAAATAAAATAAAACTTAAAATATAATAAACGAATGTTAAACAACAATATTTGATGGTAAGTATAAATATAGATAGATTGATGATAAACTGTATTTTAATTGTATGCAAATCTAATGAGCATAATACATCACAAATAAAAAAATAAATTGACATTCTGAAAAAATTATAGATCTTAGTTTCAAATAAACGCATAAAAAATATATTGCTTTGAGAAATGAATTGAATTTAAAAATAGAAAATAAATATTAAATGAAAAGAATAATTTTGCAAATAAAATGCTACAAACTTTGCTAAATCAAAATTGCTTAAAAAAAACCAAAGTAAATGCTTTAATATCAATCATTTATGATACAAATATCACAAAATATAATAAATAACATGTGGAATAATGGAATTTGACTATAAAGATAATGAATATTTAATTAAAATCTTTATTAAAACCATATTAATGCAACATTTTGAAATAAATTTAAAAAGAAAATATGAAAACAATATAAAATTAAATTTAAATATTTTCAAATTTAATGTTTATACCTCAAAAGATGATAGAACAAGAAGTTGAGAAAATAAAGGCAATACTAACATAAATTGCTTACAATCTATACAAACAATGTAGAATTGTAAATAATACAATTATATAAATCCATAGTATAATTTAAATTATTTCAATAGTAAGTTCATTTTTTAAAAATATTGTATTGTGATTAAACCTAAGGCTATAATTTAATATTTTAATTTTATTAGATTTTATTTGACTTATTAAATTTATTAGACATTAATGTTATTTGCCTCATTATTAACACAACAAAATAAATTGTTGAAGCAATTAAATACCAACTACATATTAAATGATATTTCATTGTAATAATTTAAATTTTTTGATGAGATGTTCATTTAACATAATATAGAGTAGACTAAGCAAAATATTATGAGTTCAAATGCAAGCCACAATTTAGTAAAAACAAAAGAACATTGCCTACACGTATAAGGAGTGTTCAAGTTGCTAAATATCAACTAAATATCAAATGACACTTCTTTCTACTATCTTAAATTTTTAAATGAGATGACCATTAACTATAAAATTAACTATAATTTGATGACCATTAACTATACAAAAATTTTTAAATGAGATGACCATTAACTATACAATTAACTAAACCATTAACTATACAATTGCCAAATTTCAATCAGAAAGGAAGAAAATGAAAAATATAATATAATTTGAATTAAATAATCAACTATTGTTTAAAAAGTATTCATAAAAATTTTAAATGTCAAATTGTCTTCCTTGATTAACAAAAAATAAATTCAAATTTAGGAAAAAATAATTTTATATAATAACAAATACATAATAAAATCATATAATTAATATATATTATTTATATTAAAGCACTTGTCCTATGGGCGCGAAGCACATAATATTTTGTAGTATAATTAAAATCATATAATTTTTGAACTTTTAAAATCAGGTCTTCCCACCTACCCTGAATTCTAAAAAGACATATCCCATCACCAATAATTTTTATATCCCCTTTCTTTTAAAAAAGATAAACCCATCCAACCATATTTATCAAATTATTCCTCGTCTCTTTCTAAAATGGTTTTTGTAATAATAAATTATTACAAAGGCAAGAGAAAGAAAAAGTAAAAATAGTTATTTTATTTGATAGTATGTTTGAAATGATAAATTTTGATAAGAAAGAAATTGTGTATAATTTATATCCAAGCATAGGCAGATTCTTCTTCTCTGTTATTTTCTTTGTCTCCTCTATCTTATTAGCCTTCTTTTATCGTTATTTTTTTTCCTAACATGCTTTCGAATTGTTAATTAACTTTATCTTTATATATTATTGAAAAATAGTAATTTGATTGATTATTTTAAATGATAGAATTATATAAAGTTTAATAAAGACCATTTTGGTTGTCAAGAGTGTTGTTTTAAAAACAACCCTATCCTTTTAATATAAAAAAATGAGATGTAATTCGTAAAGTTATTAAAGAAATTACCATTTACCTTTTTTTAATTTTTCTTAACTTCTCCACAAATACAAAAACTGCAAGAAAAACCTCTATAATTATTTATTTATAATTTTGTTTTATATATATCTATATACATGTGCATGCTCTATTCTTTGGGCACATACATTAACGACATATTCACTTTGAATGATAAGACATGATATATTATTTTATTTAATTTAATTACATATTCATTTTAATTAATTAAAACCCTTGAATAAATAGAGGCTCACTATAAAATCACGAAATTATAAGATAAATAATCGGACACAAGAGGCATGATTAAATATTTAAAATGTTGAGAATTGTTTATATATTATTTAAATTATTATTTTAACTTTATATTATTAATTGAATAATTTTCATACTAAGGTTATAATGAAAAAATAAATATAATTATCTTAAATAATTAATCTTATTAAATATAATTATTGAGAATTAATTAATCAATGTAAATTATTTTATTATACAAAATAATCTTTTAAATTATAATGCTATATGAATAAGTAAACTAGCCCCATGTGTACCTCAACTTTTAGTTTAAATTATTTAATATATAGAGATGCGTGTGCACGTGCACGTGTGTGTTTATATATATATATATATATATTAGTTTGGAAAAACCGTTTAACTACTTTAATCATTTCCATCTAATCATATTTTGTGAGGGTAATTTCTTTACCGGTTTAGGATAGTTCATTGCTCATTTGAATGATCATCTTCCAAAAAATTTGTGAGCACGAAATTTTGAGAAACTGTATCAATTTTCGACAACTAATACAAGCATTGAACACATCGAATAGTAGATTTTCCTCCCAAGTAAGAGAACAAATTTTTTCTGTTTCTTTTGAAAAAAAACTGAGGGATTGTTTCTTTTCTTTTAGTGCTTGCCAGGGCAGGTTACCCATTCTTGAATACTCAGCAAGGAGAAACATAAAAGTGATGTTAACAGCACTTACAGGTACCACCAATCCACCAAACAACAGACACTGGGTGATCTTCTCTCTGGTAAAACATACCTTGTAATTGAACTCATCCAAATATGCCAAAACTCTTAAAGATGTAATAATTTCAGTAACCTGAATAAATTTGAACAATGGCACAGATGATAGGAAACTCTTATTCATACAAACTAACATCAAGAGGAAGTTCATCATCCATGTCTCATAACGACGGAACTACAGTAAAGTATTTATTTGAGTAATTCGTATAACAGTCGAGTAATGCGCGGCAAGCGCAATGTGCAGAAAGGCTCCCAGGAAGAGCGGCTGATTTAAACAGAACGACGCAACAACAAAGCGGGACAAATGCAGTAGAAAGTTGTCATAATCTCTGCAAGTCATATCATAAACATGGGTTTGACAATCTGCAAGGAAGCACAATATGCACCAATAGACTCTCAGAAAGATCAGTTGAATCAGAGCCATCTCAAGAGTGAAGCACGAGAAATCCCTAGGAGGTTGTCATAACCTCCACAAGTCAACCCACACAACGACAAATTCAACAGGCCCAATCTTGAGTAATGTATCGAATAGACGGACCAACTCTGCCGTGAAGATCACCAAGCACGCCTCCAACAATCTTGGAGAAAGATAATTCACAGCTCGAACATAGCATACGGAGTTAACAATCTCTACTTTCTCACACAACTCTCCAGGTAGGCAATAATCATTTCCTAATTCTTCCTTTTCACTTTTGGGGTTTTTTATTTTTTATTTTTTCACTTTTTTTTCATTTTCCTTTTTCCTTTTTTTTGGTGTTTGGCTTATTAAATCATAAGGCCTCAGCAAACACAGGGCAACAGTACATCTGAAAGCCCCACCAATACAACCATTCTTTATACGATGCAGTGGCACCCAACAGTGGACCTGGAAGCTCAAATGCTCCCTGGTATCATCACTTTCTCAGATTTAAAGGCAGGTCCTAAATAAGTTTCCTACCCATGAAGACTGAAGTGATAGCTCGGACCGTGAGGAGCTCCACAGGGGTCAACCCTATTATCCAGCTTGTCTTGGTACTTGAGCAACTGCTTAAAACAATCTGAACATAGCAGTTCCAAACAGAAAGTTTCTTCGAACTCAGTGTCATTAATGCACCTGCCACACTGAGCACACCTTGCAATACAAAGTGTACATGCCCTGCAGACTTGAGGGGCCTCGTCATTAACCTTACAACCCTCAGCTGGACAGTCATAAACCAACCTGAATTTCTCACATCTGGGGCACATTTCAATATCGATAGCACGATCATCATCATATGGAAGATAAAAATTGCCTCGATGATAGAAATGGGGCTTGTGATAACTTCCGAGCTTCTTTTCATCAGCAACCAATAAGGATTTCAACTCTTTGAAGTGTTCATGGTTCACTCCAAAAAGCCCCCCAATTCTCAGGTGCTTTATACCTCTGACATCTTTATTAGAGTTATATGTCCTGATGCTATTCACTATGCATTCAATACTGATCCTTGTACATCCAGGAACACACAGCTGCACAAGAATAACATGACTTAGCGTTTGGCAAATCAGAATGCAGCATCAAGTCATGTAAAGAAGAAAACAAAACTATTGATTACAGCCATAGATGCAGTTGACTAAACATTTACTAATCAACAACCGCAAGAGAAAAATGTGAAAAAAGTCCGTTGACTAATATTGTTGGGTACACCAAATGCCACCAAATATCAGATCAGATACAGCAAAACCATTAACAAAGAAAGTTTACCACTTTAACAAACAAGAAACAGCATGTTATAAAGTCAAAGGTTGTGGCATATAAATATCGTGAAAAGAAATTCACCAGAAGAGAAGCATCCCCAGACATTATTTTGGCTGCTAGACTTCCACAAGCGGTAATGAAAATCTAGAACTGCTGTTTCTCCACAAACAGAAACATAATTCTTGTTCACAACAGCTGCTGCAGTGTAATGAAGCATCTAATCCAGATTCACTTAAAACATTATGATCCTCAAAATTGATTTGATTATTTTCAAAAAAAATATTAAAATGACCTATATTCACCATCTTACAAATGTAATGCAGTAAAGAATCACTTTAAGAGAGAACACCTGAGTCATTTTCTCATTTTCATGCTCCCAAGCATTCACAATTATAATTTAGTAGCAACCAAAATATTCCGCGCACTAAAAGGAACATTCTAAAATATATGCTCATTGCCAAAAATTCATCATCGTGACCGTGTTGGAAGCCAATAACTAGTGTTGGACTAGGATGCTATTTAGAATAGGTTTTATATTAGAATAGATTTCTACAATTATGGTATTGTTATGATTCTAGATCCAATATATCTCCATGCTTATTTTATCTTGGAATCCCATCCTTAATCTCCCTCAACACTCTTAGAGCTAGGGTTATATAATAAAGATGACAAAACACAATTTAATTCTTCCAATTTGTAACATAGCATCAGAGCTGAGCTATTCTAGGAAAGGAACGAAAGTAGGTGACCACAGAGGGAGAAACAAATTCATAATCATCCAATTAGGATCAATCTAAACCTGGCCATGATGTATATGATGCAACATGCCAACCATTAAACAACTTATTAGAAATATAAGACAGCCAATTCAAAATGTCACGAAATCCCCCGCTCTTCAGGTATGTCCTAAGCATTGCAGAACATGTACTAGGGTGTATGTGCGACTCGTTTAGATCATGAGCTGACATAAAAAAAGCAAGAAAACTGCTTTCCAATATGAATGATCTGTACCAGAATGGAAGAAGGAATCCCATCACACGACCCCCCAAACCCCTTGGCTTTAAAAGTGGGTTGGGTGACTGGGGAACTTACTCCCATTTTGTCCGCACTTTAATTAATATATACACACAAATGTAGTTTTAATTATAATAAATTGTAAACTTGTAATTAGCTATATGCACTGCTTTGTAATTAATTTGTATATAACTTTTTACTCGATCAATTTGGAAATTAGTCAATTAGATTATTAGTTTACTCACCATATGAAAATTATAACAAATAAAGCTAAAAGAATGATATTTGATGGAGTATAAATTGTGATCGTGACAAAATGTGCATTTTGTATTGTCCAATAGTAATATTTTTCTTCACAATAAAAAATTGTAAAATATGACAGAATTAAATTTATCATTATTTTTATTCTAAATTTTCACTGTTTATATTTTTTGATTTTTGTTATATCCTAATTTGAGAAACATTTTAGTTACCCTTTCTAATTCATATAGCCCTTAAACAATTTATGATTTATTATTCAATTTCTTTTATTTTATAGGCCAATATTTTTGAATATATGCTATTTTTTCTATATTTATCTATTCTGATTTGAATATATACATGCTCCCACCCTATCTATGTATGATACTCGCATACAACTATTGTGGGGCAAGCAGCTGAGCAACCACCATGTTTTTTGATTCGCTTGTCTTAAAGTGATTCACTATAAAAATTATCCTTCTTGCAACTAATATTTTGAGAAAAAATTAAATTTTGGTGACATTGACCATGTTAATATAACAAATATATTATTTTTGCAATTTTTATAAAATTCATTCTGATCAAAGACAACCATGATTTCTTTATGGCTACCTGATATGAATCAAGTGTGTTTGTCTTTTGAAAATAGAAGAAAATCATTATTACTTCATGCTTGTTTTTTGTAAGCGATGTGTAATCACAATTTGACAACCTGTGTGACAGATGATGCATGAATTCCAAGTTGAACTCATTAAGTCAAGATCCCCATGTTCTACTTCAAGGAAACTGATAGAAGTATTGGATTATGATTGTATTAGCATAAGTTTTTATTGGTTCATTCAATCATGGTATTGTAAAGATTCTAGATGAGATTCATCTTTACATCACTCTATAAAGAGTTGGGATTATTCAGTAAAGATATGGAAACACAATTTAATCCTTCTGGTTTCCAAAAGACTTTTAATGGACACAAGTTCAGATCTGAATACCAGAATCCAGATTCACCGACAGTGTATCTGTTTGGCCACAGCATTCCCACAAGGCCACAGCATGCGGCAAAGAATCATCTCTCAATTATATTTCAGCAAGAATCATCTTTCAACTATATTTTGACAAGTGTATAAATCTTGATCAGCCTACTTTGATGTTATATATCCTCCTGTAAGCACCAACATGCCCAAGCCATAGGTCACATGGGAATGAATGGTGAGCTCTAATATTTTCAGTAATAAATATTGTATGCCCTAGCAAACTATAATCATCTACATGCAAATGCAACAAATAAAAAGTGATAACAAAAATTCACTTCAAATTTTAGAGTAAATAATTTCTGATATTCTCGTTATTGGAAAATTCATTTTGAATCTAATAATGTACTAGAATAACTATTCAGTCAACCGCACATAAATCGTAAATACATGTGCAATTTTTCATAACAAGAACAGGGAGAGTACTTATAAATGTAATTCATATAATATCCAGTTTTTGAAGTTCTCCATCCTAGTTTGGAATAGTTATTGACAAGATACAACAGACGCCAGGTAAAGTGGAATCAGATTCACACAATTTTAATCATACATGAGATAAATTTTCAGGGTTCTCCATCTTACTCAGTGTTTCATAGTTATGAATGAGATCAAACAAACACCAGAAAAAAATCGTGATCAGATTCAGACAATCAAGAAAGGGCTGGAAATGTAAACATGCTTGGCAAGACATAAGCTCTATGCTTTCTTGATCTTAGAATGCACCAACCAGCTCAAAAGCAGATACAGATGTATACAACACTTGAAAAAAATTCAAACACACTTTACAACATTTAAGACCAATCAACCAACCAACATCCCCATCCTAAGAAAAAAACACATAATATTAAATCAGACATGGAACAGGAACCCCATCCATCACACACACGCATTTTAAATAATAATGACTAGACTTGGTTGAATCACTGACCTTTGTTAATCTTGTATTTGTTTCAAGTACGCGCCTCAGACCATCATCAGTTATTCTGGGACACTCCACTAAACTCAGGCATTGAAGGTTACCTTGGGCCCTGCTTGCCAATTTCAAAAGAATATCGTCTGTAATCCTTTCATTTAGAGGTTGATCAATGTGGACTGTCATCCACAACAAGGGATCACCTCGGACAGTGGAAAATAGGGACCTGCAAACCATTTCAACAGACAAAAGGTCCTTCACTCCCAAATAGCTAAGAGCAAAGGCTAAAGCTTCATGTGGCACCCCTTCACAATTGACAGCACCTTCCACTTTCATATTGCCAGTCAGTTGAAATTCAATGTCAGATGGGGTCAATCCACTCCCCACACCTCCTTCCCCAACTCTACTGGCTGAACTCAATTTCTCATTGAACTGAACACTCCTAGGAATAAAATTGTTATCCACATGTGGTTTCTCATACGCTGGAACAATGCTGGGAAAGGACTCGATATTCGGTTTCTCAGTCAACTGAATAGTGTTAGAAAATGGTTGAATCTTTAAAGAATTATTCCAAATCAGATCCCATCCAGCAAATAAACCATACCCTTCTTGACTACCCATTCCGTCGTTGGCCCTCATATACCCTCCATAATCAACCTCCAAGTCCTCAAGCCATCCAGTGATGGCCGTGAAAGTAGACTGTATGTCCATCTCAAATGGATCAGAGGGTAAAAGGTCTACAATGTCCTTTGAAGTTGACTCATGCAAGCCGCAAAGATCAGCTCTATCCCTCCTGCGATTGAAATCCTGCTCCTCAGCTTCTCCTCGAGCCAAGTGCCAAGGCCTCAAGTAACCTTCCCCATTCTTATCAGGCACACCCTCCACAAAATAACTATTCACAATCCTTGCAGGAGATACCAAATTATCTTCGGATATATGTGCCGGAAATACAGGCCGATGTGAATAATTCAAGGCCATCTCAATATCTCTATAACAAACGCTAGATCAGTATCTCCCCCCCTCCCTCTCTCTCGTTCGCTCTCTCTCCCCCCAAATAAATCCAAAGCAAAAGACTAAACTTCAACCAAGTGCGATTTTCCCTTTTTTTTTTCCTTTTTTCTTTTCACAGTTCTTCCCAAAAATTTTTGGGGGTTATTTCAGTTTTTATTTTTTAAAGGATTGAAACAAGAAAACCCTCGGTTTTCAATGACAGGCTAAAACATAGCACCAAAAACTTCACAGAGATTTTCCTGCAACGAACCCTAACGATTTACAGCTACGGATATCAAATTAACCAAAGAAACAAAATTTCCTTCACATACAAAAAGAATCAAAGAATTTCCAATGCAACTAACTAATCAAAAGGGGGAAAAACAAAAGAAAACTATCGAACCTAGGGTCTGAAAGAATCGTGTTTCCTAATCAACTACTCAACACGGGCCTAAATATATCAAAACTCTTTTATACGTAATAAAAGAATTAATCAACTTATAACGGGAAAACAAGAACCTGATCTCTTTCTTGAAAACCCAAAACCTAATTCTTTTTCACCACACCCGCTCGATAGAGATATTGAGTCCTTGATTGGGGTTCACTTCGCCCCCATTGATGGTGCCTTAATAACGAAAAAGGAAATAAATGGGCTTCGCAAAACAAACAAAAGATCCGCCGATCGAAGTTTTGAGGAAGGGAAATACCACAGATACTGCGGCGCGAAGGGGGAAAGGAAAGGACAACTTACTGGGGCGAGGGATGAAAACGGTGGAGGGAAGAGAAGCGGGGAAAGGGAGGAGCAGTACGCGAAATTTAGTCGAGGCGAAAGGGTATGCGACACGTGTGGGGAAGGAAAGCGCTTTCCCACTGGTTTCGGTCGCGAAGCAAAGGGACGGCTTCTCCTTACTCCTTAGCCTTAGGGTGTTGATTGTTTTTCGCTTATGAGAGGTCAGAAATCGCCCCCCAAAATTACAAGAATGTCCTTCTTTTTTGTTTTTTCGTTTTTTACGTTTTTTATAGGATTTGGTCAAATTCAATTACTGTCAAATGGCCACTCTTGATTCGGGAAAGAATAATTGTTGCTATAAAGAATTAGATAAATGAAAAACGTTATTCTCTTTGTTAGATTTGTAATTACACACCCAAAAAATACACGTTTAATTATTATTTTTTTACTTTTATTTTTTTTCTTATTCTTACATTATTTAAAAATATATATATATTTTTTTTACTTTTATTTTTTTTTCTTATTCTTACATTATTAAAAAAAAAAATATATATATATATATATATATATATAAACACACGTTAAAATTTAAGTAAAAAACCTATATTTTTACATGCAGACTTTACAATGATTACTTGCTATTTTTATTTTCCCCAATTTTGGCATTTTTATATTCTTAAAGAGGAGCCCACAATATCTTTAAAATCAATGTGTGTGTTGGTGCGAGGATGTATGTGGTTTTGCTTCTCACCAAACACTTACCAACCAACGAGGGTCTAATGGAGCAATCTGTGGTTTGTCAAATTTTCCCAAGAAAGTGAAAGGAAGAAAGAAAGTTTGAACAACTTCAACATTATTCCAACCCCCCTCTTTTCCCGTGAAAGTTATATGCTTGGAATTATTCCTTTAAAAAATTCTTCTTCTTTCTTGTGGACTATGCTCAATATTTAGGGTAAATTAGATAAAATATTAGTCGAAAGTCAAACAATGAGAAAACTCTTGGAGTATTTGACAAGAAAAAAATACAAGAGTATAAAATTGCCTCATTATTTTGTTTTGTTTCCAAGTAGTTAAAGGCTTACGTCGCCAAACTTAGATTGTTTTAACATACTTGGTTTATGAGGATTGGTAAATGACATACAATTTAATTTACAAAAGCTTAAATCGCTTTTGGTGGGCAGCGAAAAATATATATATTGTAAAGGTAAAATTTTAAAAATTGAATAAATGTAAGAAAAATAAAAAAAAAAGTAATTTTTTGATTAGTTTCCGAGTAATAGGTCAAAAATTATAATCAAAGTTACAAGAGCCATCCCTACTTTAAAAGTTCATGAATTCCAACCAAAATGATATTAATAATTTCGACCTTGTTGTCAAGACTTCAAAAGCTAATACAACAACTGCTCAATCCCATCTCATGGATGCTGCAATAAAATGACAAATGAATTGACAGCCTTTTTCCAACTCAATATTTATTGGCTGCCCGTACCAATCACGAGTACAAAGCGTTGTCACTTTAATTGAAATTTGACAAGACTGCACACACCTCAACCTGATACAAGGCCCACCATTGGCCCAAAATACCGGCCCACAAAAAAAAAAAAGACATTAAGTCCATATTTGCGTTCTCGATATGCCCTAGAGAGCAACTAAAATTATTTTTAAAAAATACTTGGGCTGTGTTTGTTTCCCAATTAGAAGGGACAGGAAAATTTAGGTGATTTGTATGGAGATGAAAATAATATTTGGTTTGTAAAATTTAGGTGAGTAGAAAAATTATTTTTATATATATTTAATATATAATAATAATTGAATGATGTAACAGTATATAAATTTATAAAATAATAAAAAATGAATATAAGTAAGAAAATTATATAGATACATGTTAAGTTGAGTACGAATATATATAATAATTAAAAAAAATTAGTTAGTTATAAAAAATAAGAGAAATAAAATTTTAAATTTAAATTTAAATTTGAATAAAATTTATATAAGATAATATTTGATTTGTAAAATTTTTAAACGATGATTAATAGTAAAAGGTTTGGAAATGGACATAGCCTTGAAAATGATTAAAAACCATGTTTGTTTTTTAATTAAGATGTAGAGAAAATTTTAGGTGGTTTAGTATTAGGTTGTTAAAGGTGGATAAAATTTAGATTATATCTATTTAATATGTAATAATGATTAAAATGTATAATGATATATAAGTTTATAAGATATTAAAATATATGAATGTGAGTAATAAAATTGTAAAGTTGATATTGATTTGATTTTGAATAAATATAATAATTAAAAAATATTAATTACTTATAAAAAATAAGAGAAAAAGAACAATTTAAATATGAATGTAAATAAAATTTGTAAAGTAATATATTTGATGTGTAAGATTTTTTAATGAGAATGAATAATGATAAAATTATAACCAAACACAGCCTATATCACAAGTTATGGTGCCCATGTCACACAAATTTTAAAGTATCAAAATTGGAAAAATAAATAAAAATGAAAAAGAATATTTGAAATAATTGCGTAAAGAGACACACAATGCAAGTTTATTGTATTTTTATTTATTTTTTCAATTTTGATAGTTTAAAATTTGTGTGACATAAAAGAATATTTGAAATTATTGGGTAAAGAGACACAATACAAGTTTATTGCATTTTTATTTGACTTTACAGAAAAGTGCTTTTTTTATAATTATTTTTCTTAAATCTAACATAGTGCCAAGTTTTTTTTTTTTTTTGTCCTAATCATATAATGGGAAATAAAACTGAAATCCAAAATTCGAAAAGCGAAAATCATATAATCTTATTTGGAATTCTCTTTGACTCTTTTTGGTTATATTTTTACCTTTTTAATAATATGTACAGAATTAATAATATTAATTAATGCAATAATATTAGGTGAAATATCAATTTTATTTTCTAAATTCCGCCCTGAGTTCCCTCGCATTTGTCGTCCCCTCTGACGTTCGGCCTCTGCAGCTTTCGTTTTAAACAGCGGAAACGACTGAACAAGGTACAGAGACGCAAAATTGAAATTTAGGAGAAAAGTTTGAGGAGAATTCGAACTCGCGAAAAATGGGGAATGAAGGGAAGAGAAGAGAGAGAAAAAATCTAATAGCTTTGACTGGGGCAGCTGCTCTTCTCGCTGTGGCAGTCAACTTTGCCGTCGCTGCGCTCAAAGCCCACTTCAATAATCGCAAAAGAAAAGGTAACGTGCTGAAATGTGAGCACGCACAAACCCCTGTGAGCGGATGTTTGAGTTGGTGTTTTTATATTTTTGTCTTGTTTCTGCTGTGAATGAGTAGAGGTCAGTCGGTCTTTGGCTGTTGTGAATTTTATTGATGCGTGAAAATCGGTACTTTCGAAAGTTCTATATTTGAAAAATGGGCTTGGAGATTATTGAATGTACTGGTTGTTTATGATGTTTTTAACTTCTTTTGGACGTAAATGTAGGAAGTCAGTTGTCTTTTACCTGTTCTGAACGTGGCGCATAGGGATAATTCCTTGCTATTTTTTTCATCTCAAGCGTTGCGGTAGAAGAGATGTATATTTATTCGTTTTAACACATGTTACCTCGCTTTATTGGATTGCTGAGAGCCCAGTTGGTTTTAACTGGTGTATCGTGTCATTTAAAATGGTATATGGAGTCTGATGTTCATTGAATTACTTTTTCTTTTTCTTTTTTAAAATTTCAGAACTTCTGGGATCTAATGTAAGGATAAATTTATCTGCCTCTGAAATACTGAAGTTAGCAGACCACATTGTTGCAAAATCCAAAGAAATTCATGATAGAGTTGCTTCAGTTCCACTTGACAAGGTATTATTACATGTTTAAATTAGCTTGTTTGCATCTCATCAAGGGATTGAATTCTCAGGATACTAAATCAGGTAGGGATTTATCATGAATTAATCTTCTGTGAATTCCACATCTGATCTCCAACTTCATGCTGCAAACTTAATGAAATGTTATTTTAAGTTTTATATGGCTACTTCAGTTGGATCTGAAAGAAGCTTGTATATTAATGCAATACTTACTAGCGATGAAGCTCTAATCTAAATTTTGTACTCTATCAATACTGGTATTTTATAGCCACATTCTACTATGTTATGAACTGTTGGTGACTTTGTGGCATCCAACATTTTAGGACAACTAAAGAAAATTATCAACGACTTTTTTTTTTAATCTCTAGTTGTTATATTGGGAAATGGGAAAATTTTAGCTTGTGCTGATGCAGAATAGAAGACATCCCATTTTTTTGTTCAAGTTACTTTTAGAAAAATTTTGTTATGTCTGATCTGTTAAATTCTTGAAATGAGGTTCTCAGTTAGTCAGAATATTTTTTTCTCATGCCCGTTAAGAGGAATCCTCAACATGACCCTTTTCTCATTTATTTCCTTGATTTTAAAACCCATGCACAGACGCTGTAACTGAGGTGGCATGTCTCACAGGTAACTTATGCCAATACAATACTATTGCTGGCGGAATTAGAAGCGCAGCAGTTTCCTCTGATACAGTCCTGTGCATTTCCAAAATTGGTAGCTGTTTCTGAAGATATCCGTAAAGCAAGCATTGAAGCAGAGCGAAGAATTGATGCCCATGTGTCTGCATGCAGGTTTTACCTAAGCTTTGTTTTTCCCCTCTTATTTCACTCCAACTGGGATGCTGAAAAACATGGATTGGCATGTATATGACTCTTAACAAGAAAGAGAAGGAGAAAATTTACAATTGGGATGCTGCTGTAAACTGCATCAAATTACCAAACACAAGCATATTACACAGGCCGCCAGAAAACATATTGCTGGGACTGAATTTTATCTTACATGAGAATAGTTGTGGAGAACTCCTTCTAGTGTTTCTACATTGATTGTATGCTATGCTCAGT
Organism: Avicennia marina; assembly: GCA_019155195.1. Lineage (NCBI taxonomy): Eukaryota > Viridiplantae > Streptophyta > Magnoliopsida > Lamiales > Acanthaceae > Avicennia > Avicennia marina. The sequence goes on from CM032763.1 coordinate 10,787,302, forward strand.
GTTTTGGCTTTGAATGTGACAATTTGAAGATATAAACCTGATCTGGGTACACATATTATGAGAAACGAACATTGGCTGAGCTATAATTGAATGAATCTATAGGATATTTTAGGGCTTATAGGACAAGTGGTGCTGTTGATATTGAAGAATGCTGCAAGGAGTTGATTGATTTTGCAACCACCTTCGACTAGTAAAATTGTACAATGTGTATGCCAGCAGTAGAGATTTACAGGCTAGTGCTTTAGGAGAGCTCTGACGTTTATGATTTGATAGTTATTGAGCATCAAATAAAGGTTTCATATAATACACACAGACACACACACACACAGATATGACTCTTACAGGCGCTTGATTTGATGAATGTTTGGGTTGTGGAAGCTGAATGTTTTCTAAGTTTGTTAAGATGATAAGCTGGTTAGAAAATTTAAAATTCTCAATTGAATATATTCCTTTGGCTGTTGACAATTTTTGGTTGCTGCCTTCATGGTACTGAAGATATAATCAAGTGTTGACCATTTCTATTGAATCCTTATTGTTTCTTTGATGAAAATCTTACAGTAAGCGTGAAGATGTTTACCGTGTTATTAAAGCATTCACTGCTCGTGGGGGTTGGATGAGCTCTGAAGTCAAGAGATTTGCACAGATTTTGGTATGAACCTGAATGCAAATCTACATCCAGATATAGCTTTCTTTAATAATTTTCTATAGGCAATAGCTAGTTCTTTCATCTATGGCGATGAACTATTGTAGAATCTTTACATAAAGCTGTTTTTTCATTTATTATCTGGTATAGTTCATTGGCATGGTCACAAGGTTTAAGTTATTTTACCTTAGAAGTTATACCATTTACAAATCGATGAACAATTCAGAAATAAGAACAGTTTTTGATTGGAACTTACAGGTTCTGCTCTCATTTTATAGGTATTAATCAGTTTATGCCAAAAACTATACGTTGAGACATGTGGAAAATTGTATAAGAAGCTGTGATCATTATTTGTTAATGCTAGAAAATGTTTAGAGAATATTATTAGAATATTTAAAAATATTTGATTTGATATTACGTAGTTTTTTTTTACCTAGATTAGGATTGAGAATATTTTGTTCCTTATTTATAGGATTAGCTTTATAGTAAGATATTTTCTATTTTTTATATAATTGTAATTGTCCCATACTATCAATTAGGACCTCTTTTTCAGTTATAGTGGATGATACAATTCTTCCAATTCCTCCAACATAGTATTAGAATGCTACTGTGATCCTTTTCATCTGCTGTGCTATGTATCAAAATTTTCCATGACCTATGGCCTATTGTCCAATTATTGGTTATTTGCTTTTTTTTTGTTTTTTTTAATCTGTTTATTGTTTGTTGTTGTTACTTTGATGCAACCTTTATTTTTCACGAATTTTCATGATTTCTAGTATAGCCTACCTTATAGGCTAGATTTTTGGTGTTTTCGGCCTAGCGCAGATCTATTTTGGTGTTGACGATTATACAGGCATTATCTTTGGTTTTGCCAATCATACAGGTGTAGTTTTAGGTGTTGCAATTGGCTACCTTAAAGGCTTGATTTCTGGTGTTGTCGACTGTACTGGTTCCTGTTGTGCTAGTGGTTGCCTTTCCAAGTGTTCCCTACCTAATGGTTATCTCTCTCGGTGTTACATGCCTAATGGTTTTCCTTATGTTGCTTACCTAGTGGCTCTCTTCTGGTTATCTATTATACTAGTTTTAATCTGGTCTTCTAAGTTGAACATTTTAACAGTATCCCATGTTCAACTTTGCAAGGAGTGTTAAAAAATATTTAGAGAATATTATTAGAATATTTAAGAATATTTGATTTATATTATGTATATTTTATTACCTATAATAGATTTGGGAATATTTTGTTCCCTTATTTATATGATTAGCTTTATGGTAAGATATTTTCTATTTTTAGCATAATTGTAATCGTACTATACTATAAATATGGACATTATTTTAGTTATAATGGATGATACAATTCTTCCAATAAGTTGATTCTATTTGTTCTGAAAATCTCTAATCTAACTTTAATATCTTGCTTTTTTTTCCTTTTCCTTTTTCCTGCTATGATTAAGCTTGCTTTTCCTAATGCCTTTTATTTTTTCTAAAAAAAAGGCTTCTTTGGGACATTGACCATGCTCGGCGCTGGTATTATCTTTTTGCATGAGCTAACCTTGTCTTTTCTTTTCCAAAATGAAAGCGTCTTTGTTAACTGTTATTGGTAACTTTGTTATATTGTTCTATAGATTTTGCCTTCATTAATGCCATGTCTCATTCACAAGATATACAGAAACTGAAGTGACAACCTGACACATGCCCAATGACTGGCTCATGAAAAGGACTTTTCCTCTATTGTTCTTTCTACTTGTAGTTAAAAAAAATGTTTATTGGTCAATTTATTATATGAAATGTTAGTGACAGGTTCAAGACTTTGAACGGAATGGATTGAATCTGACATCAAGAAAGAAGGAGGAATTGCAGCGTCTGAAGGCTCAAATAGATGAGCTAAGTATGCGATACATCCGAAATCTGAATGATGATAGTACATTTCTTCTTTTCCATGATATGGAGCTAGCTGGTTTGCCCCCAGAGTTCCTCAAGGTTGGAAATTATGATCTATTCTTGTATTCTAAAATTACCTGCCTTATTTAATTTTGACTTTTGAGCAACCTGTCTAGATTAATTCCCTTACTTTCTTCTTGATTATTTGAAAGATTTCTTTACCCGAATGCCAAGTTTTGAATCTCTGTGTGTGTGTGTGTGTGTATAATTTTACTTTGCGAGTTAAGAAATTATGACCTATTAATCTCTTTTTAACTTTCTTCAGATTCTAACTTAGGTCTCTTGGAACAATGTTATTCCTGCATTACTCTCTAAGCTGCCTGTACATCCGTGTGGACCAGCCCAGTGACATTTTTGTTTGTTTCAGAGTTTGGAGAAAGCTGAAAATGGTAAATTCAAGGTTGTGTTAAGAAGCCATCAGGTGTCACCAATCCTAGAGCTATGTAAGGTAAAGTTTTCACAATTTTGGTTTGCATGTGCTCTCTAAGCAGCTAAATTGCTATTTGTCTTTCCACATCCAATATCCTTTCATATCTTAATGTTATGTAATGTTGTATTGTGATTATAAGGAGAAATTCATGCAGTAGAACTGTTGGTACCTATCCTTAATATTTGTTAATTGACTAGGAACTTGAATAACCTATTATTGGATGCCAGGTTGAAATCTTAAGCATCTGAGTTTGAGAAATTCCTCGAGCAATTTAATGTTGCTACTAGCTATTCTAGTTTTGTCTTTGTATTTCTTTTCTCAAATATTTACTTCTACTTACTGAAAATTTTATGTTTATGCTTACAGTACAAATCCCACATATTTTGTACCCTGGAATCTGTATTCCATTACTAATGTATGAATGTATCATAATGCAATTAATTGCGCTTCACAAGTCCTTTGTTGTTCTGAAGGTAGGATCGACCAGAAAGTCTGTGGCTTTGGCTTATGGGAGGAGATGTGAAGCAAATCTTTCCATATTGGAAAATATGGTGTGTATTGTTTTCATCTATTCATCAAGACAGATATAATTATTGTTGCACTTTGCCTTGCCTTTGTCACGATAACTTCATCTTGGTCAAGATTTGGACTAATGATATTCATTATTGCTTTACTAGCTTTCCATGACTCCAGAGTTACAAGGAATTATGAAAAGTCTGGCAAATTCTGTTTGATGCAACATATTTCATAATTAGATATATTGCTCTTAGCCTAGCAAATAGTGTATGTTCATGAAACTCCTGGGGATCTTCAATCACATCGAGTTTATGACTTGGGATGATATGAAAAATCTTGTCGGGGATTCAAGAATCTGATGTATGAAGTGGAAGACTGGGTATTTGAGTTGTTTGGGTTTAGTTAGAATCTGTAAGATCTGTGAATAATATGGATTTAGGGAATAGCATTATACCATAAGGTGAGGGTATTAAGATAGAAAGAAGACAAAGTTATCTGCTGTTGTTGTCTATACTCAAACTGCTGATTTGTTATTGCAGGATAGGTTGTATAAGGTAAGTTTTCAGACTGAATTTACGGTGTCCTAATGCAAGATACTTTGAATGATCCACAAATATGCGTGAATGTTCTGTTTTGAGTTGAAATTTTTTTACTAGTATTGTGTGCACCCTGTGCCAAAATTGGAGTAGTCTTTACTCTTTTGACATTCATCTTCTTTGTTGTACTAATAGATTCAGTTAGCCATGTACACTATTTATTATTCTGGAAGTAAAGTGGTCTAATACGGGCTTCATTATTCGCATTTGTGAACGACTATTTTGTTACAAGGTTAAGTTTGTTTTGCATCCTATATCTATAGAGAGAATTGTTGTTTGACATCCATATTCTTTGGTACCAGGTTCAATTACGTCATAAACTTGCCAGATTGCTTGGCTATTTGAATTATGCAGGGTATGCTGTTGACCATAGAATGGCAAACTCATCAACAAAGGTTTGTCCTGGTTCTTATCAGTAATTGCTTAACTGTTATCTTCATTTTGTGGGAAATTGAATTCAACTATGCCCCTAAGCATTTTGTTCTTTTATTATCCTTGCAAAGTTTGATATCCAGAAAATAATCATTATAAGAGAACTTTCAAGGGCTGCAGTCCATGTCTTATATATCTAGTATGTTGCATTAAAGGTTACAGTAATGATTGATCAGAAAATAATCTGATTCTGTCTGTTTTCCCCATATCTTGTTACCCACAAAACACTATGTGTTTGTGTTCTGAAATTTTTATAATAAGTTAATTACTTACGGAAAAATTTCTTATATTGACTTTAGGTATTTGAGTTCTTAGAAAAAATATCAGGAAGCTTAACTGAGTCAGCATCAAAGGAACTTTCTATGTTAAAGGAATTGAAGGTTGGCATGTTTGTTTCTTCTCTCAAATGTTATTGTAATGCTTTTTTTCATCTTGATCCCTGTTTTTATCTTATTAATTGTTTGTAATCGTTTTTGAAACTTGCAATGATGGGTAAGAGGAAAGAAGAGGGAGAAATTCCATTTGGAATTGAAGACCTACCTTACTATGTCAGGAAGATCAAGGATCAGCAGTTTGATTTGGATTTTGGAGTTGTCAAACAGTACTTTCCCATCAGTTTAGTTTTATCCGGGATCTTCAAAATATGCCAAGACCTATTTGGTAATTATTTGCTTGTTTTAATGGAAGTGTATAGACCTGTTAACTCATGTTTATCACATGGTATCTTGTGTTCAAAGTTTCTCTTGTTAATGCAGGCCTAAGATTTGATGAAGTAGTAGATGCAGAAGCTTGGCATCAAGATGTGCAAACTTTTTCCGTTTTTGACTTGAGCTCTGGTGAACTTATGGGTTATTTTTATCTTGATCTGTATGCCAGGTTCATTTTCTATCTTGTTTACTTGGTTAGACTCATTCATGTGAATAATCCTGCACATATTCATGAAGTAAACTGAACTGATCTTGCACTTCAAATAGGGAAGGAAAATATGGCCACACCTGCGTTGTGGCTCTTCAAAATGGTTCTTCGATTAAAAGTGCGAGACAGGTGATTGCACCATATGTTAGCCATCACCTGTGGATTTATTGCAATGCTTTCTTTCTTCTCATTGCCGGTGGAAGCAACGGCTTGCCCAGATTATTTTGTGGCCTGGCTTTTCTGTTTATATTCATCTTATTTCTACTTTGACTGCTTTCAGTTCAAGTATATTATATGACTGAATTTGTATTGAACAATGATGTCATTTCATGTTTATAATGCGTATCCACGCATAACTGTTATCTGTTTTTAATTATTCATCATATAGTTATTGGTCTTATTATGCATATGCCTCTTCCAATGGCTGTAAGTTATTTATTTCATATGGTGCTTATGCTCCTGGATTTTGTAATTAAATTTAGTGTGTTTGTCTATTGTTATCTAGCAACAGGCAGAATCGTGACCTTGTATGTTGTCTTGTGTACTTTCTAGGATTGCTTCATGTTAACTATGATTTCTTGTGTGGTTTGTACAACTGTTTCAATTTTGCTGAACATCAATTTGTCATTTCCAGGTTCCGATCGCTTTACTTATTTCTCAGTTGGAAAAGGAAGTCAATGGACATCCTGGATTGCTGAGATTCTCTGAAGTAGTAAATTTATTCCATGAATTTGGTCACGTGGTATGTTTCTTTTAGGTTACCCAGATTCTATGATAAAAAATATAGACTTCTTTCTTTATACTAATGGATTAAACATTACATAGATTAGTTTTACATAGGTGATACGCTTGTTGAATTTTTTTAATGATTTTTTCACACTCACACACCCAATGTCTGATGGGATTTGAACCCCATAATTTTCTCTTGAGGTACATCCATCACATATCCTGTCAAATGCAGTCATGCATCATATTTATTCTGGGCACACCATCTATCTATCTATTTAATTTGATTATCTATACTCTGGGCACATGCGTCACGTATCTTAGCAAATTGAAGATTCAATTCATGCAAGAAAAGTCTTCAAGTATTATTTTTGTAATCCTATTTATGTGGGTAATGTGGTGATTTTTTTTATTATCACAGTATGTCACTTTTACCACTATGTTATTTTTTCTTGCTATTTCTGTTTTAGTCAATTTATCAAGATATTTCATGAAATCAACAAGCTTTTTGGTTGGCTAACAATCTCATAATTTTAGGTTCATCTTGTTTGCAACCATGCACCATTTGCTAGATTTTCTGGCCTACGCTTGGATCCTGACTTTGTGGAGATTCCCTCTCTATTATTAGAAAACTGGTACGTGTGATTTGTTTCTTATTATAATTACACTTCCGGGATACTTATTTTACGGCAAATTTTTGCTTAGGTGTTATGAAAGCAGCTTTCTTAAACTGATCTCTGGTTTTCATCAGGTATTTCATTGTTTACTTAATTCCTTAGATTTTGACTGGAGTACATTCTCAAACTTAACAATGATCTTTTGTTAGTTTTTCTTCTGTGTAGCACTGGGATATCATCTGTAGAGTTTTAGTGAATAATTACTTTAAATATAACTATGTTGCAATACTTTTGCTTTTCAGGATATCACAAAGCCTCTAGACGATGAGATGTGTAAATCACTTAAGAGATGGCGGTGTTTGTTCTCAGCACTGAAACTGAAACAGGAAATTCTTTATTGTAAGCCTTCACTTGGAATCTGGAAATTAGTTGTTTCTTCTTCCTCTTTTCCGACTATAGTGACCTGAGCAGGATTTTTTTATTTTCACATTTCACTTTATGCCCCTTTCATGCTTCTAGTGGCATGGTTGCTATAAAATGTGCCAGAATTTGTGACACATTACTCATATTTTCAGGTCTTTTTGATCAGATCATACATTCTGCTGAAAATGTAGACATGATTGGGTTGTTCAAGCATCTTCATTCTAAGGTATTCTTTGCTGATGGATCCCCATGTAATGTCTGTGTGTGCATGTGCTTAAATTATCTCTTGTAATGACAGGTTATGTTAGGATTACCGATGTTAGAGGGAACAAATCCAGCTTCATGTTTCCCTAGAACTGCAATTGGCTATGAGGCTACTTGCTACAGTTGGATATGGAGTGAGGTCTGAGCTGCTCCTTCGTCATGATATTTACTGCACGTAGATTAATTTCTGGGGAAGTCAGTCTTGCCACATCTGTTGATTTCCCTTAAACGATGCTAATAATTATAATTTGGGGATGCATTATCCTGAAAGTTGGCAGTGCACCCCAAATCAACCATGTTGGAATCCATTGGAACTTCTAAAATGTTCTTTATTCTCACTAACAGGTGTTTGCCACTGACATTTTTGCTGTGAAGTTTCGCGATGACTTATTTAACCAGAATGCTGGCATGCATTTCAGGAGCAAGGTATCATACATATATCCTTTCTTTAAATTGTGAATATTTCCTCTTCATGAATATCGTTTCTGATTGTCGGCTATACTGTTGTCATCCAACTGTTTGTCCAGCAGTAAACTCTTCTCAGGAAACAAATTTTCAGTTTTACATTTTGCTATTTCCCATTGATGCCTTGTGGCAGGTACTGGCTCCTGGAGGTGCAAAAGACTCTCTTGAGATGCTGTCCGACTTTCTTGGAAGGGAACCATCCATACAGGCTTTTATAGACTGCAGAGCTGATTCCATCCAGAACCCTCTGTTCTAATACAGCAGGACAATGTTATTCTGTTCATCCTGCAAATTTTCAATCACCAGGGACTAATTTTCATCTTCTCTGTAGGAAACAAACGCCAAAAGGCCATGTCACTGTGTAATCAACTGCTGTATCCATATCAATATATATAAATGAATAAAGTTTCTGGTTTCGACAACCGATGATTTTGGCTACGAATCTGTTGGTGTTATGTGTAACTTCCATCGAACGTGGTAATGATTGTGGACTTCATGAAATATCATCACAAAATGCACCATATAAATTGAGTTGACATGTTTCCGTGGATCTTGTGGCATTAGTAGTATCAAAAACTGTTTAATACAAGATCTCTCTCTCTCTCTCTCTCTCTCTCTCTCTCAAACTATAATGCTTTTATCATAGTATTTTATTATTTTTCTTTCTTTTTATATTTTTAGTATAATTATACACTTTTTATTATTTTTCAATTTATTTTTTATACGTCTTTAAATTTTTTGTGTTTGTTCGTATTCTCTAAACGTGCGAACGGGAGTTTTTGGTGAAGGAAGAGAAGTATATGACTCTTATTATTATTCATTGGTACCACTCATTACCTTTCTTTATCCTTTAGACTATGTTTGGGAGAAGGGTTTTTGTTGAAAATGACGTTTGTGAGAATTGTGTTGAAATGTGTGATATGTTTGGTTATTAAATTTTGATAAGATAAAAATATTAATTTATTTACATATAAGAATAAAATATATAAGAATAATTGGATGATGTGACAGTATACAAAAATAATAATTATTTTTTAAATTATAAATAAATATATATAAGTATATGTGTGACATATATATATATATATGTATAGATTTGATTATAAACATATATAATAATTAAAAAAATAATGTTATTTTTATACATAAAAAAGACACAATTTAAATTTAAATTAGAATGAAAATTTTGGTAAGTTGTAAGCTTAGAGTTTGATAAAGTGTAGGAGAATTGAAAGTAGGGTTCCAAACATAGCCTTATTGTTTGGCAATCATTTCAATGTGCAGGGCTTGCAATTTGTCCATATCACTTTTTTTCTAGTTATTGGACCTCTTTTTAGCATATTCATTATCATCTTAAATTAACCATATTGTAGCTATAATAATTATTGGAGCATTAAAGCAATCTCCTTAGTGTTACACTATTTCATTGAAGAAAATCTTCTTAATAATTTCATGACAATCTTTTCTCGTATGAATGCATAGTTCAAGAGTATTTTTAATTGTAATCAAATGATAACTTCATTTGGATATCAAATCAGTCCACTCCAAGTGGCACATAATTCCAAGGAAAAAAATTAAAAGTTATTATCTCTTAAAAGTATATTTACTTTGAAATGAGTTTTTCAAGCACAAAGCATAAAATCATTATACATGGTCACGTGCATAATACCATACGTTTATAGAGTCTTCTCAAAATCATTTGGTGTTCTTAAAAAATAAAGTTGTTTAGGTTTCAATTTTTTAACTTAGTTTATATATTGCTAAATAATAATGCGAATAAATAATGGCGTATGATATTAAGTTAATTAACGTAATGACGTAATCTAACCAATACAACGGGTTGTCTCCTTAAAAAAAAAAAAAAAAAAAAGGAGTTATATGGGATTGAATTTTTAAAATGACCCAAATTTTGTTAACTAATAATTCACCTAAATGATGGCTCGTGAAACTAAGTTAATTTAATGATTGCATTATCATAAAGCTATAGGGTAATTAACAAAAAGATTATCAAAGACTGACACATTGTAATATAATAGGTCAATTTAATAAAAAAATCAAATTCTTGTTCCACATTTATTATTCTACCTTCGAATTCTTCAACAAGTTCCAATAAATCTTCTACTTTATCTTTGTCATTTATATATACTAGTAATTGTGTGTATCCTATATATGTGCAAAACTTAAATAAAATTTTTAATTTAGTAATATAATTTTCTTTTAGCAATTTAAGATATATAATATACGTGTACAATTTAGCTTATTTTATCTAAACATTAATATAAATATAAAAAGTTTATATCATGATTTTTTTTTTATATAAATACAAATACAAAAGAGCATTTTATATTTTTATGATAGAATATATGTAAATGTTTTTGGAAAAAGATTAATAACTTTGGTGTATTAGTAATTAAAACTGAATTAGCAAAAGATTTAGAAAAGAAATATAATTAACTCTTTATTCAAATTTGAGAAGAAATGTAACCAGGTAGTTGGTATTAGTTATTTAATTGAGATAATAGGGCATAATTTGGTAAAATGAAAAACTTAGAAGTAGTTATTATAAGAGATTGAGGCTTAATATATAGTATTAGCTGGTTTACTCACACTTAATTAATCCGTGTATATATAAAATTCAAAATATAATTTATTGTGTATATACATAGAGTTATAAATTTGTTATATATATATATATATTTAAATTATGTGGATGAATCTTTTATTTTATAATTTATCGTCTAACAAAAATAATTTATTTTAAATATCATAAGAGTATATAATTATTAATTAGAGAAAAACGTAAATTATTATGTTTCAAAAAGTAAAAAAAAGGTGCATAAAATGAGTGAAAATTAAAATAAAAAATTAAATAAGAAGAAGTAAATCAAATAAAATTTAATTGAAAATTGTAGAAAAGAGAGAATATAAAAAACAAAAGAGTAATATTTTTTTAGTTTCTTTGCTCGGAATATCAAAATTTAGTTATGACATGAGAAGAAATAAATTAATTGAAAATGATTAAAAACAGAAAATATAAAAAAATAAACAAAAGAATTTGTAATTTCTCGATTTAAAGTATCAAAATGTTGTGGGTGTGTGTGGCCAAATGGCTTAAACCCCTTGACATCAAAAAAGAGGTTAAAGATTGAAATCCATTGGGTTATTGAGTGGAGGAGTGCAAAATAAAATAAAATATCAAAATATAGTCATTACACGAGGTTTAATTATAATAAATAGTACATAGTTTTTGCTCAAAAAAAAAAAAAAACTACATAGTTTTCTATACTAAAAAATATACTATATATTTTTTATTAAAAAGGTTTTAGAAAATGTATTAAATACCAAAGATAGTTTGTTAGATAACTCTGTGTAATAAAGGTTACGTTAGAAAGCTAACTTTCAATTCTAAAACATAATCTCAAATATTACATTACTAAATATATTATTCAACAAAATTTTTATTTAAATTCAAATTTAATTTTTTTTTTAGTCTCTTATGCATACCCCTTTCCAACAAATAGTATAGATATATACAAGATATATATGTTATACAAGTAATATCAGAAATCAAAGAACACCATGCCTGCATGAAAAATTTGCGCATGCAATTGTTTGTGTAATTTTATTTTTTCTAAATTTTTATCAAAAATATTTGTTATACATATTAATTATCATTTATATTTATGTATTAAAGTTAAATTTAATTTGAAATATAAGCAGTGTAAAAATATTCTTTAATTATAATCTTAGTCCTTCATCTCGAAGTTATGGATCATTATCCGTACATAATAAGATCCATATTCTCCTTTATCATTAGATTAATGTGTAATCATAAGCATAATTTATGAGATGTAGCAATTAAGAAGCCAATGATTTTATTAAAAGTCGGCTTCTAATTGTGAAAATTAAATATTCATTGTAACTTTTATTATTTTAAGTTCAATTTCATTGTTTCATTTTGGCTCTATAATTTTTATGCTTTCATATTTTCACTGATATACAGTGATCACGTATTTATTTAACTGTCACATATTATTAAATAATATATGGGAAAATTGTACATTTGCAGGAGCAAAACAGATAAAAAGCAGATACAGAATTTAATGGACAAATTTTAACTGGTGTATTCTTGGAGTGAACTTGCCAATCAACGTCATAAGATTTATTTTTAATTATTCTTTAATTTTATTACATATTTTTACGTGTTCAATTTTGTACCATTGAATTGACCAGTCTGCACCTCGGGAATGTGGAAATGTCGGCCTTTAAGTATGGCTTACTGTCAAAATCAGCTTCGGATTCTTTATTTTGTCAAAGTTGTCCTTCAAATCAAGATTTAATGACTAGCAAATAAAATGCATTTTTAATAGCCTGTCATTTTTGAAATGTATATTAAGTAAATGTTATACTTTTATTTATTAAAATCAATATTTGTATATACACATATATTTAATTGTCAATTATATATATATATATATATACACACACACATATAAATATGTGTGCGTATTAAACTGTATATCAGTTTTTCAAGGTCACAAAAGCAAGTCATTAAAATAATACGGCATGTTCGTTTTGTTTTATATTTAAAAAATTATACACTATAAATATTATAATTTTATTTATTTTTTATTTTATATTTACATATATTTTTAAAAAATACAAAAAAAATAAATTAGAAAACACACGTGTAACTTACATAACCTTAGTTTTTGCATAATATGTGCAGAATGCCTAGTTAATGTCCTTGCACGTTTATCAATATTTTGACAGTTCAGACACATTTAACGCAAGATTTGCTCCTCGCATTCTAACTTATTTTGCTTGTCATTTTCTTGTTTGTGTCGTTCTAACATTGACCTAAATGTGCAGATGATTAAATTTCTAATTATCATTTGTAATTTTTTAATATTTAATGTCTTGCTTTTACATGTGAAATAAATACAAGTCTTCTGACATCTTCATTTGTAATTTGGTTTCTCTGTTTATTTGTTCATATGTTATAATTTTCTAAAATTATATGTACGTAGTTTGACCTGATTCTTTAGGTGCTTTTTCCCATCTATATTTATTATATTTTTCTTGTGGACTATTTAAGTAAAAATATGCATCGTATCTAATAAATTTGGTGCCAAAATAATTGCATATCCACAGCACAAGAAGGCATTTTAGAAAAATAATAACATTTTTTTGAAACTAAAATATATTCATTAATAAGTATACGCTTCTCACAGTCAATCTTATTTTACTTGTTATTTTCTTATTTATGTCATTCTGATATTGAATTAAATATTTAGGTGACTGAATTTCAATTAGCCATTTGATTTTTTTTTCTTTTTTATTCTATTGATTTATATGTCAAAATTCAAATAAACGGTGAAGCTCAATGATATCTTCAAAATCAATTGCTTCTCACTATGTTGTAATTTTCTAAATCATACATAATTTCAAAGCAGTTTGCCTATCTTTATTTTTTCCTTAAAGATTATTTATTTGAATAATTAGCTTTAGCTATATTAACATAAAAAATAAAGTTTGTTTTGTTTTGTCACAAAATGAAGTGCATCATTTATTTATAAAATATAACACACACAGAAATCTAACAGAAGAGTATTTATTAAGAATTTAATAAGGAAAACACGCTTTTAATATTAGAAAAACGTTTCCCATAAAACTGTTCGACCGGATAATAAAGTACAAGAAAAAATTTCTCGGCAACAAACAACAAGCAAGAAAGAAGTCTAAAACGCTGCAAGTAAATGAGTCTACAGAGCACCGCTGAAGACTCTGAATCTTTGCACCTACGCCTTTGTTTTCAACTCTTCTACAGTAACCTTGTGCACCAACCTTTTTTGTTCTGCATATTTCTGAAGTTCTCTGCTTGTTGAAGGAGCTTCTATTTCTCGTCCTGTGTGCTTTGTATATTGGTTGAATTTCCAAGTATTTCGTTTTGAGGGAAGATACATGTTTCCCTTATAGTTTTTTATTGTATTTGGGGCGGGATAATTGAAGTTGCTGCTGCTTTATTTCTGTGGATTTCGTGGGTGGGGTTTTGCAAATATGGGCTTTCGAGTTTAAGTCAAAAGACAAGAACTTTATGCTTTAGTTTTGGTGTAAAGTGGGAAATTTTGATAAGGGCTTGACGGGGAAGATGGGGTCATTTTTGGATTGATTGAGACATTAGTTGGATTCTTGATCTTTGGTTGGGAGGCTTTTTGAGATATCGTTGCTGATATTTTTCTTGATGAAAAAAGGGGTCCTTTTGCTCTCTTTGAAAACATAGAGAAAATTGCTAACTTGCTAGGTTTTCTCTAGGGTTGATAGATATTCAGCTAATGGTGAGTCCAAACTGGGAACCATTCATGACTTTTGCATCTGAGCTTGGGGCCTTGTGCTGAAAGAAGAAGAGAGGCTTTTCTATTGATTCTGAAAAGATTTGGTTAGTCTTCAAGTTCAATTTAACATCACTCTTTCTGAGATTTTGGAGGGTGGGATTGGGGTAGTTGTTCAAAATATGATCAAGCAGATATTTGGTAAGATTCCTAGAAAGCATTCAAAATCTGCAAGGGACCCAAGTCCCCCTTCAAGTTCATCGACTTCTTCAAAGAGAAGTGAAGGAGGAAATAGAAGATTAAGCAGTGCAGTTGATGAAGTTATTTCAGCCCCACAATCTGTTTTAAGAAGTGAAAATTACCCACAAGAGAATTTTGTTCGAGATAAGAACTTGAGACTGAATGGAAATGTAGCCTCTGTGTCATATGAAGCATTACCAAGTTTTAGGGATGTTCCCAGTTCTGAAAAGCAACACTTGTTTATTAGGAAGGTGAAGATGTGTTGTGTTGAATTTGACTTCACTGATCCTACGAAGAATATTAAAGAAAAAGAGATCAAGCGACAGACTTTGTTGGAGTTAGTGGAGTACATGATTTCTACGAATGAGAAATTTACTGAAACTGTAATGCAGGAAGTCGTCAAGATGGTATCAGCCAATATATTCAGAGAATTTACTCCTCAGCCAAGGGAGAACAAACTAATTGATGGCGTTGATTTGGAAGAGGAAGAGCCTGCAATGGATCCTGCATGGCCTCATTTGCAAGTTGTGTATGAATTTTTGCTAAGGTTTGTTGCTTCTGCAGAAACTGAAGCAAAGGTTGCCAAAAGATACATTGATCATTCCTTTGTTCTGAAATTGCTTAATCTCTTTGACTCTGAAGATCCTAGAGAGAGGGAATATTTGAAAACTATACTACACCGCATCTATGGGAAATTTATGGTGCACAGGCCGTTTATCAGGAAAGCTATCAATAATATATTCTATCATTTTGTTTTTGAGACAGAAAAGCATAATGGTATCGCTGAATTTCTTGAAGTTCTTGGCAGCATAGTTAATGGCTTTGCCTTGCCTCTGAAAGAAGAACATAAACTCTTTCTTGGGCGGACATTAATTCCCTTGCACAAGCCGAAATGTTTGGCCATGTATCATCAACAATTATCTTATTGTATTACGCAATTTGTGGAGAAAGACTGCAAACTTGCTGATATTATTATCAGGGGACTTATTAAATACTGGCCCGTTACCAACAGCTCAAAGGAAGTTCTGTTTCTTAATGAGCTAGAGGAGGTCTTAGAAGCGACACAGGCAACAGAATTCCAGCGCTGCATGGTGCCTTTGTTTCATCAAATTTCACGTAGCATGAACAGTTTGCACTGCCAGGTATTTATTATTTTGTCATAATGTTGTTTCTCCTTGTAGGGATTTTATTATTTTTTGCAGTTTATGTACCTTTCCTTCACCTTTTCATACGTTTATTATACCTTTAAGGGCTTTCATATGCTTCCATGTCCTTGGCAGTGGACTTTGCCTCAGTAATATTCCCGTGAAGGGGGGAATGTTTGGCACTGAACTAGGGGTTCTGTGTGTTTGAGTATTACTTGAGCCTCTCATGCAATATCTCATGTTTTGGAGACTCTAATTGTAATTGGTCTGGTCCCTATGATTTATGGTTCAATCATTTGTAAAGATTGGATACCCTATCATTTTTTATTATCAATATTTGCATTTCTTCAAGTAATCTCTGGCCGGATGATTCACTCAACTTGGAGAAAAGGAGTGTCTCAAATAATAGAGGCGAGAGTCACCTTAATATATCATGAATCCAGCATTTTGATAGGGTACTTTGCATCAAGCAGGCGATTCCAATAATTGTTCCATTTAACTATTGCGATTTGATGGTGACTGCCCACAGTCTTATGGCTGGGTCACTGGTGATAATAGTAGTTAGTAGTTGATGTGCATAGTTAGGAATCACTTGAAGAAGTTAATTTCTTGTGATGGGCAACTATTTGGGGTTTCAACAGAGTTTCTTCTTTGTGATGTGGAAGTAAACTGAGTGGTAAGATGTCTTGTTTCTTTTTCACTAACAATGGTTGATGGTTTCTGTGGTAGTTGCTAATGATTGGTGATTATAATGTCATTGATAGATAATTTGTGTGAGTTACATTTAAGGGTTGAATGGTTTGATGACAGAGAAACTAGGACTTGTGAATTCAATTCATCATTTGTATGTGTCCATTTATGTCTATATAACCATCAGCATCAATAACGATTGTGCACTTCTAATTAAAAATGGTTTGCTTTGTAGGACTGGAAGAGCTGTGGTGTTATTAAGAAATTTGCCTTCACTTTTGATACTGATTTTGTTTTGATTGTCATGCATCATGAACTAGTGGGGTAAATTGATAGAATTAGATTGTTACCCTCTTTGTCTGGTTATAGATAAAATGGTATGCATTTAGTCAACAGAACTCAGAAGTTTAGGACTATAATCACGAAACATTGCTCTTAGTTCTGGATCACCCTTTATCAATGGTAACTAACTGCACAAGGATATGATCTCATATGTGCTTGAACTTTAAGAGCTTCCGGTTGCAGGATTATATCCCCTGTTGTATCAGCAGAATGATAAGCCCTTTTTTATATATTGACAATGTTGTGATCCAGCTCTTATTAATGATGGGTTCATCCTGGACATTGTGGAACTGTAAATAGCCTCCTTGATTGGGGGAGGCAGTACGGAGATTGCATTGAATTCTATAGCTGCTCTTTGCTATTGTACTGGATACCACAGTAACAGTTATCACGCATGCTAAAGATTGTTGCCGGGAATCTAGAGGAATATGAAAATCAGTGCCTGCTTTCTTAGTGGATGAGATAGGCTTGAGGTTTTAACATGATCATAGGAAGTAAAAGGTTACATTATTTTTGGGATGTCTCAATTTCACTAATAAATTTTCTTATCTGAATTGTGGCTTATGTACCCAATTATCCATTTTTCATGTAGGTAGCAGAGAGGGCTCTATTTTTGTGGAGCAATGATCACATTGAAAACATGATCAAGCTAAACCGGAAGGTTATACTGCCCATTATCTTCCCTGCTTTAGAGAAGAATGCTAGACACCACTGGAACCAGGCTGTCCATAGTTTGACCTTGAACACTCGCAAGATCTTCTATGATCTTGACCCTGATCTGTTCAAGGCATGCCAGATCAAGTTTGAAGACGACGAATCAAAGGAAAATGAGATGAAAGAAAGACGTGAAGCGACATGGAAACGTTTAGAAGAACTTGCTGCAAAAAATGCTCCAAGTAATGAAGCAATTCTTGTTCCTTGAACAGAACAACTTCTTCCAACTTGACCTTCAGAAGATGCCTTCATCCCGATCGGTTCCTTGATGTTCACTCAAACGGTTGCTTCTGTTTCTATTTTCCCAATTTGTTCATTCGAATGATTGCCTTTGTTTCTATTTTCCCCGCTCGTTTTAGTGAGGGTAGAGAGGAATTTGTTTGAGGTTGGCTGTAGCAGCAGCTTCACAATTTTCTAGGCATGCCGAGTCCTAGTTGCGCTTATCTGCATGTGAGAATTTTAAGGGTGTTTTAATGTAAGATACCTAAACAACTCTTGACTGCTTTGTGGGAGATTATAATTGTACCTTGTATGTGCCCCTTGTGGTAAAAATGTCAACTTTCTGTATAATATAAAGTAGAACAGAATTAAGTTAACTGCTCCTGTCAAATATTGGTCATTCTTTCTTATAAAAGTCCATGAAAAGGATCAGTCTCGCTTCAAGTTTGGTGCCTTGAATTTTAGGTAAATTTTGTCGACTCCACTCAATTCCTTCTGCGTGTTGGGAGATATCAAGAACACGCTTTTGGTGGTCAACGGTTTCGTTTTGGTGATGGATATTTTCATCAATTCCTGATTACGGTTCTTCGATATTTGTGCATTTGGAGACTTCATACAAGAAGGGGTGAAATGATCCTAATTACACCACATAAACATTATTTTTCATATTCGAATGGCTCGTTTCAGTTTCGTTATCACTTCGTTCTGTGCCAACCTCACATGGATCGTGCATCTATTTAATACGACCCAAGATGTTAAAATCATAGATCATCTGTTTCAATGAAATCATCCTTTCCTGAAGAACATCCCATGCTGACTTCATTTTTTCCCAACTAATAGCCAAGGGTTCTTTTTTAAAACAAAAATTGCAAGAGCCAATGGAAGTGTGTGATTCGTGGAATAGGCAATAGCAAGTAGGGAGTAAACCATATAATTAAATACCTAAGGAGGAAATCCCATTAAAGCATGATCGTTTATGCCTTTTTTGATTACCAAAATATTTAGCATCATTAATTCACGCCCCATAAGAATAACCTTCACATTTTCTAAAGTGGGAAAAATAAAAATGTGCTTTGGTTTGCTCTTCTTCTGCTGGTGTTGTTCTGCCCTCTTTAGATCTTAGGACGCACCAAAATGTATCAGAATTGGGTGTTGTTCTACTCTTCTCGTCTCGGTCAAGGACCTGTTATCCAACGCTGCAAGTGAGATATTTTCATGATGCTGGGAGAGTCGTCATAATGGAGGGAATTACTGGGCAGCTGTCGTCATGAGGTGTAGTAAACAATGCAGCCACCATCCAGAAGTCCAGCTTGGCACCTCCGTGTCTTGTACACGAACCTATATATAAATATTTATTTTCCTTTCAAACTCTTGAAATTTCTGTCTCTCCAGAAGCTCGATTGAATCAGTCTCAATTCCTGCATGTAAATTCAAAGTTTTTGCGTTTTTCCTTTCCATAAATTCACACGCAAACGCATAAATCCATCATTTTCTTTCATATATGCCTGTATTTCTGCGTGTGAATCGAAAATGCCGAGTGTAACAGTGAGATTATACAGCATCTTGTCCAAATTCTTCCTCAAACGCAAGTTGCAGAGCTTCACTGATCTCCCGAGCGGGAAACAATATGAGGTGGTCTCGAGGCCGGACGAAGCAGTAGCTGCGGCGAACCCTAGCTTTTCCGAGGACGGCGTTGCCACCAAGGACCTCCACATCGATCCCTTGACCTCCCTTTCGCTGCGGATTTTCCTCCCTGATTCGGCCATCGTCCCCCCTAAATCGGTTCCGGATCTTAGGGTGAGGGTTCCGTCGAGCCGGAGTTTAAAGAAGGTTTCGGATGGTGGGGCTGTTTATGGTGGATATTTGCCGGATAAAAGGGGTCTGAATTGCCGGAAATTGCCGGTTATTTTGCAGTTTCATGGTGGAGGGTGGGTGAGCGGCGGAAGCGATACTGTCGCGAATGATGTGTTTTGCAGGAGGATAGCGAAGTCGTGCGACGCGATGGTGGTGGCAGTGGGCTATAGGTTGGCGCCGGAAAGTAGGTATCCGGCTGCGTTTGAAGACGGAGTGAAAGTACTGAATTGGTTGGGGAAGCAGGCGAACTTGGCGGAGTGTGATCGGTCCTTCGGGAAAGGAATGGGTGGAGGTGCAGGAGGAGAAGGGAGGAGGATGCAGATTGTTGACGGGTTTGGGGTGTCGATGGCAGAGCCATGGTTGGCTGCTCATGGAGATCCATCTAGGTACATGTTTGATCCTATGCTAAGCTGCAACGAAGTATATTGTGGATAAAGAGAATGAAGTTTTGTGTGGTACTTAGTTGTGTTGTTGTGGTTGAAATTGGTCGTAGTTGTGTTTAAACTGTTTGCATGCTTATTGCTGTTTATATGGTGTGGTGAATTTTGATATTGAATCATCGTTTTCTCTGGGGTGCTTGGTTTCTGGTGAATTCTATACGCTTATTAGACTTAAGCTAGACAGCTCCTACGTGTTTCTTCCATTTTCATTATGTGGAACTTTGGCTTCGTTGTTTTTGGTGCTCTCTTTTGACCTTTATAAGAGGAAGACAGTCATTTTGCCGTGGAAGAAACAGAGATTCCATGAACAATGGAAACATAAGTAATAGCTGAAAACTAGTAGTGCAGCTCTTGAATATGGTCTTGGCTTCATTACTATTTCTATACCATGCTTCTTTGTGGCTTTTGGTTTGCTTATCTTCAGCCATTAGTGCTATGGGCCTCTAGCTGTGTCGGCATGGTTAAAAAATCTTGATCTGGACCTTCAAAATTTTATGACCCTTGGCTCTGGTGCCACAAATAGATTAGCCAACTTTTGACTAACACTGAACCAGACCATAGTGTTTCTCATAAAGAATTTAGTGCCTTTCCGCGTGACTTCATTATACAAGTGGTACTGACCTTCTTAGATGCAGCCATTGGCAATTAACAATTTTCAGTATTATAATTTGTGACAAATCTTTTGTTATTATGTCTATGTACCTGGTCGATTGAGGCTGATTTGGTGAGATTTCAAAACAGGTGCGTTCTTCTCGGAGTCAGCTGTGGTGCAAATATTGCTAACTACGTGGCACAATATTCAGTCAAGGCAGGCAAGCTCTTGGATCCTGTAAGAATGGTGGCTCAAGTCCTCATGTACCCTTTCTTCATTGGAAGCCCTCCAACACGTTCTGAGATCAAATTGAGTAATTCCTACCTTTATAACAAATCTATGGCTCTGCTTGCATGGAAACTCTTCCTACCCGAAGAAGGTTTCAATTTGGACCATCCAGCAGGAAATCCTCTCAATCCTGGAAGAGAAGTGCCCCTGAAGTACATGCCACCAACGCTCACAGTTGTAGCTGAACACGACTGGATGCGCGACCGGGCTATTGCATACTCAGAGGAGCTTCGCAAAGTTAATGTAGACGCTCCACTTCTAGATTACAAGGACACAATTCATGAATTTGCTACCCTTGATGCACTTCTAAAGACGCCCCAAGCCCAGGCTTGCTCGGACGACATTGCAATATGGGTGAAGAAATATATATCTCTCAGAGGGCATGAGTTCTCTTACTAAGTGATTCAGAAAGAATTGTAGGAATGCAGTAAGAACACAGTGAATATTTCAGGATTTGAGGCAACACCATGTATTGTAAGTTCCGGTGGGATCGACTATATGGGATTCTTTTTTTCAGCTGGGCCATATGGAAAGAATTAAGAAACTGTGCTGCCTCCGTATTCAGATTGAGGTAGTCAGCTTTCCTTTACTCTTTCTTGTAATATATATATATATAGACAACACCATAGTCATGTGAAAACTCTTGAAGTTTGTAAGCAGTTTTTAGGACCTAGAGGAGGCATCATTTGTACAATTTTTTCATTTTTGACACTCAGCTCTCCCTTTGGACTTGTACAGGAACAAGGGAATAAAACGCGTGCTCTATCTTTCGTTACTTCATTATATTCTGCGTTAAATACGTGTTTGAATGATCAAAACTTTTACGTGCCAGAATTACAACTTCAGGTGGACTTCCATACAGTCCTGAATTTACAGCATGGCTTCAACAAACTGCAAGATTTCGAGAGTAATTGGGTGTAACGCCACAAATACATTTTTTTTTTTCCTTGCAATTCGATTAATGCAGCAGGTTTCGATCATACCTAGGATTCGAGATTATGCCCGTGCGATGGGGACAGAAAAGTTTCAGCTGCCAGAGCTCCTTTGGCTATCCAAGTATGATGCTTAAGGTGAGGTAGAGAGTTTACTTCAAAAAACTTGCAAAACCGAATACTTTTCTAACGGAGAAGTAATTGTTGATACTATCATACCCCAGGTATTTAGCAATGATATTACAAAGTGGAGCAATCTTTCTAGGAAATGGGAAGGTTCTTGGGAGCCTCGGACATAAAACAAGCATTCTATGCATAGATATTCAGAGGATGCTGTTGGAGGGGATCTTTCCGTATGTGCAATCAAGAGTCACATAACACTGAAAATATTATATCCATGTGCGGTTTCACTCTCACGTCAAATGTTTCTCTATTCTCACCCCATCCCTTGTCTTTACACTCTACTTGTCACTTTGTCTTGCTGACTGATCTGAGAAAAAAAAAAAAAAACATAATTTTGTTTTAAAAATTAAACTTTAAAAGATAAAAATTTAGTTTTGCTTGCTTTCATACGAACAAAAAATTTATGGAATACCGATCAATTCTATAAAAATGTGAAACATGTCATCTGTATCAACAGTCCAACAAAAATACTTGTATTCATAAAAAATTCATAAAAACTTCCAATTTTAGCGAGTTACATGCATTAGAAAGGGACAAATTTTTATAAATGGTGTTGATACATCTGGGAGCAAACTTGTATCAGAAAAAACGAACTCATAGCTTGTATGCCATGGATGGCTTAACTTTGAAGATCCTGTGTTTACAGGTAAGCATTTGATATACAAAGATATTTATGCATGGGCCCATCATGGTTGGCGGGAATAATATTAATATGGGATCAGACTAGTCGTCTAATAATCCTTAAATTAGTCACGTAAAAAATTATATAAAATTAATTATTTTATATTAAAGTGGTTTTCTTTCAAATTTATTATTGAATTCATATTAGCATATATGTAGATCTATCAATTAAGAGTCAACACCTTTATTGATTAATTAATTTTTGATAAATTTATAGTGTTGTTTAATAATAAAATTTTGATAATCATATTTTCTTATAGAAAGTCTAGTACATGTCACATGTGATAAAGTATGAAAGGTTCCAAATTCTAGTGTCCTAATTATTTACAAAATTTATTATTGAATTTTGATCTGCATACACATAGACCTATCAATCAAGAATTGTGTGTGTGTGTGTGTTTATTTTATTTTATTACAAATTCACAATTTTTTTCAAATTATAAAAAATTGAGTTGTGAAAGTATACTATTAAATTTCAAGCAGAATATTAAAGATAACTAAATTTAAAATATTACTTTTTATTATTTTATATTTTAAGTACATTATATTTTGCATCTAAGAAATCTGACAAACATTTTTCTTCTATCATTTATACTTTTGACACATTTATAATCTATAGATAGATATAATTATATATATATATATATATTAATATATATGAAGCATTTAATAATTTTTTTATTATGGTCGTAAAGAATTAAAATTCTACTTTAAATATTTAATAATTTTCTATCATTTTACTTTACATATAAATTTAATAATCACATCAACTAATTTTAAACGATCTTAATTCTCTGCTACAAATTTTCATATACGCCTAACTTTTTTTAAAATATGGCTTTAAGTATGAAAGAATACATATATAAACATATATATATATATATATATATATTACTTTTGACATATGGATAACCAGATAGAAAGATTGAAGTATTTAGTAATTTTTTATTATTTTAATACTTTATATATAAGTTTAATAACGTAATATCCTTATGCGTCACTCAATTTTTTTATTTTATTATAAATTTTTAATCTAATTAATGGTAAATTCTAAATGATCATGACTTTCTTATATAAAGTTTAATATATCTTATATGAGATATGGTTAATAGGATTTTGAAGTCTATTTTTATATAAAATTAGTTTTATTTTGAAATTTAAAATGTTTAAAAAATTATGTTAAAAGGAAGAAACAAAACAAAAATTTTTACGTATGAATAGATGCTAATTTAATCTTTAATTCCAAATATACCTGATGGGACAGTGGGACAGATAAATGGAGTCCTCACGACTCGCGCCCAGCCACATTCCACCCTTTTGGGGGCGGGGGCCACTTAATACGGGGCCACATCGAGATGGTACGCCACATAAGTCAATTAAGAGGGTGTTTGGTTAAACTTATGTTTTTTAAGTCTATAGGATCGTATAAATTATAAATTATAAGGTATTTTTAAAGTTTACGAGTTTATAAATAAGTTAATAAAGTATTTAATAAAATCATTTTATGAAATTTTGTTAAAATTTATAATTATAATTAATTATAAATTTGTTATATATTAATGATAAAAAATAGATTATATATTATTAATAAAATATAATTAAAGATATTTATATTATTTTCAATATATATAATGAGATAATTTATAAGATATTTGAAAATAAATTGAAACAAATTAATTTATTTTTAAAAAATTATAAATTTTAAAAAAAATTATAATCTCTTCTTTTCTTTTAAAATTTATTAAAGATTTTTGAGGATGTTGTAAGCTCTCCAAACACCCTCTTAATTGTGATACGAAATAGGGTAAGTGATAACAAAAGAATTTTCCAAACACGCCTAAACGATCAGTTAAATTACATATCCTTCAGATTATTTGACTCGTTAATAAATAAAAAATTCAAGGGCATGCGAGGAGAGATCTCCTGAACGCGGTTACGTGTGGCAATGCCCCTCTTTAATTACCACTTGCTTAATTTTAGTTTCCAAGGGACCAAACGCACAAATAGTGGAAACATCTAGGTTATGTCTGTACGACCAGGAGGAAAATATCAACAATGGTATAATGGCAGTGAAGATGAGAAATTGCTTGTAAAACTGTGTTTCTTTAATAGGTTCTTTTGGATTAGCTTTGTCTTCGACATATCATCTTTTTACTATCTTTTGTTAGGGCTGATAGTCTAGTTCTTTGGTATCGGTGGAATTTAAGAACACTCAATGTGATAAGCCACTTAAGTCTAGATGTCCTACGGCTTTATTTCCAACGTGCCTTGTCGAATGACGGGTGAATATGCAAATATTGAGCTTCAATTTTATTAACCTTTGAGCATTGGGTCATGAAAGTTTTTTGTTTCTTCTTGTGTTCAGGTTTACCTTTGGTACCCATTTAATCTTGTAACTGGTGGCAAAACAGCAAAAATCGTGGTTGCTGCTAAGGATAATTTTCTGGGGAAAACATATTTACAAAGACACTCTAGCTAGGAATCTTGCAGCAGTTATTTAGAGGGTGAGTTTCCAAGTGTCGATTCTTTTTATTCATATTTTTGGTATTAACTATGATTAAAGATCTATTTATGACACGTTGGGTCCTCCAGATTTCTTATCCATAAAACCATCAAAATCACAAACTCCATAAATATTGTTTTCATTGGCTGCTATTTTCTCACCCTTCTCGCTTCTTGTTTGCGAGAAGAGAAAGCTAAATAACTCAATTACTTGAATTATTGAAGCTGTGGGTGGAGGAAGAGTTGTTACATTGTTATTCCAGGTTATTTAAAAGAAAATTGTGGAAATTGTTTGCCCGGGCTTACTTTATGGGTAAAAGCATTTTTCTGTGCTCTTGTCCAATGATGTCCTTACACTATGGAGATTTCTTGAAGTGCAATCTCTGAGATTAGAACTATGTAGCTTAAACAGGTAGATATATGTATATATATGGATTAAAAAGCAACCAGGTAAATCTCAACGAGAATTTCCTCCGACCGGGATCTGAAATCCCACCAAGTTGTACTCAATAAGTTGTTGACCTAGTATCGAGGTTTTGATTATATCTTGTTCTCGAATATCAAGAAACCATATTCTTCTTTGGTTGAAACAGGATGAAAAAGAAATACAGAATATGGTTATGAAGCTCTTTCATGTTCTGCGGTCTGCAACACCGTTCTGTTATGGCTACAAGCCTGTTGTAAGGCTTCTAGTCTCTACTTTCCAACGTATTTTGGTGTAAGACTCACATGCAGCAGGAAAAAACTGAATTTTTGACCTTCAGTGCATTCCATTTTCAAATATTTTATCTTCTTAAAATGCAGCAAGACAACAATTTGAGGGCTGCACTGACTGCAAATGATTTAATTGAGGTAGCAACTAATTGTTGACATTTCGTTATCCTTCAGCTTCATAGTTCGACAAAATTTCTTGATCTTCCTAAAGGGCTAAAAGAACTTGATTTAGTACTTATTTTTTAATGGTAACTTTTTATAAGATGTCAGATATAAAATATGCTATGTGATGTTGATATTATATATTTATAGTGCATCTGCTGTATAAATACAATATGAAATGTAAAATGGAATAGACGGTCCGAAGGGCACCTAAATGGTGCAAATGTGATGACATTTACTATGAGAACATTGTATTTTACCCAGTGTTGTTTCTCTGTTTCACTTCTGATACGTTTCATATTTTTGTGCAATTTTTCAGCTCCCAACATGGGACAAACTCAAAACAGTTCTTGACAAAGTGAAGGACTTCTTTGGTGATGCTAAAGAATCTTTTGGGAAGATTCCATTCTTAAACTCAGAAACTGAATCATCACAAGAAGACACTAGGACAGATTCTAAAGAAAAATCCACGTGAGTCTGGATAACTTAACTTGAGCAAATTTGTGATAAAATCATTTGCCTCTTCAATATATTTCTTTGTCTTCTAAGCTTATTCGATATGAATTCTCACTTAGGGTGAAAAGCTGAAGCTAACCATCTGAAGAAGGATAGAGATTCTTACCGGATCAAGAACATATACTCTCACTGGTTGATAAAAGCATTTTCACCAGTCAACAGTTGCATTTCAGTTTTGTACAAAAGAAAAGTTTTGTTGACAATATTTGTTCATAGTTTTCTTTTGACATGGAAGAAATGACTTCACTTTTAATCTGTTTAATATCAATGGCCACAATTAGCCGTGAACTCCTTTCTTAGTTCATCTTATATAGCGTACTTGTGATGTTGAAGTTTAGGAGTTTATCACCTAAAACTTGTATGAACCATTCATTTCCAACTTGTTTGTGATTTGTTGTCTTGGCATACTATTCTGGCTCAACACAGCTTTACCTAATTGGCTTAAGAGAAGCTAAGCTAATTATGAGACATTGTGTCATGATTATCATAATCCGACACTTGTTAATGTCAAGTCCTAAGATTAATTGTCAACATAAACAGAGTACTATTAAACTATCATGAATGAAACTCCAGAATGTCTGTTGTGTGACTCAGTAGTTTAAAATATGTGCCTGTGATCCAAATTTCAACCAAAAGAATCATATAAAGATTCGATACACAGAACATTGCACAGAAGATTAAGGCCATTCCCAGCAGAATAAAACTTTCCAATTATTAAAATTATAAGAAGAATAAAGAGTTGCCCCCCATGAATGAAGCTGGTTTCTTATATAAATTGTTGTTCTTGCACTTTCCTTGGTCTTACTTGGTGCAGACAATGTGGGCTTCATATATATAAACAACTATGCCAACGACAAGGACTCACGTCTATTATCCCATTTGTTTAATTGGGTATCCTTTCTTAAAGGTGGCGACTCAATCATTCGTCCAGTTTAAACTTTCTGATGAATTGAATACTGTAGAGGCACCGAAACACAATTATCCAACATTCACACGGCATGAATCTTTGCTTATTTTCAAACTCAATCATAACCTTTTTTTTTTCTTATTAAGAAAGTAGCCATGTGGTCTGTACATTAGCTGGAAGAATCTTGGTTGCATTATAAAAACAGTCCCTTTTCGGCCGCTGATCAAAATCACTTCTCGTGACTGAATAGAAACCAAGAGGCAAGCAAAAGAAATCTCTTCCGCATTGTTTGGCTGCAACACTTTGGTTCTGCATTCGGCTCTCTGCAGTGAACCATCCTGTGATCATGGGAAGGCAACCTTGCTGTGAAAAGGTTGGACTCAAACGGGGTCCGTGGACAATGGAAGAAGATTCTAAGCTCATGCACTGCATCCTCAACAATGGAGTTCAATGCTGGAGGCTCGTTCCAAATCTTGCAGGTGTTGTACTGTGTCTTTTGCTGCGTTCTAACTGCTGTAAAGCTATGCTGTATTGTGTCAATTCAGGAAAATTCGGTCTGCGTAACAGTACATGCATGTCATGATGATGATGATGATGATGATGATGATGATGATAATGATCCAGGTTTGATGAGATGCGGAAAGAGTTGTCGACTGAGATGGCTAAACTACCTCAGGCCTGACCTCAAGAGAGGAGCATTTACGGAAGCAGAGGAGGACATGATCATTCAACTCCATTCTCGTCTAGGTAACAGGTAACAAACCTCACATGACAACATCTCTGCACCTATTTCTTGAATCCCAGTTTCATTGATTCTGGTACACATGAAAAATAAATTTTTCACTTACAAGGAATTAGAGTTCTGAGAATTAACACCAGGGTCTGTTAGTTCTCTTACCTTGTCTGCTTTAAGCATCTAGGATTTGTGGCAGGTGGTCTAAGATAGCTGCACATTTACCGGGCAGGACAGACAACGAGATAAAAAACCATTGGAACACAAGAATCAAGAAGAAATTGAAACTCCTAGGGCTAGATCCTCTGACTCACAAGCCCATTCAGCAGAATTCTGATCAACAAGAAATTCATCAGAAGCTGGGTTTTCAAGAAACTGCTACACTTGACAATGAAGGCCATCAAATGCAACAACAAAAGGTAGAAGGAGCATCGAGTTCTGCCTCAAATCAGGATAAAAGTGAGACCTTTAGCAAGGCTGTGGAAATGAGTTCTTCATTGATGTTCCAAAACACGGAACCCCCAGGGAACTTTTCGATGGATCCTATCATGGGTTGGATGGATATCCCCTTTCTCTGTGATGGTTTCACCACTTTTGGAGACTGTTTTCCATGAAAAAATTGGAGGATATTGTGGATTGTAAACAACGTTATCCAAATGTCTTTGTTTTGATGCTTGGATCTTTGAGTTAATTTCCTCCTACTTTGAGGGAAACTCAGGGCTAATTTCCACAATCTCTACCAGATAATGATGTCAACTTTCGAAATCATCAGCACCTGCGAGTCCTGCCATTAAGAATTTTAAAACCAAAAAAAAAAGTAAAAATAAAAATAAAAAGGAAGATGGGTACAAAATAATCCAAATTGAATGACCTTTTCTTTTTTGTTTTTTTTCAACCCAAGGTCCAAAGTCAACAAAGATTAATTGCTCTTTCGGTATCATCTTTAAACTTGCAATTCGCACACACTATATTTATGCAAAAATTAAATAAAAATTAATCCGTTGATATAGTAAAAACTTTTATCATGATTTAATATATATATATATATATATATGTGTGTGTGTAATATACAAATATAATTGAATTATTTTATCTAAATGTTAATGTAAATGCAAAAAGTCGCATGATGTTATTAATTTTGCATCCAACTTTTTAAAAAACATAATGAGGCTGTTAGTATTAGCTAATTAATTGAAATAATAGGAGTGCTTTTGGTAAAACATTAAGAGACAAATCAATAGGTATGCTGGCATTACTTGTTGATAAGACTTTGTCTAACAATATCTCTCCTCTCAGTTTGGACGATTAGCCTATTATTGTAGTAGTAAATAGTACAATAGTTACAGCCTATAACAGTCGATGTATTTTATATATAGGAATCCTTCCTCTGCCAAAACAACACAAGTTAGAATGTCCTTACTATTTTTAGCAGTTATCATTTTACACTGGTTACTATTTTTAAAAAATTATTATAATTTGGGAAAATGAACCCATATTAGTAACTATAACAGATGAAAAATTTGCACACCCTTATCTGTGTGCAAGCTTATAAAAAAATAAAATAATTTCATTAATTATAATAAAATATAAAATTATTATATTTTTAGTAGATGAGTAATAAAATAAGACTACTTAATTATATATATTTACAAAAGACACAAAGACAAATTAGAGATGATAAAAAGGATGAGTAAAAAGGAAACTAAATCTTAATTAAAAAAGCGAGAGAAAGAATTTAAAGTAATGTTAATGAAGGGGAAAATGGAAAATGAATTAAAAGTATTTTAATTCATTTATATTTGGGACTTAAAGTAGTTATTAAATAATGTAAATGAATTTATGAAGATATGTATTTTAGAAAATTTATTTAAATGACCTAAGTTAGTTATTGTGAGAGATACTGGACAGTATGAATAATTAGTTATGGATTATATTTTAATAAAATTATTAAAAGATCAAATAAAAGTGTTAGTAATAGTAAAATGGCATAGATTTTTAATTCATCCAAATCTAAATACTAAATCCAATATAAATTGTTGTGTCCCATTGGCATTATTAGCCGTTGCAGCATTTTCCATAGTTAAAACCTATTAACGGGTCTTTAATAATCTCTGTTTTTTACTTAATTAAATTTTAATCAAATTATTAACTAATAAGTAGGCGTCGTCTAAGAGGACAAACAGACATAAGAAACTAGCCGTTGGAAGTGGAGCCAATCCTCATTCTCAATTTCGATTCAAGAACCGGGCCATATGTCCCTCTCGTCTCTCTGCACATACCCAAATCTCAATCAGGAGCTGTTCTTTTCCTGACAACCTTTAGGGAATTTAGCTCCATTCTTCAGTGCTCCCCGGTGGCTCCTTGAATCGGATTTAAACTCAAATTGGTCCAAAAGAAAGAAAAGAAGCAGAGGTTCCAGAGAGAGGCGCAACGAAATCAGCCAAGCAGTAGAGAAAATCTCAGTGGGTTTCTTCTTCGAGCACCGTTATTGCTGGAAGGATTCATGGGGGAATCTTCCGCCTGCCTTGCGCACTCATTTTCTCAGCCTTCTCCTTCTTCCAGTGAAGAAAAAAAGGTCAGTTTTATTTTTATTTTTTTCATATTCTTTTC
The DNA here is from genome assembly GCA_019155195.1 of Avicennia marina. Taxonomy (NCBI): domain Eukaryota; kingdom Viridiplantae; phylum Streptophyta; class Magnoliopsida; order Lamiales; family Acanthaceae; genus Avicennia; species Avicennia marina. Next base: position 10,818,063 of record CM032763.1, read on the forward strand.
TAATTTTAAAAATTTAGTAGATTTCCTTTGTTTGCCGACATTCTTGGTTTTTATTGTAAGGATTAGTCTTTGTGCATTTCTTAGCTGGTTCACATGGGTTTAATCTTGATTTCTTATCCTTGATATTATTTGTGGCGCTGCTCGGGTTTCTAATTACTGGGTTGAATTTCTTCCGTTTGCCTAATTTACAAATTTGATTTTTGATTTGGGGTTCAGAAGATGTAAACATAGAGTTCATGAATCGGTTTTCTTCTCGGCAGGATTCCAGAACCTTAAAAATTATTTAAGCTCAGTGTGATCGAGTAATTTGATTTTGTTTCATTTTATTTCCTACAGTTGTTTGTTTCAATTTTTCCTCTGATTCAACTTTACTTGAATTGGGTCTTTAGTTGTTGGTTCTGGAAATATGGTCATCTTTTCCTGAAGTGAGCAGTTGAATCTGATCAAATACGTTGAATATATGATTGCAATTGGTTTAAAAGTTTAAGCTTGTGAGGTGCTAAAAAGAACATTGAAACATGCTGTTGGAGCTTGTACGGATCATTGCACATGAGAACAAAATTGCAATTTTTTGTGCAACAAATATGTTTGCAGGGGAATCCTCTACAACGAGCGCTGACAACATCAATATCCTTTGGGAGGTTCATGTCTGAATCATTAGACTGGGAAAAATGGTCAGCTTTTACCCACAACAGATACTTGGAAGAGGTTGGGAAGTACTCCAAGCCTGGCTCTGTTGCTGAGAAGAAAGCTTATTTTGAAGCCCATTTCAAGAGAAGGAGAGCTGCAGCATTACTTGAGCAGCAAAATGCAGCATCTGATGCTACGGCTTGTGAAGCAAATACAGAAACTAAGGTTGAAGATGGTACTTCCTCGGATATGGGCTTGGCACACAAACACAGTTGTGTTGTCACAACAAATGTGACTGAAGGGGGAATTCAGAATAGCTACCCAGTTATTCCGGTGGGCCAGAAGGGTTCTTATGATGCTTCAGCAGAAAGAACGGCGGACTATGCTCGGCCTGGAGGAGTTGAAAAGTTCAATGAACCTAATGTTCTCATGAAAAATCCAGAACTAACAAACCATCTTGAAAATGATGGATGTATTGATGATGCTAAGGCATCCAAGGAGGAGGATAAGGCAATCAACAAGGTGTGTGTGTTAAAGTGACATTTATTCATCGCGTCAGCTACAGAGTAAATTTAGCTCCTTGTTAACTAATGTTTGCTGATTTTATGTTGTAGGATGATTCTACTGTGAGAAACTCAGCATCCTCAAGTGAGAAGAAGCATGAAGTTTCACCTATTTTGTTTGCAAATGGTAGTGCTTCCAAGTGTGTGCCTTCACCTTCTGTTAAGTCCATAATGCCAGTCCAACTCAAGAACAGTGACAAGACTCCAGACAGCAAGAGCAATGCGAGGGACTCGAGCAACAAAAGGAGATCCTACGCAACATCCCTTCACATGTCTATCAATTTTGCTTCTTGTTCAGGTGAAACGCAAAAGGCCACATCTCCAGTTCCACAAAATATTGCAAACACTCGACTCAGTAGGGCTCCATCCAAGAAATATAAAAACCGCACGCTTCCTCAAACTTCAACCACGGTGCTGTACTGATGGTCCCTGCTTTCTTTTTTTTCTTTTTTTGTCCCCTTGGGGTTATCCTTTTTGATAAGATTTATAATGCACAAGGGGTATTCCTGAGTGCAGGCATCTGTGACTGGTATATTCAAGCGTCACTTAGCAAACCCTCAGCCAGGAAGCAGGTAAATGGGTTTTCAAACTTGGAAAAGAAATTAAGCTTAGGTTCTAAAAATGACCTTGGCAATGATGTTGCATTATAAACTAATGCTATGCCTCACAAGATTGATTTACGGATTTACAGGAATGTAAAAATACATGGTGATTCTATTTCACAGAGCAGAACAGTGGATGGGAAAGTGCAGTCCTCATCTACAAAGTAAGCATTATTGCATTGTTTGATTTTAAGTTGATGGCTGTAAAGATGGCATGAGCACTGTTATATTTAAAATTTATTTAGAATCTGTCGTGATTATTTATTGATATATAATATTTTATGATTTATCAACAATCATGTTCCAAACTGATATAACATCTACGAAAAAAAATATTGAGTACTATATTTATTTACAAATTGTGTTACAGCTGCTCAAAATCTTCAAATACATTTGGAAGCAAAGCAAGGTTACCGACTGTGGCTTCTCCTTTCACCTTCAAGAGTGAAGAAAGATCAGCAAAACGTAAAGAGGCAAGTCAAATGCTGTCACGTTTTTACACCAAAACCTCTCTAAATTTTCTTTCATGACTTCTGAAACTTTGGCCATTTTTTCCTCCTGCTTTAGTTTTTCCAGAAGCTTGAACAGAAACTGCAGTCAAAAGCGACTGAGAAACAGCAACAACATGCAAAACCACAGGTTTCCTGACGACTCTAATCTTGCATTCATTCTGCGCATTGACACACACATGCATCTACAGTCATTGAGTTACAAAAGATGACATCAAGTCAATATCGTGTATGCCCATATTATGGGGCAGTCCCAAAATAAGGAAAAAGGGAACCAAAACTCCCCAACAGACTCATGGAACACAAAGCCTCTTTCATGATTGAGTAAAGTTTAGTGATTGATTAGTGTTTTCGGAAAAGTGTTTGTCCCCTTGCTTTACAAGACCAAAGCTTTCTGTAGGTTCACTTGATAGGATGCATCATTGACCTTTTTGTCTGCAGGTTTTAGCAAGAAACAGCTTTAAAGATCTCCGCAATTCCACTGCAAAGAAAACTACAAAAAATGCCGAGGCTCCTCAAATAGACTTACCGACTAGTTTGACAAAACAGGTACCGTGTTTAATTTGTTTCAGTTTACCAAGTGAATCCCTCTCATGAGATGAATTCAACATGGATAAGCAAGATCACAAGTGATGTAATTTTTTTTAGATAATATAGCTTTCTACTAGACCAATTTTTATATATTTCCGATTAGGTCTTTGTGCTTAGCTGGTTGTAATAAGTGTGATTTCTGCAGATCCCACGAGTGAAACCTTCCTTCCCTAAAGGTGAAGAAAGGGCTTCTTTAAAAGTTCAGGACACCGACTTAAGGCCACCTTGGAGGCTTTCAATAAAGATAGAAGGATCAAATGATGCTATTGGAAAGCACAAACGTCCGCCAATCTATAATACAGGATGTTATTCTAAGAAAAGCACCAATGAAAATGCTTCTCCGAATATACAGCTCTGATTTCACATCACTTTGCATTTTGGACCAATGTGTGAGAGTCCAAAAGTCAGTGCTAAAGTTTATGTCATTGAGAACGCCATCTGCATATGATCTGTCCCTAAATATAATGAAAAATTGTCAAATTCCTTGTAAAGCCCTTTTGATGGTTTGTAATAAGAGGTGAAATTTATGTTTGTAATACTAGTTTTCGCTGTACCTGTAGTGAGGTATATTGAAGTATGTTTCTTGTAAGCTTAATGTAAACATGTACTAAATTCTCTTGAACTTGCTAGTGCAGATAGGATTAGGTGGAAATGAAGAACGGGAACAAAAGGTCACAAATTCATTACGCTCAAAGAACTTAAGATCTTCCATGTCAACCAAGTAGAAGAAGGTTTCTTTACACATAAGAGGAACTGGAATATTAACAAGAAAATTGAACTACCTAATAACTAGTGAAGTCCTGCAATACTAGACCTTGACCGGTTAAAGGATAGTCCACCGGATCACCATCAGCATTTGGGTAGGGACGGAAATCAGCTACAAGCTCTTGATTGGTGCAACCAAACTTAACATGATTTTGAGGATTGAAATAGCTCTGAGGGTAACCAGTGAATTGCCCGTCCCATAAACAAGGAGATGATTCAGTTCCAAGGGTCAAGTTTTCCAAGTTAGGTCCTATATTATAGTGTTCCAAGTTGTGATTATTTGCGCTCCACAAGGAACATGGAATTGGCTCCTGCAGTTGAACAGAAAACATGTTGGCATCTGCATTTCCAACTTGATCTACCTCTCTGACAGAAGGTGTAGGACAATGGAAGACAGGGTCAACTTGGAAGCAAGTGATAGGAAGTGGAAGATGATCAAACTGATGCTCTGACTGAACATGTGGTTTGAGTTCTTGTCTGAATTGAATAGAAGGAACTTCAGCATTCCAAGAGCAGTCGGCTGGCATCTTCCATTCAGACTTCACTTCCGAATCCATTGATCCAAAAGATGGATTGAAACTTATCCTTGAAGTGCTGCTCATTGGGCTATCAATCACATCTCCAGATGGAGCACTCTTGGTTTCTGCTGCAATTTGCTCTTTTTCTTTCTTCAACCTATTCAAGTAGAGTCGATACTTCTGAAAGGATTGGAAACGGATATTCCTTAGAATCTTCAAATGTTCATTATAACCTTTTAAAATGCTATTGAGATAAATTTCATTCCATGGTGAGACTGAGACCAACATCCATCTAATATACCAGTTAGAGAGATGAGATTCACCTGCAAGTGGCTAGCAACATTTTCTCTTGATAACCATGGGATTCCCATCAAGTCAAGTATTTTCTTAGGCCCAACTTCTGTCACACAAGAAGCAAGGACTTGACAAATAAATATATAGCACCATAGGAAAAAGAACAAGACTTTACTTTCAGGTGGCTTATGCAATGGGATGATTGCTGAGATATAACCAAGATGACAAACTTACTATCTGGTCCAATCTGGTTCACAGCTTTCACAAACTTCCTGTGAAGATCTCCATTCCAAACAACCCTAGGTTTCTTCGTCGAGGAAGAATCACCACATTCCTTATCATGATGCTTGTTTTCAACATTTTTTCTTTTCCTTGTACAAGTCATCTCTCCTCTGACTGAGTTGCCACCATCTGATTGCTTTGTTGCGTTCCTCTTCATCTGAATTCCATCAGCGCCTTGGTGCCCTTCTGCACCTCTCGCCTCTTGCATGTGCATTCTTTTCCTGACCACATGCTGCCATATGTTTTGAAGCTCTTTCATCCTTACTGGCTTAAGAAGATAATCACATGCACCTTGTTGAACCCATTTCATCACCCTGCTTGTTTCTCCATCAGCAGACATCACTGTGCCACAACATTGTTTACCGTTTAAAGAGTTTAGTACCAACCAAAACATTGGAAAAAGATAAAGCGAAGTCTTTCAAAAGCAGTCAACAAACGGGTGATTGGAAACTCACTTATCACAGGAATATCAGTTTCCAGGCCAACATGCTCTGGAAGCTTGAAACCATCCACATCAGGCATGTTGACATCGCAAATTGCAATGTCAAATCCATCCTTCCTTTCTCGGAGCAGGTCAAGTGCCTCTTGCGTTGAGTTACATGCCGTCACTGAAACTTGCAAAGCAGCAATTGGGGAAGGACAGAACAACAAGTTTCAGATTTTCAAAAAGTACACTTTATAGGAACCCCTCCACCAAACCAATTAAAATACCAAAAAGTAAGAAATATAAAGGGAGCAATACCGTGGAAAGCACTTTTGATAGTCATCCTATTTATAAATGCCAGTGATTACGAAAAATAGTATCTGGATATAGAGGTTTGAGAACAGAAAGCACATAAAGATTGATCATTAGTACAAAAAAATTTTTTTGCTTCGTCCAGTAAAGCAGGTCCGGGGTAGAGCATAAAATAATAATAATAATGATAATGATAATAATTATTATAATAATTGATTTGATTATGAAAGCCAAAACTAGAAAGATAATAACTAATGGTTTTCATTGACTGATCAAGGTGACAGACAATATATATCTAATAGCTTTAGCCTTCCTATAAGTGCTTTCCTTCACCATATAAGAGTTATTGAACTGAAAAAACATCAACCATAGACAAGTCCTTCTCAACATTCACGGATGACCATATCATATTGCAACAAAATAAAATTCAACTCGAGACATGTGCAAGCCATATCATGCAGCCTACCCATAACAAGGCAATCTTCAGCACCAAATGAACCCATAACAAAATCGAAAAAGATCAATTGCCTTTATGCCAAGAATGGAAACAGGAAAGGAAACAAACAGAAGCACAGAAAGAGACAACACCTTCGTAGTCCCACTTCTTCAGCATCTTTTCAAGAATCTTCAAACATGCGGGATCACCGTCCACAGCAAGAACCCGAAGACCCGCTGGGAAACAATTGGACCCCTGCAAAGAAAACCCACTAGAGTCCATCATCAAAGGTTGGACTTTGGGCAAAATCGGACGACAAAGGAGTGACCAGCACTGAAAACTACAATTCACATGTACAAACGAGTCTGTGTGCGTGAGTCCGGAGCGAGCGTGGGGGCACACACACACATATATAATATTTAAAATTTTCGAATATGGCTATCAATAGTATACGTGAAGAGAGGGAGAGAGAGTTTTGAGTTAGTTGACAAAGGGAGGGAATCTGGAGCGGAATTTCAAAGGGGCGAGAAGATAAAGGAAAGCAGCATTTTAGGGCGGCCGTATAGCTTGTAGTTAACTGCCTACCGGACGCCACAGTTTGTGGGAAACTCTTATCAATATCCAGTCCAGATTCGTCATCAATATCATTAGCTACCATGGAGAGTGATATATAAACACACGACGATGAATGATCCACGAATTTATATACCTTTGAACATATGTTTGATACACACCCACGCACGCACGCATATATAATAATATATATAAGAAGAAGAAGAAGAAGAAGGAAGATCCATCACGTAATAAATATTTGAATTTTATTATATAACTATTTATGCTAGTTAAAGCCCTCTCTCTCTCTCTTCCTGTCAGATGATTTTTTATTTTTTTTAAAAAAAGCATTTTTCGATTTTTGGATCATTATTCGATAAAGAATAATGTAAACGAGATAGTACCATACATCAACTTTAAGTGAAATATTAGTTTTGGAAGAAATTTTTTGCTTTGGAAATAATTTTCTCAGAAAGTATTTTGTGAAATGTTGATTTATTATCTGTTAATGATGACTTAAAAAGAGTAACTCACATTAACAATTCAAACTGATACGTTAACTCTAGAATAATATTTTCATGTTTAAAATATCCCAATATAAACTATGTTAAATCTGGGTGAGTGGGAAAAAAAAGATTTCAAAAACATTTAAATTTTGACCATGCTCCCTTTTAGAGATGGTAATTGGGATTATAATCCAAGATTGTTTTGATGAATCTAAAGATTTGCATTAATTAATTAATTGTTAACAATCATGTATAGTAAGTTTAACTATTTAAGGTGATTATATTTATTTTTCCAAACATTTTTATACAAATTATTCAATCGATAATATAAAGCTAAATATTTTTTAATTATTTATAAAAAAAGCACTTACACCTTGATTAACTTATTACAGTATTAAGTAAGATTATTTATCCTACAATTTTATAATTTTATATCGAGTCCCTATTTTATTAAGGATTTTAAGGAAGAGAAGAGCATTTGATTAACACGGATCAAATAATATATCATCACTGCAACAATGTTGTCAGATTGGGATGGTTTTTGTAGCCATTTTGGAAATCCATTCCAAAGTGCAACGAATATGAAAAGTTTTAGAAAACCCGTCCCAAATTTGTTTTAAAATTTTGTAATGAATGTAATATGGAAAAGTTGTCCCAAATTTGGAATAGTTTCAAGAAGTTGTTACAACTTGGAATGACAAAAGAAATTCATTCCAAATTTGGAACGATTTTTCGAGGAAACCACCCCGGATTTAGAACAGGTTTGTAAAGTTGTCCCAAATCGGGAAAGATCTCCCAAAGATGTCCCTATGTTGGCAAGGTCAAAAGAAACCACCCCGAAACTTGTAATGGTCCTTGTTTTAGAAGTTGTTCCAATAGCCGTTCCAGGTTTAGGAATGGCATTTCTGAAATAGGAAAACGAGCTATCCTAGATTTTGGAACGGGCTAAGAAGTTGTTCCAGTTTTTGGAACAAAATTTTTAGCCGTTGCAAAATTTTCAAGTCATCCTAATTCTGGAACAGCTTGTGAAAGTTATTCCAAATCTGAAACTGCTTTTTTAACTGTCTTAGAGCTATTCCAATTTCATAGGATTAATTTTAATGGATCTATTATTATGAAGCTTAGTATGGAGGCCTAATAATCGAGTGACATGCTACTCAGAGTACTTTGTAAATGGATACAATTTCCAAACCATTAAGCACAATAGTAGGAATATGACAATGAACGGGAGTGTGTTCATTCGCTATACTACAGTAACACTGAGTATGACTTTTTTTAGTTTGTTGGAAGAAATATTGGAATTTGAATATGGTGACATGGTAAAGATGCACGTAACATTATTTAACTATAGGTGGGTTGACCTAGTTCGAGGGCAGAAGGTGCATCCTTATTTTCATGTTCTACTAAATTGTTGCATTAGATTTTTCATAGTTAGTTGATGTATTACGTTTGTACAATTGGAGTTTACTTGGGACCTACCTGTTAGAATGGCCATTAAGAAGAACTTAAAGACAAAAAGGCATTTAAACTGTTGAAGAAGCACTTGTATTGAGCAAAAGTTTCCAACACAAAGCTAAAGTAGATATCCTAAAAAAATTAGGAGGCAATGAAAGCTTCGTAGGCCAAGGACAGCTACGTTGCTGTGAGTGAGAAAATAGAGCCAACAAAATGGTTGGTGTTGACTATGCCTCTACCTTCCCATAGCAAATGCAGAATGAATACTAGGCATGCAACATTTTGAAATTTATACCCCCTATAGATTTTAACTATTGATTGCTACTCAATTCTTATGAATCGGGACATAAAAACAAAGTTGTTCCAAATCAGTCCCTTATTTTAGGATGACTTTAACAAACATGTTCTAGAAATTTGAAATGGTTGTGCTATAACTGTGCCAAAGATTGGCATGACTATAGAAACCATCTCAGATTTGTCATGGTCTCTATCAAAATTGTGTCAACATGTTTGGAACACTACTATTTAAAAGTCATCCTAGATTCCTTTGGAACGGCTTTTTTGGGAATTTCCTTCCCCAAAAATCATCCTAATCCTGCAAGGTTCTTATAGAGCATACATTATCATTCAAAGTAAAAAAATTGATACTTGAGAATAAATCTTGTGAAAATTTTAGTGTAATTTTTAATTTCAATTCCCAAAAATTACATTAATAAACATGTAAATGATCTCCTAGAAGCCATATTTAGCATTCCAAACAAAAATATTTAGGAATGGCGACAAAGATAGATAATCACAATCACCCACCTCGAGGGGAAAGAAATGGAGCGGGTTGGGAGGAATATTTTTTCCCCCCACTTTAAAATGGGGTGGGAGGTGGGGAACTTACTCTCGCCCCATCCCCCACTTTGAGATAAATATATATACATATATTATTTTGATTATAATAAATTGTCCAATTTATAATTAGTTACATTATGTGTTTTGTAATTACTTTTAGATAATTTTTATGTAATCAATTTGAAAATTAATCAATTATTACTCCATGAAAATTAAAATAAAAAATTTTAAAAGAATTATTTGAGATGGAATATACATATGAATTGTAATAAATTATACAACTTCTCATCACAATAAAAAATTGTAAAATATGAAAAAAAAAATCAAATTCATGATTATTTTCTTTCCTCAATTCTACTTTTTTATTTTTTATTTTCTGAATTTTTTGCATATTAACATGTGAAAAATTTTATTCACCATATATAAATCATTATCCATATGACTCAAACATTTAAGATTTATCATTTTGTGTCTTTTAGTTTATTGGCAAATAAATTTAATATACACCATTTATTTTTGTATTTATCTATTTTAAATTGAATATATTAATTGAATAACGAATTTTTTTCATTTTACATTAAACGTATGTACGCTCTCTTGCTCTATTTATATATGGTATTTATGTATAATAATTATCAAGTCAACTTAGTAGTTTAAAATCTATGACGTTCTATTGATTCATTTGTTTTAATATGAAATTCACTACAAAATATCATATTTTTTTTAATATTTTGAAAACAAATTAAATTTGTGTCACATCAATCATGCTAATATAACGAATATATTATTTATTGTAATTATTTTAAATATGTTAATATCACAAATATACTATGTTTACCAATAAAATTAATTTGAATATTGTAATTTTACTAGTTTTTGTTGAAGTAGATGTAATTAATTTTTTTTATTTTAAAATATAATAACTAAATAAAATCTAATTTTTCTTCCCTCAACAAGACACCCATGAGGGACAATAGCGGGGGTGGGACGAGGGATGTGGTAGCGGAGCATGGAACAGGGTGGGGGGAGATATTTTGGTTACAATTTTGACTTTCACTTATTGATTGAAATGGACAGTTCTTAGACCTACAAATAGTCAGAAACCTTGACATTAATCTACCATTAACTAGTTATAACAATGTCTTTAGCGTTACAAAGTTTTATTATTTTGTGAATGTTTTTACATCGTCACTACCATCGTTGTTAATGTTATTGTTTTATTTCATTTCTTTTCTTTTCTTTTCTTTTGATATGCACTATTTTGTTTAATACTATATAGTGTACTATAAAAATAGTATTGGGGTATTTACAAATTTATTTTTCTACTCATTTTGTTCACATAAAGATGAGTTAAATAATACTAATAGAATAATTAAATTTGAATAAACTACAATATTTCACCATTTGATGCACTGAATTTTTTTTATAGTGATTTCACGGTAGTTTGAAATTAATTTGCCATTTTTTTTGATAATTTTTGGGCGATCCCAATAATGGGGGAGCAATCACACGCCATAATGAAATACGTTGTTCTATCGATTGTGTGGCCAAAATTGATTTTGAGAACAACGGACTAGACTTTGTTCATTCCTTCTCTCTATTTTCATGACTGTAATGATTATTATTGTGAGATGTCTCAAATTATAAGCAGCTAAATTTCTCGACTCTAGGAATGGACAAAATGAGTCTAGAACGTGATTTATTTTTCTTTTTCCAATTTTACTCGTTTGATACAATTTTTTGATTCGGACTATTCGTGTATCTATTTTTAATACTTCCATAAGAGGGTTTGTAATTCGGTAAATTGATCAAATCAAACCAATACCAAAATTTCAGCATAACAATTTTTGACTTTAGTTTTAGATTTGATTTTCGTATTTAGATTTAGTATATCGTCCTAAATTTAATAACAAATTTTATTTTTTAATATTTATCTTATTTTTACTTATGTTTCTCTTAATTTGTTATATATCTATAATTTAATTTTTAAAAATTTTATAATATTATCTTATATTTGTTAAACAAAAAAATATTTTATTATGATAGATATATTTTTCTCTATGAAAAAATCTAAATTAAAGTAATGAAATATTAGAATAAACTATTTAATATTTATTGATAAGCTATATAATTAAAATATAAAATTTTAAATACAAATGTATTTATTTATATTATTCTTTGACTTTTAAAATTAAAATTGAATTTGCCAACATACCAAATCGGATATTCCAAAAAATTGGTAAATTACCGACTCGAACTAAAATTTTCCGTTCAAGATGTAACACTTGAATTTGGTTTGGCTCAATTCACTTTTACCAAATGCACACCCTTAACTTCATTTTATATCAATGTGATTTGAATAATTAGTTATGTGTATGATTACCATGAGAAAGTTAATTCTATTCATTAAATCTAAGATGCATTCATTAAACAATGTTGAGTAGGTCACTAACGCATTGAAAAGACTGAAACTTAATTTACATAAATTTTCATTGATTACTTAGGAAAGGAAAAGTGAAATTATATGAGAGTCTTGATTAATAATTAGTTAATGATGTATTATGATAAATTCAACATGGTGAGAATTAATGGATTCAATTTATAAATCTAAATATTTTTGTGCATGCATATATCTTTCCGGGATTCATGTTGCTTTCCTTATTTGCTAGTCGGATTAATGTCAGTTAATTTAGTTAGTCACTCTGGTAATTCGTGGGCTTCATTAAAACTGGGTAAATTAGATGGGGTGTTTGACCATAAATATTTATCAATATTAAAATGTTTGTATGCTTTAATTAAAATCAATAAAGCATTTTTATCATACTTGCTTAATTTGTCGTTAAAAAGAAATTGGAGAAACTGAAACACGTTCCATATAGAGTCGTCGAGGACTGGCTTTCCTTTCACTGTGCTTGCCGTAGGCATACTGCAAAAGGGTTGAAAACCGTTGCAAATGGAACGCAACACAGCAGAAGAAACCTAGAAGAAAACCAGAACGCAAACAATGCATCTTGTTTGTCTTAAAAAAGCATAAAAATATCATGCTTGAAACGCAAAAGAATAAGGAAACCTAATATGCTAAACAAGAAAGTGGAAAGTGGCCGCAAGGTATCCCGACAGCCACAGTCCGTCTTCCATTCTATGAGATAGGGCAGGAATGGGACAAACGGACTGCAAGATGATTTCATTTTGAACAGCGGCAGAGCAGCCACCCGGCCTGCAGAATCAACACCATCTCGACTGTAATCATATTTGCTCAGTTCTTGGAAATTATCGCATTAACCCCACGAAAGCTATCGCATTATCCGTAAGACTTGCAAACTCTCTCTCTCTCTCTCTCTCTCTCTCTCTCCCCTTTTGTGGTCTTTATGAATATCAGCTTCGAGGGATTGGACAAATTCTCTCTTCTTGTCTGCCTCTCCCACATTTGGATTTGGTCCTTCACTCCATCTTCACGAAGTTTACTCGACTAAGACAGCGGCGAAAGGAACCTTTTTTCCCCAAAGGACTTCAAAGAGAATAGTAATTTAATATTAAGTAACCAAAATCATGTATACAGTCTTAATACATAATACAGAATATATAAAAGGATAAAAAATAATGAAATTTGAAAAGAAAGAGAAATGATAAAATTATAAAGTAAATAAAAATATGCATATGATGTGCGCAGCAATAATATTAAATTTTTAAAACATTGAATTTAAAACAAATTAGATAATTGCTTTTAACAAAGATATACGTATAATCTTGTAATTTTATTTTTATTGACAAAAAATTGAAAAAAATATGTATTTATGGATATTTTAAATTATTATTTTAAAGTTTTTAAAGTGCATGAACCAAGCATTGGTCCATTTAAAAAATTCAAATATTATCCAAATCAACACGGAACAAAAAGTTCTTTCATGTTAACAAATCTTTTCACTTTAAATAAAATCATAATAATTTCAAAAATGTCAAAACATAAAAAAACCAAAAAGTATTATACATGACTTAAAACACAATGTATTGAAAAAAATTCTTTTATTTAAATAAATTTTCTTATTTTAAAAAATATATAATAATTTACAATTATTATAATTTATTATTACGTCATCTCACCATTTTAAATATTTTTTCATTTTAAATAAAATTATAATAATTTTAAATTCAATAAATTATTATTACAATGTAAATGACAAAATATAAAAACTCTAAATAATATTATACAAGACTATAATTTAAAACTCAATTTACTGAAAAAGAACTACTTTTATTTCAATAAATTTTCTTATTTTAAACAAAAATAAAATAATTTACAATTATTATAATTTATTTGTATTTCTCTCACAATACGGAAAAAAATACAGAACATTTTATTTTTTTTAAAAAAAAAATTATCCCGCCATTTTAAATGAACAATTTGAGTACCTCCACAGGATAGACCTCAACAGAAAAAAACTAAAGAGCAACTGCAGCAAGTGATTGAGTTTAATAGTTCCTCGTATAAAATATTGACTCTAGAGAAATAGTAATATGGAGAAGACAAAATTGTTTCAAGTACCGATAGGATGTGAGATGACATTATTTTATCGTTTAGAACAGCGAGATTAGTTAAATTGATAAAATATTTATAGGTGAGTTAATTCATAAAATGAAAAATTAATTAAAATAAAAAAATAAAAAACCCTTCAAACATATTGCCCATTAAAGTATTACTTTTTATCTCTATCTTGCTATCCAATTCTCGCCCTGCAGAAATATGCATCCAAACGTGACCTAACAAACTGAACTTTGCCAAAGCAGAGCACCTATGGAAGCTTAGCTCAGCATCAGTAGGTACAGCTTTTCAAACTTTATAAAGCGGAGGACAACTTAGTCCAAAGGGACTGGCCATGAAAGGGAAATCTGGTTGGCATCAAAGCCAAAGGGGTTAAAGCAAATAAAGAACGACAGGGATAATGTCGTTCCACAAATAAAATTACATTTTCTTTTACTAATATTATATTTGTTATTATTATTTTCTCTGCAAAGATGCTTTTGCATGGCTAAGCTCCATTTTCTACACCCAAAGCCATCATGGGGTACCTTTTTTTTATTGTAGCGTCCCCACACGCATCAATGATAGACACCGGAGTGAACTTCCCTTTACGCAGTTATTTGTCGCCCTTTGAGATGTGTCATGAAGAAGGACCAAAACATTCACAGAGAGACTCCACCTATTGTCTGTATTAGTTAATGTCATGTTACTGAATAAATATTTTCTTCTGTTTAAGAGGGCTTTATATTTATTTCTTGATGTTTTTTCATTTTTCAACATCAAAAACTCAGATCAAAACAAAACAGAAATTATGGGTGTGGGCAGGAATTTAAATGCCCCATGATTCCGTAATGATGTACCTCCTAATTCATGTTTGGCACTTCTCATTATTACAACAGCCCAGGAAGGAAGGACCCCATTGGATGGCTTGATTTGTGTTACGTCCAGATCACACAAATAATTTATAAAACTATAGTAAAAGATATTATTATTAAGACTTAAAGAAAGCAAGAAAAAGCAAGCAAGCAATTAAAGCTGTCGTCTCACTTTTATGGATTGCACAGGCGTCATATTCCAATAAGATTCTTTTCCCAAGCAGGAAAAGGGGAAAGCTGAAGGCCCTCTTTTTCTTCAATGGAGATAAGGTTGATTTCAAAACCTAAATAAACATTAGGCCGTGAATGAACATTGCACAACCCTCATTAGTCAGAAAAGCTACAGGTGAGTGAACAGAAATGTGTGGCATTTTACTCTCAGCCAGAGCTCCCCTCTTTATTCCCTGAAGCACAAAACACAGAAAAAGCATCAAGTAAAACCAGTTCTTCGGCTTTGGATCTACAATATGGGCTTTGCTTCACACTTGTTTGCTGCTTTTCTTTGCTTAATTCCATCAATTTTGGGCCAAGTTACAGGTGAGTACTCAACTCTCACTTAAATTCTCTGAAAATTAGTGAACAGCAAAAATTAAGCTCTTCTTGTCTGATTTTTCAAAGAAAGAAACTGATTATTAGGAAAGTTCATGACTATCTTTACTCAGATCAAGACAGAAAGCTGAGACTATTTTAAGTTTAACTAAGATCAAATATGCAGAATTCATCAGCATAGACTGTGGGGGAACAACAAATTACACTGATAACAGTACTGGTTTAGTATGGATTTCGGATTCCAGAATCATAGGCCAAGGCATATCAGTAAGAGTGGAAAATACACATGGAAACTCGCAGCAGTATCAAAACAGAAGAGATTTCCCAACAGACAGCAAGAAACACTGCTACAGGCTAGCCACAAAAGAAAGAAGGCGGTATATTGTCCGAGCAACGTTTCTGTACGGGACTTCAGTCACCGAAGGCACGTACCCGAAGTTTCAGCTTTACCTGGATGCAACAAAATGGTCAACAGTAACAGTGATGGAAGCTTCCAGAGTTTATGTTAAGGAAATGATCATCAGGGCACCGCCTCACTCCATCGATGTGTGCTTGTGCTGTGCAACCACAGGCTCTCCATTTATATCCACTCTTGAGATGCGGCCCTTAAACCTGTCAATGTATGCCACTGATTATGAAGATGATTTCTACTTAAAAGTGGCAGAAAGAGTCAATTTTGGTGCTCCAAGCCA
Organism: Avicennia marina; assembly: GCA_019155195.1. Lineage (NCBI taxonomy): Eukaryota > Viridiplantae > Streptophyta > Magnoliopsida > Lamiales > Acanthaceae > Avicennia > Avicennia marina. The sequence continues at coordinate 10,833,977 of CM032763.1, forward strand.
GGAGCCTGTAAGGTAATCATAAGGGAAACAGATGAAAGAAAACGGCAAATAAGTTTTTGCGTTATAGATATCACAATTGCAATGGTAACAAATGATGTTTTCTCTCAGGTACCCTGACGACCCCTATGATCGCATATGGGAATCTGATCTAAATCGAAGGCCTAATTTCCTGGTAGGGGTGGCTCCCGGTACAGTGAGAATCAACACAACAAAACACATAGATGTAAACACAAGAGAATATCCACCTGTTAAAGTAATGCAAACTGCAGTTGTAGGCACTCAAGGAAGCCTCAGCTACAGGTTAAATCTTGAGGATTTTCCAGCTAATGCTCGTGCGTATGCGTACTTTGCTGAAATTGAAGAGTTGTCAGTACATGAAACCCGGAAATTTAAAATGGAACAGCCTTACATGCCAGACTACAGCAATGCAGTGGTCAACATAGCTGAAAATGCTAATGGAAGTTATACGTTGTATGAGCCCAGCTACATGAATGTAACACTGGATTTTGTTCTGTCATTCCAATTTGTGAAAACCCGGGATTCTACTCAAGGACCCCTACTGAATGCAATCGAAATTAGCAGATATGTGGAGATAGCTCCAAAGACAGATGAACAAGATGGTAGGTATATGATTTACTATTGTTATCTTTGTAGAAATTGCACTAAATCAACACATATGAGACTTTGGATTGTTAGTACTGTAAATGACTTAAGAGTTCTTTTCTTCCATATGGAAGTGAGTAGCCTGAATTCCCTGTGTTCAATGTCTGAGCAAAGTGAATGGACGGAGGAAGCTGGTGATCCTTGCACACCCACGAACTGGGAGTGGGTGACCTGCGGCTCTACAGCTCCACCAAGGATCACCAAGATGTAAGTCAACTCTGCATGATCTCAATTTTGATGCACTAAATGGTTGTTTATAGGAAATTCATCTCCATATTGAGCATCCAACTGTGAAAAGAGAGAATAGGCTGCATGGTAAAATGACCAGCACAACATGTAATGAGCATAATATATGGTACACATTGAAATATCAGAAATGCTGGCAGAAAAACAAAATACAAGTGTAAGACCAAATAGTGGAGCTATGTTATTGAAATTGTATGGGACTAAGAAATCAAATGGCATAGTCTTATTTACTAAATAATCCAGTATGAATGATCAGTATCAGTAAATAGAGCTTCAGTCATGGTAGTTTCTAGTTTCCTTTGATTCTGTAAGCTATAGAGCCCTCAGCATCATACTAATATTACAATCTTGTTCGAGAAATATACAATGAAAAGCTATAGAACTGACTCCTTTGAACAGTTTTCTGTCAGGTAAGAACGTAACTGGAGAAATCCCACAGGAGCTTAACAACATGGAAGGATTGACAGAACTGTAAGATTGGTTGGAGCACTAGTTAAACCTTGCATTCTGAGTTATCCATAAAAATAAATTAATATTTCCATGTGTTATAGGTGGCTAGATGGAAACTCCATAAGTGGGACAATTCCTGACATGAGTGACCTTGTCAATTTGAAAATATTGTAAGCTCCTCAATATAGTGATATTCTAAGCTGAGTTGTATCCCCCTGTTTTCTGTGACTTGTGTTGTTTGAGGTGTGCAGGCATCTAGAGAACAACCAACTGACAGGTCAGCTACCGTCGCATCTTGGCAGCCTGCCACAATTGCAAGAATTGTAAGTAGCATTCTGGATAATGTCTTTCCAATCTTCAACTTAGATCTTTCTCTTTCGGTAATTCTGGGAAACACTATTTGACTAGACCATGTAGATAGGCATCTTCAGAAATCTATTGTTGTTTCAAAAAATCATGTCTATGTGTATGTTGAAGATTGCATTTGCTTGGAATTTTGGCAGGTATGTACAGAACAACTCTTTGCGTGGCGAAATACCTCCATCATTGTTAAGAGGAAACTTAATGTTCAGGTGAGTCTGCTCACGATTCACATAAAGACAACTAGGTTTTCCAAACCATGGACATTTGTTATTACTGAAACAAAATAAAGTTTTCTGCATCAGAAAGAAACACAAGTTATGGACACAAAAATTATGATATCTGTGACATTAACAAACCAAAATGTATTGATAATACATTTAATAAAGAAGGTTACCAACATCTCAGTTGCATAATAATCGAAGGTTGTACCTTTTCTTTTGCAGCTATGAAGGCAATCCTCATCTTAGACGAGTAAGAAAAGCACCTAACAAAACAGTACTTGGAACTGCATTGGGAGTGCTGGGTTTTCTTTTTGTTCTATCTATTTTAAGCATAATTCTGCTTTGTCGCTCTAGAGCAAAGGCAACTTTACATAGAAATGAGAAAGGTAATTTGACCTGTACAAATTGATATTAATATATCATTTCCTTGATCCCACCGATTCAGAACTTCTCTTTTCTGAATCAGGTAATTCATGGCGTACCAGCACCAAGCCTGCATATTCAATTGCACGAGGTGGTTCTTTAATGGATGAGGGTGTAGCATACTACATTCCAGTCCCAGATATAGAAGAAGCTACAAATAATTTTTCAAAGAAAATTGGAAAAGGAAGTTTTGGACCTGTATATTATGGAAAAATGAAGGATGGAAAGGAGATAGCAGTGAAAATCATGGCTGACTCATCTAGTCATGGGACCAAACAATTTGCCACAGAGGTATTTATACGTTGACACATTACAAATTTCTTTGGTTTTTCCTCCTAAATGCCTGCATTTATAAACTCTGGCATAATAGTGTACAAGTGAAACAGTTAATTACCGCAAAACTCACTGAGATATTGCATGTGGTATGCAGGCTCGGAGGACAAATAAAACTTCTAAAAATAAGCAGTATTGATTGTGTTCATGAAAAAGTGGCCTACATGTTATTTTTTAGTAAATAGTAGATCCATCATTAACCATATATAAAGGAAATCTTTAACAATATAACTGGAAAATTAATCAATAACAGATAACCTGGAAAACATAATATATCAGTAATTGATTTTCAAAGTCACAAATACTAATTGTTAACTATTGGGAAGGAGAAATTTTGCTGAGGATTGAGTATTGGGAAAGGCAAAAGGTAAGCCCAGTGATAAACTGCAGAAAATTGGATCACCTCAATTTAGAGAGAGCAAATGTCTTTTAAGAAAAACTCTCCACAGTTTTCATCTTTCCACTTGCACATAAGTGAGTAAGATAATCCACAACAAGCATTCTCATCAAGAATATCTTTATCCATCAATCACTGATCAGAAATGCACAGATGACTTTGTAACTTAGCAAGATTTTATTATAGAAACTTGACTCCTCAATGGACAATGATAAAAGTTTGTATTGTATTGGACTTGTTTTATGACTCAGAACATTAAGCAGATATTAATATTTACAGGTTGCACTCTTGTCAAGAATTCATCACAGGAATTTGGTTCCTTTAATCGGATATTGTGAGGAAGAGCATCACTGCATGCTTGTCTACGAGTACATGCATAATGGGACCTTACGGGATCACATACATGGTTTGCATCACTGGACTAGAATATCAAGTTTTGATGTCTTGAGGATGAGAAGAAACTAACAAAAAATTTTCTGACAGATCCTGACAACCATAAGCACTTGGACTGGCTAGCGCGTCTTCGGATTGCTGAAGATGCAGCTAAAGGTGGACACCAGAATGTTTTGTTTGCAGGACTAAAGTAATTCTTAACATAACTGTTTCGATAATTCAAAACTGCAGGTCTGGAGTACTTGCACACTGGATGCAATCCAAGTATCATTCATCGTGATGTAAAAACAAGCAACATCCTCCTTGATATAAACATGAGGGCAAAAGTATCAGATTTTGGACTATCAAGGCAAGCTGAAGAAGACCTAACACATATATCAAGTGTGGCACGTGGAACAGTGGGCTATCTTGACCCAGAGTAAGCAAAATATTTTTCGGGTTTGCATATAAGATTCCTTATCCATTTAAATTAACTACCATCCTATCCATACTACCAGGTATTACGCAAATCAACAATTGACTGAAAAAAGTGATGTGTATAGTTTTGGAGTGGTTCTCCTGGAACTTGTATCTGGGAGAAAGCCTGTCTCCATGGAGGAATATGGATCAGACTGGAGCATTGTTCACTGGGTAAGCTCTCTCGTGTCTGTTTTGTAACATTCACTTGCCAGGCCTGCTCTTTGGTAATGCACTCTCTTAATAACACAAGTCCTCTTTGTGAGTGTTGTTGAGATTCATGCCATGAAGCTTGTCAAAGCACATATTTCATTGCAAAGCTTGATATGCATATCATCTGAAGTTGGTGACATGGTAGAACTTCAAGACAAAAGAAAAAAAAATGTATGAATCTCCCTCAGATCATAACAACCAAAAAGAAGTTTTGGCATGTGCTGGCTTCTCTCATTAGTTATGGTCTTGTTTCTATGAACCTTCAAATGACATACTGTGATAGGCGTCCATTTTTTGGAACAGATCAAAACCAAAAATTTCACTGAATGTAAACCTTGGACACCTAATTTCATTCTAGACAATTATTTGTTGTTCTTTTATAGGCAAGGTCACTGATCCACAAAGGAGATGTGGTCAGCATCATAGATCCTACGCTAGCAGGGTCTGTCAAAGTCGAATCCATTTGGAGAATGGCAGAAGTAGCAATACAGTGTGTTGAACAACACAGCTCCTCCCGACCTAGAATGCAAGAAATTGTAGTCACTATACAGGAGGCAATCAAGATTGGGAAAGGAACAGATAAAATAGATTCATCAGGGAGTTCAAGAGCACAATCTTCAAGAAAAACCCTTCTAACAAGCTTTCTTGACATCCAAAGTCCCGACATTTCTAATGGGTCCTTAGTCCCTTCAGCTAGATGAGAATTTAGCTCCACCTTGTCTTCTATATCCTGGATGCTGTGTGGCTTTTTACTACATGATGATTTGTTAATATTCTCCAGCTAATATGCCTGACTGTAGAAACACATTGAGTTTGTGCTTGATTTCCCACTTTTAAGGGAGAATGAAATTAGAATATTTTTATGTAACATTATAATGTAATAAGCTTTCTTCTTAGGCCATTTGCTGATGCAGGGAAAATGGAATACTAGTATTCAGGATCATGCCAAATCATAAGTAGTGATGATGTGAATAATCAAGATCACGCGTTCCTAATATCCGATCAGTTTCCACGGAGCTAACTGCCTAACTCATTAATGAATCTTGTGAACATGAGTATAAACACACTTGAAGGATTCTTATGCAAAAGGATGGTAATTAGTGAAAGTGTTGTTTCTGGTTAATTATGATTCATCGCAACATCTGTCAACCTATGTGACAGAACAATCTGATAAGTTGATCTCATAGCTGTGCCAATGTGGTGACTCTGGACTCAGAGCCTAGGAGGATTTTGAAAGTTGAAACGGTCAAAGTCAATAGGCATGAGGGTGATTGGGTACGCTTATTTTTAATAATTTATATGATCATGTAATTTTTTAGATATTTTTGAATTTTACAAGTTTTTTTTAAAAATAATTTAATAAAATATTTGAATAGAATTTATAAGACCATCTTATAAGGTATTATTAAAATTTATAATTATAATTAATTATATATTTTTTTTTATCTAATAATGGTAATATATAAACTAAACATCATTGAATAATGTAATTAAAAATATTAATGAAGTGGCTTGAAAATAAACGTCTTATTTTGTAAGAGTTTGTAAACTATTTTACAAGGAGTTTATACCTTATAAGTTACTTTATTAATAAACAACAAACACATAGTTTGTCAGCTAAGAGCTTATAACACACTCAAGCACACCCTGAACAATGGAAGAAAAACGATGACAAAATGTTATTTAAAAATACACACGACCGGTCGCAACAATGCCAATTCATTGTCCAAGGGAGCAAAAAACATAAAAGCAAACGTAAATTAACAATATACACATCATTGCATCTCAAACACACGCTGCAATTCAGTTTATGAGATCATTGAAGAAAAGGGTCTTGGGTGGTTGATGAAAGTCGAAATTTTTTTTTACCTGAGCCGAAGAGGGAGGGGAGATACACAATGCGCCGTTCACGATAATAGGTCAATTCTTGAAATCTTGATCGTTTTTGGTGCTTTGTGATGAAATCCATTGTGACTCTTGAATTGGCATAAATATCGAATAGGGACACTTTCTGATATTTTATTTTGCCAATACCCCTACTTTGTTTCGAAGCGTAGAAAGAAAATTATCTCAAAATTTTAAAAGGAAAAGGGATAAAAAAAAAAAAAGTATTTTGTTGAATATTATATTTGAAATTGTAAATATATATATATATATTAATGGAAGAAAAATGGTACTCATTTGCATCTAAACATATCTATTTTTTATCTTTTCATATTAAAACGTAATAAAATTATTCACTCTATATGAACATGCCTTGCATAGACTCTCTAACATTGTTTTATTATTGATCTTGGAGGAGATTTGGGCTTTGAGTTTCATTGGCTGCTGTGTGTGCGAAAGGATGGATTAGCAGAATGACTGAAAAAAGGACTTTGTTCTCGTTTCATCAGAAAGTCTTCAGTTCGGATTTCATTAATCAGTGGGTGAGTGAGGATGTAAGCATTAAAAGAAAATAAAAAAGTGGGTGAGTGAGGATGTAAGCATTAAAACAAAATAAAAATCTTGTTTATTATTGGTCATCAAACCTTCAACTGAAATTAGTTAGACTAACTTTTTTTAATATTTAAAGGTGATATCAAACTGAGATACATACACCATATTCAATCTTAACTCGTGAATAAGAGTTGAGTTGTTCAAATTTAAGTAGAATTTGATTTTGCATGAGATTGAATTAAATTTTGATTGAACTACTCAGACCGAGTCGAGTCGAGTCAAATAGTTTGGTAGCTCACACTCTTAATACTTTCATTATATTTATAACATATCAGATTTCCTATTTAAAAGTTATTTTGTTTTATTTTTTAAGTGAATTCAAAGTATATCAATTTACATTTATTGAAAATATGACATGTTTTTTATACGTGAGGAGTGCATGCATGCAAATTCATTATACAGAAAGAGAGTTTGTTGTTTTTTCAAAATACAGTGAACTACAATAAATGTATTTGTCTAATAAAACAAAATGATCACATCATTTTGCTATTTTGACACGTTCAAATCCACTTAATAATCAGAAAAGTATTTTTTTTTGTTTCAGTAAAAATAAATAAATAACAAAAAAACTATATTTTTACTTTATATTTAAAAAAGATTATATCTATACCATATATGGAGTTAATAAGGAAATTTAGTTGTGCAATGTGTAATAACTTAAATCATTTCAATTATTTATATATTATCATTTTATTATATTCACTTAATTTTCATTTATTTTACTTGCTTCTTAATTTTAATTTATTCTATTTTTATAATTTCTTTGTTTCTCTTAAATGTCATACATTCTATATTAAATTTTAAGAGGAAATACTTTTTTATTTTTCTTTTCTTTTCTGTTGTCATATAATGTAATTCTATATTTTTCTTATATTTTTGTATCTTTCAATTCACTTTTTTTATATACTTTTATTTTTTATTTTTCATATACTTTTAATATTAAAATGATTTATTTTTATTGTACTTTTTAACATATTGCACACCCATCAAATGCTCGGCCATAGTTGTTATTACGAATTATGAGATGCTTTTGAACATTTATTTTCCTTTCAGTCTTTAGAGGTGTTTCATCCTTAATTTTTTGAAAATATATATTACCATAACTATTAATTCTTTGACCATCTAAAAGTAGGTTTATTCTCGTAGTTCACCTAATAAATAAAGTGCATTGATTAATGTATAAAGTAAACTATTTGTTTATGTCAGCATAAACAAGCAAATGGTGCATTGTCCTAAAATTCAATTATGAGTGATTGTGATAAGTAAGTACATTTATAAAAACAAGGACTCCAATTGCAAACTCTAACTTATTTTTCAAGAAAGGTAAGATTTTTGACTTTTTTAAGAGAAGATGAATTAAGGAATTGTTGTTTTCAGTTTCCATTTGTGGATAAAGCAATGACAAATACTGCTTTAGATGCCGAGGGCTTGAGTACGATGACATATATAAAGTGTTTTTAAAATAGGACCGGTTATTGAATTAAAGGACTAATTGGGTCATCGATTTGATCAATTCAACCGTTTCTAAAAAATTGATTATTTCAAATTCTATATAATGTATTTATACATATATAATAATATTAAAATAATGTTATAAATTTAATTTATATCCAACAATTGATATATCAAATGATAAGTTTTATTTGATATGGTCCAGGATTTGATTCTCAAAGTCTACAGATTAATATGAATTCTATTTTTCACAAAAAATATAAAAACAGTTAGTTCATATTATAGCCACCAAAATTAAATATTATCGTGACCACGTATTTTATTGTTTTTTTTCAAACAATTGCCTAACCAACTGCTACTCTGACTTTTCCATCAAAGATCGAGATTCTTGTTTAATTCGTGGAAGAAAAGCCTTCATTATTGAGACGCAATTCAAACAACGAAAAAATAGTAAGCCCATTAATTGGCATGTACTATCAATAATCAATAAGGTTATGTTTGTAGCCCAACTGTCAAGTGTAAAATTACGTTTCAAAGTTCATGTCATTAAATATATCATTATTATCTCCATTTAAATTTAAATTTAAAATTATATATATATATATAACTAATTAATTATTTTTTAATTATTACACCTATTCAAAATCAAATTAATACTTATATATTTATATCACATATATACTCATATTTATTTTTATTTATAACTTTATCACATAATTATTATCTCTATAAATAATTACATAATCTAATCATTATTATATATTTTATACATTTATTCAAATAAATTATACTCTTCATTTTATTAAAACATTCTCTACAATCATACAACTTATTTTAACACAATTTTTACCGCACAAAAATCCGTCTCCCAAACATAGCCTAAGCAAACCATCAATGCATATAAGTAGTGCTGATTTTGTTAATGTTATGAGTAGGGCCTAGTAAAATTTAATTAATTATGATAAAATATCTACAACTCCATTGGTATTGCTTTGTTTTTATCACTAAATAATTCCCCTTTTTTGTGTGAATCTTCCTTTGAGGAATTCATTGAAAAGCAATAGAGAAAGGCAAGTATGAGGACACCTATTGCACCATTACCAACCCCGCTTTCATCATCTTATAATTTGAAAAAGAAATAATTGAATTCCTCAAACTTTTGTCTCTGAAGCGCAACAAATACCATATTGTCAAAGCACAAACTCCGCAACCTTTTATTCAAAAGAAGAAAGCTGGTGATAGATAATAAAGTTGGAGTATTGATATTATAAGAGACCAGAATCCATATGGGAAGGTAGAGATCAAAAGGCAAACTAGAATTCTGTTGCTTTTCATCTTTCTTTTTCTCGGTATTTGGTTTCCTTGTAATATTGGGTTCCTCAGAAACGTCCAAACCTAATGCTTCTCGCAGCTTGGAGGGTTCCTCTGCACTTGCGTTAAAAAAGGGCTCTTTTTATGGGTGTCTTTAACCTTTTTATTGGGGGAAAAAGAAAGCAGTGTTCTTGCTGATACAGAGCAACGGTGTATAAATAAAGAAAAGGGAGAGCTGAGCGGAAAAAGGGAGGGAGAAAAGGGATGGAGACGATGTATTATCAGCAGCTGGGCAGGAGCACGTACAAGGATTCTCTGAAGATTTTGGAGTCTGATATTCAGCATGCAAATGCCTTGTAAGCTGTTTTATTCACATTATATTATCTGGGTTTTTGGTTCTGTCCCCTTCCCTACCCAACCCCCGCTTTTCTGTGTTTCTACTTTTCTTGACATGGATGTGATTTCTGGGTTTATTTATGTTGGGTTTGCATATTAGGTTCCTAATGACTGTTAATTTGAATTTGGTAATGAGCAAAGTTTAAAGGAAAATGATAAGCTGACAAATTAATTTTAGGTTTGGGCTCTTTCTTCTTAGATGATGATAATTCTGTTGAACTTTCCGGAATATTGGTGAGCTGAGATTGTCTAAGTCTCATTCGAAGTTATTATTATTATCTTCTGTTTAGATTTACAGAACTCCTGCGTGTGATTATTTGGTTGTTCCATGTTAATATGATTGTAACTCTGATGATTTCTGGAATAAGAAAGTTTGCATTTTTATTCCAAGATTTTTAATTTAATCAGCTACTAAGTTTCTTGCCTAATGTGCAAGTTTCATTTTTTTTCCCTGATATTTTTTGGGTTGAATTTTAGGTCTCTGCCTACAGTGTCTAAAGTAGGCATAGTGTTAATTTGTTAAAAGAGGCGTGGACAATATATTTCGCATTCCTGGGTAATCACTTTGAGATTGTGAAATTGTCAAGCCATTCTGCATTTTTTGCAGTACCATTTTATGAACACTTGCTAAATAGGTCTTCAACGATGCCTTTAATTTGGTAGAAACTTGCCTCCTGTCTTGTGGGCCTCTCTTTATGGAACACCTGCGAAGGTGGGCCTTCTTTTCTTATGATAATGTGAACCTCAAGTATGTAAATACTCTTCTTTGAGAATCTGTCAATGGTTTTTGCAATAACTCAAATGCAATTGAGTGAACATGGAACCTTGAAAAATCATATGGGATGCGTGAATCGAACTTAGTTTCTTTGGCTTGTCTCAGGATGATGTTAAAACATTAAAATGCTTTTGACTTTTTAGGAGTTCCTGTTTATCAATATTGAATTTGCTTTACTGGTTTAAAAACATAATAACTGTATTTGCTTTTATAGCCTCCACTGAGAGTGTGACAGTCAATGTTTTGCTTAGCTTGCTGAATATGTACATACACATATATGCCCTGTTTTGGTTGGAGCTTTATTTTTTTATATGCACTGAAGGTTGATGTATGACAGGAATGTCACAGCCGTATCTCTCTGTATTTGTTTACATTTCTTTCTGATTTTGCCGTATCAGTTTCTTATTTTTTGTTTATCAAGTAGGAAGTCAAAATACAGAAATGATGGCATCATTGTTGTTGGCTTTCTGAATTAGCACTTGTATTTCAGGGCTGCTGCAATTCCAAAGGCTAGGGGAGGTACATATCTTCAAATGAAATTGGTCTACAGTCACCTGGCACCTCTCTTAATGTATTTTTTTCAATGGATTGACTGTTCCTGCACGTGTTTTTTGCCAAGATATTTCAGTCTTTTTCACATACTCATTTACAAGGTATGAATCTAGTCCTACTTAACCAACTTGTTACATCCGAGATTACTTGACACCAAGACTTGAACTGTCACCTACTGTTTAATTTGACAAAAATTTGTTTCTGTTCTATTTTGAGTAATGTGAAAGCACATGATGCCATTGAGTTCTCATTCTTCTTTCGTTTGGCAGGTGTACACAGATGGAAGGCCAAAAATATCAACACATGGAAGGAAAGCATCTATTAAAGACTTTTATGGTATGTTTGGTTTATCATTTTTGTTTACTTCAGAACTAAAGGTCTCAACAGCATATTTTATGAAAATGTCTAATTACTGCCTCAAACTTGCAGCTGTTATATTGCCATCACTTCAGCAGCTCCATGATGACTTGGTGGAGCTGGAAGGTATGAATGATAAAAATCTTGTCCCAAAAAGCCGTAGCAGGAAGAAGCTGGATGGAGATGGTGCATACGCCAATTTAGATTTAGAGAGAGATGATGAATGTGGGATATGCTTAGAGCCTTGCACCAAGATGGTTGCGCCTAATTGCTGCCATGCGATGTGCATAAACTGTTATCGCGACTGGTAACTAACTGGATATTTTGGATATCACATTTATGCCAGCATAAGTACCTGGTGTATGACAATGTACCTTTGTTTTCTGCCTAAATTCTTTTTTAACTTTCAGGAGCACAAGATCTGAGTCCTGCCCCTTTTGCCGTGGCAGTCTTAAAAGAGTCAAGTCACGAGACTTATGGGTTCTAACCTGTAAGGATGAGGTGATTGCCCCTGAGAGTATCTCCACCGAAGACGTGCGACGATTCTACCTTTATATCAGAAACCTGCCCAAAGTTTCACCTGATGCTTTGTTCTTAATGTACTATGAATATTTGATATGACATAAACATATAGAAGAAGCCAACCTTAAATGTAAATAGAGTCTGGTAAGGAATAGTTCCTCAGACTATCTGAATAACCACTGCTTTTGTCCATCTGGTGTTCCTTTGGGAAACTTTTAACTTAGTCAAGAATTTTAAAGGATTCACAACCTTGTGCTTTTACTTTCTTTATCTCTGTTATTTGGGTAAAATTCTCTTAAAGACAGCCTGTGCTGTTTTTCTTTTCCTTCTGGTGCTAATGGTCTTATAAAGCCTACTGGTCAGCATGCAGTCTTTAGATGAATGCAAATGTATGTTGCATGCAATTTAGGTTTTGTTGCTGTCATCAATTATTCTGATTAGAGGCTCAGATTGCAAAATCTATTGTTGCAAACCTGTGGAAAGATAAATATATAGCCTTCCGCTGCTTCACGTGGTCAGAAAACATGCAGGAATGAGATAAGGTCTCTTATGATATCATGTTATCTCCATCTGAGTTTGAGTTTCTTTGCTTCCAGTTGTTACAGAGCATACAGAAAAGGTGGATAAAATAAGATCATGGTGACCATCGAGTTCTGTATTGCTCTTTTCACTAATGACCAGCTCATAAAAAGTTGGTTGAAAGAAGTCTTGGTTGAGGAAGAGATTAGCACGGTGCTTATGCATTGCTTCTGTGAGATGAATGTTATTCCAGTTGATTTATTTTTAAGGATCCCATGCAGAGAGACGTGCCTGGGGAGGCACACTGCAAATTCTTGCTGAAATTACGTAGTGTTCCACCCAAACCACAACGTGCTTTGAATGCCTCCTCCATTTGGTACGTGCTAGGATTCATTGCACATTCCAATAATCAGCATATAATGAGCAATTATGGTATAGTTGCCGGAATTTTTGTAACATCATTTGTAGGATTTAGTTGTGGATCATTAGTTCTCTGTTTGCAGTTGCTAAACATCTCATGTGATAATGCTTGAACCTTTGAACTTGAAACATGGATTGTCATAGAGGCAACTCATGGTAGTAATCCTCGAATGAACTTCGTTCCAGCATCTTGCATCGTCCATGTATGCAGGTTAGGAAGTTTTGTAACGAGATGAAAGGCCATGCAGCAATTTCATTATGTCTAGTTCGTGTGACATATGTCAGCGTTATTTCTATTAGCCACTGACGAGAAAGGGATGACCCTAGGAAAACAGCAGAGTTACACACTCTCACTGCTGTCCAGAAAGTGAGCCGTCTATATCAGTTTGCCGGAACCTTTTCTATCCCGCCACGTCTTGCCTGTATCAATTATTCCTTGAACCAGACTTTTTGAATTTGAAAAATCTTCTAGGTACTCACTTTACAGTTTAGGCTACTTGCATTTAGCCCAACAAAATTATCACTAGAGACAAGCAATTTTATGGTAAAGGTCATGCCATTCTTGAAGCTTGCAGAAGGCTGTTTGCAGGGTGAAACTGCAACGAATGGTAGTGAAGGAGCCTCATGTGGGACATGAACATTAAGGTGGTTATCAAGCAACCTGCTCCTGGAATTTGTAACAGGAGATGAACGATGAGGAGCTGTGGGGCCTCCCGGAAAGTGAGCAGAAGCTATATCTCTGTCCCGGCCTCCGGAAACATACCTTTGAGAAACACCCGTTGTAGTTACGTACTCTGGATATTGGGGGAAGCCCATAGCTAACCTTGCGTGCAGGTGACTGGGAGAAGAGGACGAGGATGAAAGCTGGTGGAAAGACTATTCACAGATAGATTTGATCCGTACGCTATAGTTACTTTCCCCCCTCCTCTATGCATGTCTTAGGTGCGACATTGAGACTAGGACTGCATCCAAATTAAAAGTCATGTATTTTAAATATAGAACGCCAATAGAGCTTTTCCAGGTTTCTGTATGCAATAGGCTCTGAGATATATTGATGTGTTGTCAACTGTCAAATGTATTGAACTTGTACGATGTTCCTTATATACAGGTCAAGATTGTCATTTGGCACGCGTACAAATTGAACAAAAATATTAAATTTTGATAGCTTTGATGGCATATGGAGCACATTTCATAGCATGAACAATAAATTCCAAATTTGGGTTAGTGTGCTCCGTATGAAGTTGATAGCGTCCAAACTTTACACCAAGTTCTTTTTTCGATTTGCATCAATGGCTGCATATTTGTGCTTGATCTATCTTTACATGTAATTAATCATTTACTAAAATATCAAAGTATTGTATTTTAAATAATATAAATGAAATTATTTAAACTTAAAAGTACTAAAATATTTACAATTTAAAATAAAAAAACATCGAAAGTATTAGATAAGAAATGAAATTTGAGAGAAGTAAAATGTTAAGTTAAAAGAGAAGAGTAAAAGAAAATGATAGAAATATTAAAAAAATTAAAGTGATCAATTAAAAGAGAAGAGAGAAAGAAAATGGTAGAAATATTAAAAAAATTAAAATGAAAGTAATTATGTAATTTTAGATAATTATAATATTTTAATAACTTAATAATATAGTACAAATAAGATATAAAAAATACTTTGTATTGATTGGTAAGCAGTATGAAAATCATATACATTTGATTCGGAAAGAGAGTCTCTCCCATCACAAAAAGTACGACGAATTCTTCAATATTTGCCTAGATTTGCTTGGAAAGGTTTGTTATCACCAGCCCCCACCCACTCACAGAATTAAAAAAAACAATAATTATTCAACTTTACCCAAAATTTTAACACGTAGGAGAACAAAAGAAAAAAAGAAAGCACCATATTGAACCCCCAATGTATTCGAGGATTCATTTTGAATGGTCCATAGGATCTTAACTTAAGATGGTACATTATATGTTCAAGTTAAAACCTTGTACTCTTCCCCCTTCTTGAAATTAGGATAAAAAAAATTAGAATATTGATGCGGCCACGTATCATCAGTACTGATAGACTTATATATTTGTTTTGACAACGTTGAAGTCTAGTTTGGCTAGCTAAAAAATTAGGATGGATAGCTAAGAAACAAGGATAGGTGACGGGTCTAAAAAAAATAGATTGGATAGTTATATCGACACATGCTAGCAAATAGAGTAGGACGGCTGCGCAGCTATCCTAGCGGGCAACTTGTAGCTATGGCGGTCATCAATTGGATAAATGTTGCATACCAAAAATGGAAAGATCATCAATTGGATAAATGTTGCATACCAAAAATGGAAAGACCAAGTTCGAAGAAGTATATTAGAGAGAGAGAGAGAGTCCACGTAAGATATATCCATGAGTCAACATATTGAATTGAGTTGAAAACATACTAAAATTTGGTTTGAAAGTTGGTAACATGGTTCAAAGCAAATGTACGTGAGCTTAGTTAATTTTTTTTTATACCTATTTAATTTTTCTAAAAAAATTGAGCTAAATTTAGGTAGATTCAAGAAATTGCTCAAAAACTCTAGCTAAACTAGTGATTTGGACATAGGCTCCTTCAACTCCTCAAATGCCCTTGCTACTTCATAATTTCAACTCTTTTTGAGTAAGTTGCTTAAAGACTTGTTGACACTATTGTAGTTCTTGATAAAATGTCTACAATATACATATAAACCCAAGAATCCTCTTGGTGATTTAATTGTTTCAAAGGTTAACTTGTCTGATAAAACAACCTTTTCAAAGTTGTGGCGATGCTACCTTGGGATATGATATGCCATATATACTGAACCCTAGGTTAACTAAAAGAACACTTCTTTAATTTGATGAAAAGTTTCTACTCTAGAAGTCTTCAAAAAACCTTCTCCAAGTGGAATAAATGCTCCTTGATGGTTTGAATGTAGATAAGTATGTCATTTAATAACACCAAAACAAATTTCCTTATAAATTCCTTCAAAATTGTGTTCATTAGCCTTTGAAAAGTTGCTGGAGTGTTTTTTTAGCCCAAATGGTATTACTAACAACTCAAAATGCTTGTGACTTGTTCTATAAGTTATTTTATTGGCATTTTCTGGATACATCCTGATTTGGAGGTATCCAGTTCTCAAATCAAGTTTAGTGAATACCACTACTCCATTCAACTAATCCAGTAAGTCTTCTATAATCAAGATAAGAAACTTGTCCGTTATGGTCATTTCACTAAGCTTTCAGTAGTCTATGCACATCTGTGGAGTGTTTATCCTTCTTCTTGACTAATAGGACTGGAGAAGCAAATGGACTCTTTACGACGAGGAAGCGTGAGTGGGTTTAGAAATTATTATACAAACAAATCCAAACATAAAGGAATGAATTTGGTTCAAACCTAAAATATACAAACATAAGTTTGCCTAAAAAATAACATGAAGCCATGTGTAAATAAGAGAAAATAATATAAATTTGAGTGAAAATATAACTTGAAAATTCCAATTGACCAAATGACCTATTTATCACCAAATTACTAAAAATTTGTATCCTACTAAGATATTAACTTCAAATAATTCTAAATCAACTAAATAATGTCAAAATAGCTATCTTCTGCCCAAAACTAATCTTAAGTTTTATCTAGATGTAGAATAATGGTTTCATAAATCTTAGTAAAAATAGATTTCTAAAACAATAAAATTTGTGAAAAGCTGGCAGTCAGATCTATCTGCTCTTCATTTGGAATTCTGGATCGATCTCAACTACTCTAGATTGATCTGTGTTCATGCCTAACCTTAATCATAATTCCATAACAGGCTAACTCTAGTTAATGTCAATCGACCATGCTTTCGATCGATCACGCCAAACCTTTAATTAGTTGCTTTCCTTCGCAGTCGATTGTGTTCCCTACAATCGACACACTTAATGGCTTACCTATGATCAATTGACTTGGCTCTGAATCATTCATAAGTCCTACTTTTGCTAAATTTGACCACTCTGATAACCATGCCATAATAACCCCTTGTAGTAGCTCCTGAATTTGCCTCTTGATCTTTTCTTTTTCAGAGCGAGAATATCAGTAAGGCCTCAATTTAATTGGTTGATAGCCTAGTTTGATAGGGATTTGATGATTTTGTTCCATTATAGGTTGTAGTTCTTTTGGCTCTAAAAAGACAATAGAGTACTTTTCTATTAACAATTTCATTAGTTCATGCACCTCCTTAATTGCTTTTCTTCATGAATGTAGGCTAGAAAAAAAACCCATTTATCAGTTGAACTATAGTAGACTATCCATGATTTTATGGCAAATTATTTTGCAAGTGGCATTAAGGACTCTGCCTTTCACAATTGTAACTTATCCTTGGTATACAAATTGCATTGTGAGATTATTAAAGGCAAAGGTGACTGGATTGATAGTTCTAAATCTTGGCTTCAAACTCATACTCCTTTTGCTGCATTACCCATTTAAATTTGTAGCTCTCAAGAATGCTCATTATTTGGTTCCTTGAAAAAATTATTGGAAGAGGGTTTACAGGTGCCACTAAAGGTGGCAATGGAGTGGGGGTAGGGCGGGGGATTGCTCCCCCATCCCCTATCCCATGACCAAATATCTCCCGCTGCCTCTGTCCCATCCTCCACTATTGTTTCTCCTTCCCCCACTCCGTCCCTTGCCTTGATCTCTCACGGGTGCCCTCCATTAGTAGAATAAAAATATTTAATTTTGTTTGAAAAAAGAAATTTTTGAAAAAGTTTGATCTTATTTGTTTGTATTATTAAAATTAAATAACATCGGTTAATTCTACAAAAACAATAAATGTGATAAGCGTCTTTCATAATTAATATAAAAAACATTAAAATATAGGAGCAAACAATTTTTTTTATATTATAATGATTAAAACAATAGTTTAAATTAACTAATTTTCAAATTGACCACATATAAAATAATATAGAAAATTAATCATTAAACATTATACATAATTAAGTACTAGCTTGTAATCTATTCTAACTAATAAAATTTTCACTTGTTGTATATGCAAAGTTATTTATAAATTATAAAGTTATTGTACTTTAAATAAAAAAAATAACATCATTTAAAGTTGAATGTAAGTAAAGAAATATTGAAAGAGTTTGAAATGGGAGACAACTTAAGGTAAAATACAAATAAAAATAAATTAGAAGAGAAGGAAAATGAAATTATTAACAAATAAATAAATGTAAAATTAAAATAATTACATAAATTTATATTGTATAATTTATTTTCTTAAAAATATAAGTATAGATAAGAATCTTACACACACACACACATATTTATTTAATTAAAGCAGGGGTTGGGCTCGGGGGAAAAAAGTTCTCTCCTTCCTCACCCCCATCCCATTTGTATTCCAGGGCAGGTGCTCTTGGTTATCTGCCTCTATTGCTATCTCTAGGTGCCACTAATGTTCTAATGTATGCCTTCAAAGTAATAAAATTGAGTGTGCTACCCGTATTGAGTAAAATTATAATCCGTTTATCACAAGCTGTTGCCATTAAGTGTAATGTATTGAGAGGAGATTTATTGGTTATAGTGTTAAGGATTTCCTCCCCTTCATTACGAACTTCTTTTGCACTAGCTGAGCATATCCCGCTTCAATGGGCTCGTATTTATCGACATCTAGTTAATGTAGGGTTCGTTCATGACATTTATGGTCGAGGTGCCATTTGTCTCCATACTTGAAGCATTGCCCTCACTTCAACTCATTATTTCTATCCGCTAAGAGCTTTACTGAGGTTTTGGATGTGGTCTCTTTATTCCCATTATTGGTTGGTTTCAAGGAACTACTTTACTTTTTGAGTGCTTCTTGCTTCAATTTTTCATGTTCAACTATGCTATAAGTCTTACCTAGTGTTTGAGATCGAAACATAATAACATTTATTGCTTATTTCTTCATTTAGTCCACTTATAAAATTGTGGATGAATGGGTTGATTTCAATCATACTTGCCTTCAAATCCTTAAAGGCTTCAATGTAGGTAGAAACACTTTCCTTCTACCCCAGTTCGTTAAAAAAGTCCCGATAATGCGTCTTAAATCTTGTCCCCTCTACAATTAATTCCAATTGATGTATTGTTCTCCCACTAAAAAGTTATTGAACTACCCATCCACCTTCTCATTGAAATACAAAGCGACCACTTGTGTCTTCTCCTCCTTGAGTGAGTGTGCTATAGTATTGAAAACACCTTTGGCATGTTCTTAGCCAAGAGTTGGCATTAGAACCATCGAACGTTGTCAACTCAATCTAAGGCTTAGCATGGAAGTGCTATATGGGCGGCTCAATCTAATAGTACTAGCTATCGATGGTTGCATTAGTGTCGCCAATTGGTGTGTGGGGATAGCTTGTGATGTGTGAACTTGAGGGGGTATTGGTAGTATACCTTTCGATCCCATCATTGAGGGTGACCCCTCAGCACTTGGACCCTGTGAGGTAGCCATTTTGTTGCCTATCATATGACCGCCACTATTAACTAATTTGTTTTATTTTTGACAGTGATTTGGAATTCTTCTACTCTTTGCTGAATCCCTTTAATTGGAGTATTGGATTCTTCTTGTACATGGTCGAATTTTGCCTCCACTCTGCTTTCTAGATTTTGCATTTGCTTCTTGTTTTTTTCTCTTAGGCATTTATTGTGTTATGGTTTTAGCCAGTTTGAAGTATTAAGAAAGGGCCCTGGATGCTAACTATAATGATAAACTTTTGATCTAGCAAAATTAGGCCCACTTAAGTCAAATAGAGTTATGACCCAAACCCTCCCAGCCTAACAATTTAAATTTTACTCACTTACCGATGCTGTTCGGGTGAAGGCTCTAGAACTAAAGGTTATATCAGTAATTACAAATCTTCAATGAGTGAGATGGCTTCAGTTTAGGGGCACAACTTCAAATGACCCTTTTGGGCCTCAATTAATTAGTCGGATAGACCAACCAAAGCCCAAGATTTTCTCTTCCCTCTTGATTTTTTCCCTCTCTCCTATTCACCTCTGTGTCGCCCTTTTACTTCCTTACAGCCAATGGGTTAAATCCTACCAATGTATATGTCTTCGAGATCTTTGTGAGCCAATCTATCACTTAATCGAATTTTTTTTTTATTATTATTGATCATATGTATATTTTGTTGCCAAACCAAGCCATGTTGTCTAATGATCCTTTGTGATGTTGAGGTGCCCAGAAGGGAATAGATGGTACTCCTCTGAGCTATTTTCTAATAAGGGTTAATAGGTTGTGATGTGCTAATGAAAGAATAGAAAAACTATTAGATAGAGGAGTGAAAAATTAAAAAGGAGGGGAAGAACATAATAAAAAAGAGATAAGAAGAGAACTTTCTATTACTTGCCTCTCACTTAAATTATATTTTTATTTGTATACAATAAATGCATGCTTATCCGCCTACTTTTCTTATTTGGTCTGAACAAATAGACTGTCTTTGAAAAGGCTTGTTACTTTTCTAATTTCCAACCAAATCCAATATTTTCAGAAATGGCCAGGACTGACCAGTTCGACCTGGAACCAACTAGGAGTCCAGGCTAGTTACCATGTAAAAACTGTTGATCAATTGACCTATTCTAAACCGGACAAAACTAGAAAAATTGGAGATATGATTGAACAGGTTTTAGTCGGTTCTTCTCTTTAAAAAAACAAAAAAAAAATAAGAAAAGGGGAAAAACTGAATGAGATTCCATTCTAGTTCCACTTTCTAGTTTCCAAACGAAACCCTTATGCTATTACGCATGCCTGCTCTCAGTCTTTAGTTTAGTCTTCACTCTTCACTCATGACTTCACCTTCACACGTTGCTGTGTTAGGCCATCAACTTCTGGCCTTCTCCTAGTCTTCAATATTAATTCTAACTCAAAACTAACATAAAATCCATCCATCAACAAATACAAGATACAGTATTTGCATCCGAAGTAAGTTTTATTACTATTCTTGAATAAATTTGTTTCTTATACATTGCGTGAAATGTGAATGGGGTTCAAGATTTTTCCTTTTTTTTTTCCTTGTGAATATCTGTGATTTTTCGGTGGAATGATTTCATGATTTGAGTTCTAGGTTTGCGGTAGTTGATTTCAAGATTTGGGGTTTTAGATAATGTTTATACACTATATTGGATTTTGTATTTGACATAGGGTTGTGTGGTTTCTTTGCCATACTTCTTAGAGTGGATATCTTGATTTTGAAATCTATATTAAATTTTGCATGCTTAGTGATTCATAACAGGCAATGAAAATTTGCACAAATTTTATGCCCTTATTTCCTTAATGATGTTATTAAATGTTTGCATTTGGTCTTGATTTTGGTGGCTGAATTGTTCCTGTGGATGCAACTTTTATGGCCACCAAAGATGGTATTTATAATTATAGGGATTTGAGCACCTGCTTTTAGTTTGAGAATGCTTGAGGGTTGTGTTCATTTCACTAGAGTTGGGAAATAATTCAATTTTTTTTGTTTGATGATTTCACAATATGCTTTCGAATTCAATGGGATTTGAGCTTGCTTGAACCATGCAACTTAGTTTGAAGCTATTTCACTGTTTCCTCACTTTAATTTTTTTAGGTTTGTCATTAGACTAGAAATCTTTCCATTTTATAACGGAAAGTAAGGAATATTTTTTCTTTCAATATTTTCTAGCAAGAGAAGACATGTGAATATTGTGTTCCCTATTGTTCCTATTGCACTTATTGATACTTGATTATGTCATTCTGAGGCCTAGTCAAGTTTTGGTGTTGCACTTGATTATGCCATTGTGAATAATATTAAGTATATCAAGAAGTGAAGTCGCATGTCCTGGTTCTTTAAAATGGGATTATGATATTTGGTTCAACATAAAATGAAAATTTAAAGTCTTGCTAAGGAACTTGTTATCTTGTCCTCTGACATAATCTGCAGATCTTGTTGTTACTATCATTAATGTTGGTCTCTGAGGTTGTATGAGTGGAATGGAAACGTTCTGCAATGAGCATCTAACAAGCACATTTCTTCAACTTCTTTTATTCTTTCTTAGATTACACAATTGAAAACGTTAGTTGGCCAAAATGCTTCTTTCTTGGATTACACAAATGGTACAATTTAAAAATTCATGAGGATGTATTTTTGGTGGAGGCGGTGATGATGATAACATTCAAGAAATTTCCACCCCATCATCTAAAAAGTATCAACTCATGGAGGAACAGGCATATTATCAAGCAAGAGAAGCTATAGTTGGATTGGAAACTTACTTTAAAAGTGGTATTTATGATCCCTCTCAACTTATTATAAAAGATTCTTTATAAAGTAAAGAAAAACAACATAGTATTGATATGACAATTACATTGTGTTTTTATGATGCATGTGTACTATTGAATGCTTGCAATTTTTCTTATTTTCAAGTAGCTATGATTAAAATTGCTTCGACGGATCATGGTTATATTGGATCTATCCATCATGCTTTATATGTTAATCTTTCGAAAGATGCTAAAAAAAATAGGTTGAGTTGATTGTTGATTTCTTTAGAAGTAAATGGGTAGAAACTAGTTGTGCAACAATAGGAAATGGATGAAGAGATTGTAGACAAAAAATATTGATTAATTTTTTAGTTTATTGTGTCTTTGAAGTCTCATTTATCAAATTTGTTAATTTATCTAACATTGAGGCAAATGTTCAAAATTTGTGCAACTTATTTGCTGAAATTGTGAAAATGGTTGGTCAAAGCAATGTAGTTTATGTTGTCACAGATAAAGCAAGCAATTGGAAGGTAGTTGATCAGTTACTTTCAGGTAAGTATCCACTATTTGTTGGTCACTTTGTATTGCTCATTGTGTTAATTTAATTTTGAAATATATTAGTGAATTGCTTCATGTTAATGATTTAGCTATTCTTGTATCTAGAGTGACTTATTATGTTTACAATAACAAGTGGCCACTTTGTTGGTTCAGGAAAAGAGAGGGATGGACATAATTTATCAAACCTAGAGATACTCGCTTAGCCACAATTTTTATTGCATTTAAATACTTAAGTGATCATAAAGAGGATTTGAAGGTAATGGTGACGCTCAAAATTCCATAAAATGTTTGAAGAACAATGTTGCAAGAGAAGTGAAATACATTATTTTGCATGAGAATTTCTGAGATAATTGTATAATTGTTGTGAAAATTGGTACTCCTCATATGTTTATTAAGGATTTATGATTTTGATGAAAAACCAGCTTTGGACTATGTGTATGAAGGTATGTATAATGCAAGAAGGAGAATTAATGAGTTGTTTAAGAATAAACAAATGTTGCATCAGTAATATATTGATATTATTGATGTTATATAGAATAAGATATTGAGGAAAAGTTTGCATACTATTGCATATTAATTGAACCCTACTTTTCTGTATGATAAAAAATCTTTTTTTGTAAAGCAAAAAGTTTTAAAAGAATTATTAAATTATATTGTTAACAAGTTGACGACGATAAAGAAACAAAAGTATATAATAAAATACCCTTTTATAGGGATAGATAGAAAGGTTTTGCTAGACACATTGCGTTGAACATTACTAGATCAACTCGACCAAGTAAATCATAATTTTGAATTATTTTTCATATTTATTTTCATATCTTATTTATTTGCTTATTTTGATTTAATTTTCAATGATTAAATTTGTAGATGATTGATGGAAATTATTTAGGATTGATGTTGCTAACTTGCCAAAGTTAGCTATTATAATTCTGAGTCAGACGGCTTCTTCTTCGAGCTGTAAACGAAATTAGAGTATCTTTGAGCACATTCAGACTAAGAAGAGAAATAAGTTAGAGTATCATGGGTTAAATGACTTTGTTTTTGTACATTATAACTTGCGTTTGCAAAATAGGTAAATGAATATTTATTATTAATTTTAATTTCATTTTTTGCAATTCATTAATGTATTTATAATTTTAGTATTTCTTTATTTCTATATTTATAATTATTGTAGAGTTAAGTATAATAAAAGACCTTATAATCCTATTGATTACGAGTGCATTAACAAGACAAAATTTTTTATCAATGAAAAAACTCTTGAATGTGCACTTGATTACAATAAATTGAAAAATATGCTTGAAGAAGAGGTGTCAAGAAATGAAGAACGGCCAAACTCTAAATCGTTTATAGGTTTGTTAAAAATGTTTGTATTTTTTTTTTGTTTAACAAGTTTTTTATCATTATTTAATAGTGCTATTTGTTTTAGGTGAAGAAAATGACATAATAATAGGTGAATGTGTTAATATTAAAAATTTTGGTCATGAAGTTGTAATTGATTATGATGGTGATAATGTTTATGGCAATGATGATTGAGATTGATTATGATTTTATTTAATCGTATTATTAGAATTGCTTTTATGTTATTTTGTAATCCATGGATTTATGTATTAGAATTTGGATTTATGTTTTGAAACTTATGTATTTGTCATACTAAATAATTTATGTTATGTGGAACTTACTTTTATTTTATAATTTTTGTTAAATAATTTTGTATAGAAAATTTATTCATGAAAATATAAATACACAGACTTGCATATATAAATATATGTGTGTATATACATGTATATATATGATATATCTATATATACTATGACTCGCATCAACTGATTTTTTAAAACCGATTGAATCGGTTAAACTAGTGACATAATAAGTTGATCAGTTTGGTCTTATTGATCTGATTTTGAAAATATTGACCAGATCTACGGTGAGCTGACCTTACTGTCCCATAGGCTTTTAATCTTGTGTTACCTTCTTGATTTGAACGGATGGATACCAATCTCACCCCCTTGGTTGTTTTATTAATTATTCTCCCACTGTAATTTTTTTGAGCCTCCATTGGGTGTATGCATTTGTAATGTGTCAACTTTATTTTTGTTGCATGGCAATAATTTATTAATTGCAAATATAGAAAACACAAAATAAACATTGAATTTTTATTTAATTTAAAGAGACTTCATGCAATATATATATATATATATATTGTACTAAAAATATTGAACTTAAATTACTAATTTTTAAATGGGGGGAAAATCAATTTATGTATGCTCAAACTATCATATATTACTGGTAAAAAACACATACTATGTGCGCGTAAAATTATTTATAAATAATCAATCATTGTGTTTTGTATAATAAAATGATATTATTTTAAAAAATAAAAAATAAAGAAAGATGGAAAGAAACTGGAAGTGAGAAAATTGGAAACGGAATACAAATAATAATAAATTGAAAGAAACCAAAGAAGAAAAGGCTAGAAAAGAATTAAAAAAGCTTAGCTAAGGGTAAATATATACTTTTATATTGTATAACTAAAAAAAAGTAAACGTGTCATTTTATTTTATATTATGTAATTAAAATAGGTTAAAATACTTAATAATATAGAATAAATTAGTTATTATTTCTTGAAAAAAATAATCTTTCACTATGAATATGTGTAACTAGTATGCCGTCGTCGTTGGTATAGCTTTGTGTCCCTAATTGTATCTAGTGGTGGTGGACTCCTTTGAATTTAAAGGACACTCGTCAGACTATTTCTGTAATTTGGATCATGATTTCAAATAGTTTAAATCCAAATAATTTCCTCTATGATTGTCTTGAAATTTTACTTCCTCACAGTATAATAGTGATATATAATATAACTATTATTAATAAAAAATATTGATTATTCATAGATGACTATAAATGTGTGTCAGAATCTATATTCTTTTATAAAAGTTGAGGGCATTGGAGCTTGAATTAGGTTGGCAAACTATTGATTGCCTAATTTATTCTTCTATTTTTAATTCAAAGTAACGTAAAGAATTATTTGAAAAAATTAAATTTATTTTGCTTTCATATCAGTAACCTTTCATTTCCACTTTCTCTAATAACCTCTCATTTTGTCATAAAATGGCCACATTCCAATCGTGTACTTTTAGCTTAAATATTTGTACATCTTTATTTTAGACTGCAATTTCTATTATTTGTATAGCAATTTGAACAAGATTTTTGGATCTAATCAAAGCTGTAGTGAAGCATGAAGCCAAATCTTCCTCTTTCATGTGTCTGTCGTTTTTCCAAAATTGATTTAATGTTTCACATGTTTAATTTTCATCTTGAAATCTTGCCTTCATTGACATATTCTTTTTGTATTATGTATATTGATGAAACTGCTCATATTCTTATTTATAAGGGGGTTCATAGTATTTTGATTAATATAAGAAAGAAATTTATAGTTGTCAAATTCTTTTATTTATTTCCTTTTTAACATCCATCATTCTTTGTTTTTGTCTGTTGAATATGTATATTATATATTTATATTTATATTTAAGGTTTTGATGTTTGAGTAACTTATCAAAATGTAAAATTTTGATTTATATAGGAAAACATGCTCAGAAATAAATAAGATATTGTCCTTTTGAATGTTGATAAATATAAAGGACTTAGTGATGAATTCTTTATTTTGCTACAATCAAGTAATGCTTTTTTGGTAACAAATTATAAAAACCTGTTCATTACAGTAAAAGAATTTTTTTTTGTTAAATTTTTTTATGCATGCTAACAATTGAAATATACTTGATGAGTAATTTATATTTATTTTGCACACTCATCAAGTGCTTTTATTACTAGTTATTAATATTTCTTGAGTAATGTAATCATGCTACTTGTATATATGTAAACATATACACAAAAAATATTTTGTAATCTACATATTTGATTGACTAGATAAAAGTGAGAAGAAATATTGATATGAAAATTAGTTCATCTCTTTCCGTAATAAAAAAAATTTCAAAATATTGATCCTAATAACTCAAATCTCTATTATTCACACATCTCTTTACACATATCCACTTTACATGTGCGGAACAATCCAAAGAATGAAATAGAAGATTCGAACCCCACAGTTCTTAATTTCTTTTAGGAAGTTCTGCCTTTTTTTTTTAATGCGATCTTCTGTCAATGATATTGAGAAACGGGCTTGAAGTTTGCCCACAAATGGAAAGCCCGACCCAAATGACAGGGTCGGGTCGACATCTAATTACTGTTGTGTTTGACTTTTCGTTTACCCTGCCTAACACGTCGTCGTATGTACAGGAATTCACGAAGTCCTATCGATTAGATGGGCGTCATGTGCAATCCTCAATGCTGCTGCACACCGCTGCGAAATCCAAGATCCCTTGTGTCTTTTTTCCTCTCCTTCAAGAAGGATGAAAGTACCCAATAATCAAGGCCCGCTTCCCAAGGTACGGGACTGGTAATCGGTGGCTATGTTCAATTTTGTTTGTCTTCTTGTTTTGTATGACAGTGACAGGGCGGCGTGGCGTGTGATTCTGTGAAATCATTCAAGAATGGACGATTTATGGAATTCTGGTATCTGAAGATTAAATCTTTTTGTTGTTTTCAGATCTGGGCCGTTGTGGAATAGTTCAATAAGGCAAGCGAACGTTGTCAGAGAGAAATGGCGGATGGTCACATAAAAGAAGGCGCTTCAGCAGGGGAAGATGAGGGGTTTTCTCTTGTGGAACCTGCTCGTGGTTCAGTTGCTCAGGTGGCCTCTTTTTTCAACAATTCATTGGATTTATCTCTGTCCAAATCTGAACGTTATATTCTAAGCGGGGATGCCAAATTTTTATATGACTATACTGTCGTGTTAATTTTTTTAAAGGCTAAACTTTGTTGCAGTATTGAATTTCAATACTGTTATCTTGATTCTCAAAAATGAGCTGAAACCTACACTTTTGGTTGTCCGTTGTTGACTGAGTAGCGCCAATACACATGAAGTCAATTCGCCGATGCAAGTATAATGCACTTTCTTTTCTTTTCCTGTTTCCATTTTCTGGTTTCATGATATGTGGATGGGAGTTGCGGTGTAAAGTTGAACTTTGAGCTGTCTGTTTTGTTCAAATGAGAACAGAGGTTCTATAAAACGACATCCACGAAATTTTGAGATGGAATATGTTAGTTCGTATCTTCAAAATAGCAAATATATTTGCTTTTGTTGGGCGTAGAATTGTGGACAGCTAGGTAATTTGTATGTCTGCTGATCTTTCTTTTGAGTAGCTCTAGAACCTTCCTTTAGCTGTCAGAACTAGGAAAGCTGCACTGGAACTTGTTAATTGATACTCATGTTTTACTCAGACAAAGGTATATACCAAAATACTTCACCAACATCGTTTATGATTAGCCTTTTGATAGACATGTCATTCTGTTGGAAACAAGAGATAGTTTGATAATTCTGGGGGCAAGAAAAGGTGTACTTTTAATCGCTCTAAAGCCCATAAAGTTTCTAAGGATGTGGTCTTGGAACTTTTTAAATAAATTTGTATAAATGAAAGGAAGGTGACAACAAAATTAGACATTTAGCCTGCTGCGTCCCTTTACTGTCGTCTTTCTGCTGACATAGTATTATATGTCTAAAATAACCACCAATAGAAAACCATCTTTGATTTATCATATAGGTAAAGAAAGACATAAAATAATGTTTGTGCTGGAATATTCCGTATATGCTTTCTTATTCTCTAGCTTAATAGTCAATTCACTTGAGATATATCAGTCAAATATAACATCTTATCACTCTTGGTGTGATTTATTTTTTTAACCTCTTGCGTGCAGTGTGCATGTTTGACCATTTATAACAACTATTAAACTTGAAAAGAGTGAGAAGAATTTCTTTTTAAGTCATGTGTGAATTTCAGTAAACTGTATTAAAAGAGAATAATGAGTGGGGTTGTTCTGGATCAAATTCACGATTGGGAATGTTCAGAGTTGCTTTAGATGTTTGATCATGTTAGAATGATAGTTGTTTATCCTAGTTCTGCAGGAAAATGTGCATAAGAATTGGGTTCTGTTACACTATTGTAGATGTTCATACATACGACACAAAATGATGTTAATAGTTTAGTAATGCTGTGGCTTGTGTTGGGATTTTGCAATGCAGATGGATTCTGCAGATGCAATTAATTCTAATGCATTAGGATTAAATTCATTCAGCAATGAACAAAATGATACAAGGATAGCAGAGGACGCAGGAAGGGAGGATATGTTTGTTGATTGTCCAGATGAAATTGAGAATTCTGAATCCCAGCAGAATACTGAGGAGATGGACAAGGAACCAGATGACCAATCTAATGAATCTGACAGTGGGATCAAAGTCAAAGAATTGATGGCTGAGATAGAATTTTTGCGTGATATGTGTGAGAATTGTGTTGCTGAGAAGGAAAGATTTGTGCAAGAACATGAGGTTAACTCTTGGTTCCATCTGTCTTATATTTGTGCATTTGTGAGTTTCTTGACCTGTATGAAATTCTGTTTTCCTGCAGGAAGAAAGAGCAATGATTATGAGAGAACTGGCTCACCTCCATCATCAATTGAAGGTCACAAATGAGCAGCAGACTGCACCAGGTGAAAATGTTAATGGATTGGTTGATCATCTTCACACTGAAGGGGAAACTTGGGATGTGAAGACTGTGGATTCTGGTGCTTCTTTACTTGAGATGATAAGTGAGTGCTCTTGGCTCATTAAAGGTGCCTTGGAAGATCGTTTGCAGACTGAGGAAAAATTTAGAGAACTCCATTCTGTGCTGTATATGAAAGATCAGGAAAATGGTTTTCTCAGTGCAAAGGTTTCTGAGTTATCTGAATCAATTCATATTTCTCAGTCTAGTTCAACTTCAAATGATGTTCAGCTTGAGAAGGATCAGCAAATTGAGGAAATTGTGAACAGGATATTAGCGTCACTTTTCATGACGCACCGTCAAGATGATTTGTTGGACGGATCACTTACACAAAAAATTTCGAACATTGAGACATCAGTCACGATTTTAGTTGAAAAATATAATTATTTCATCTCTGAGAGTGACCAGCTTAGGGAAATTTTGAATGAGCTTGGGTTAGAGTTTAGCATGATTGATGAAATTGGAACTTTTGCCATGGCACGTGATAAAATTGTTGAACTTGGAAGAAGAGAACAGGATATGTATTATAACTTAAGTAATTTAGATCATGAAAATAAGAAGTTGGTTGAACAACTCAAGAAACAGGAATCAGTTGTTGAAAATCTAACGGCAGAAATTGGAAGACTAAGTGCTGAAGTTGAACAAGAGAGAAACAGGTATGCTAACACAAAAGAGAAGCTTAGCATGGCTGTGACAAAAGGAAAGTCATTGGTTCAGCATAGGGACTCCCTGAAGCAACAGTTGTCTGAGAAAACAAGTCAGTTGGAAAAATGTTCAATTGAGTTGCAAGAGAAGTCAACTGCTCTGGAAGCTGCAGAAAAGACAAAGGAATTGCTCGAGGCAACTGAAAAACTTGCCACTTCACTGCAGGAATCACTTACTGAAAGGGGTACAATACTTCAAAAATGTGGAGAGATATTAGATGAGGGTGTGGAAATGGATCCGGAAACAGAGGATCCTCGGTCAACAGATATAACTGAGAAACTCAGATGGCTTGCAGATCAGAACAAATCACTGAAGGCTATATCTCTGCTATATAATAAACTGACTGATGCGCTATCGTTGTTTGATTTCCCAGAAACAGTGGCGTCAAGTGAATTAGATGTCCGTGTCCGTTGGCTTGCAGAATCATTTTATCTGTCCAAAGAAGAAGCTACCAGGTTACAATCTGAGATAGCAGAAACAAAAGAAGCTGCAAATGAGGAGATCAGTCGCCTCACAACTTCACTTTTGGCAGAAATACAGGAGAAAATTTATGTTCAGGCAGAACTTGAGGACCTAAGAAACAAATATGAAGCATGTGAAAGGTTGCAACAAGAGCTTGTGGAAGCTAGGGAAGCTCTAAATAATGAGGTTGATCACATGACAAAAGCAGTCTCGGCAGAATCACAGGAGAAGAGCTATTTTCAATTGGAGTTGGACAATTTGAGACACAAGTTTGAAGGAGTTGTTCAAAAGGAATATCTCGCTTCATTGGAGAAGCATAAAATTGTAAGAACGTTACTGGAGGCATCTGGACTTTCAACTGATGGTCATGGAGAGGTTCATCCAGAGCACTCTGACACGACCACCATCATTGATAATTGCCTTGCAAAGATTAAAGAAAACACATGTTGCATTGAACCATCTCCAGTTGATGTGGAAACTTTAGAAAGTTTCAAGAGTCTCCTGTATATCACAGATCAGGAGATGAGACTGTATAAGCTGATTGTTGAGGAAGATATATTGGATAGAGCACAGGTGAATTGTTTGTCAGATCAGTTGGAACTGAAGACTCAAGAACTTAATGCCCTAAAGGATGAGAAAGCTGTCATGAAGAAAAGTTTCGATCAGTTGGAGGATAGATGTGCTTTACTGAAGGAGAAGTTATCTATGGCAGTCAAGAAAGGCAAGGGGCTTGTGCAAGAACGGGAAACAATGAAAGGTGTTCTGAATGAAAAGAATACAGAAATTGATAGATTGAATTCTGAACTGCAGCAAAGCTTATCTAAATGTACCGAATGTCAGGATCAAATTACTAAACTGTCACTTGATTTGGAGCGCATTCCTTTGATAGAGAGGGAGATTGTTGCTGGAAAGGAACGCACGGATCAACTTGAGCAGTTCTTAGCAGAGAGCAACAGTATGCTACAAAGAGTAATGGAGTCAGTTGAAGGCATTAGTACTCCAACTGATTTGACTTTTGAAGATCCTGCAGAAAAGGTAAAGTGGATTGCTGGATATCTTAGTGAACATGAAACATCGAAGATGGAGATGGACCGAGAACTGAGGAAGGTAAAAGATGAAGAAACTTCATTGGCCAGCAAGTTGTCAGAAGTCCAGACGACAATAAAGTCATTAGAAGATGCCTTGTCAATTTCTGAAAACAGCAGATCTCAAATATTGGATGAGAAGAAGGAACTGGAAGTTTCCAAGGTACTTTTGGAGGATGAATTACAGAAGGAAAAAGAGAAAGCTTCTTCTCATACAAGCAAGATTGAAGAGCTTTCTGTGAGTAAAAGAGCACTTGAAGATGCTCTGTCACTAGCAGAGGACAATATTTCCAGGTTCAGGAATGAGAGAGACATAGCTGAAGAAAGTAGAACTCTTGCTGAAGAGCAACTACAAAAATTAAAGGAGGAATTTTCTGACCATATTAGGAAGCTTGCTGATGCTGACAAAACTATTCAATCCCTTGAACATGCATTGTCTGAGTCACAGAAGAATGTTTCCATACTTTCTGAAGAAAACAGTAAGGTTCAAATTAGTAGGGCTGATTTGGACAGTGAGATAAAGAAATTCAGAGAAGAAGCTGATTCATATGCTAGCAAGCTTTCTAATGCCTCCCTAACCATCAAATCACTGGAGGATGCATTGTTGAATACAGAGAACAAATTGGCAGATCTTGTTGAGGAAAAGAAAAATGCTGAAGAGGAGATCTTAGCACTTACCTCTAAGTTGGAATCTTGCATGGAAGAGTTAGCTGAAACCCGTGGTAGCGTAGAGAATGGGTCTATGGAGCTCTTTGGCCAGCTCAGCCGTCTTGAGTTAATTCTCAAAGACGAGACACTTTCATCCTTGCTAGGAAAATTTTTCATGAGAAAATTTGAGAGCCTGAGCAACATGGATTCTCTACTTACAGAGATGAGTGAATATTTCCAGGATATGGACTCTGATATACTACAAAACAGTCCCATTATTGAGGTACAGTTTTTGATGTACTCGTCTATATTTGCTGACAAAGTTTGTACTCTCTTTGGAGCAGTCACCATTTTGAGTTATTGCTTCAGTTCTTGTGTTGGAACACTTCCTGTGTCTAAGAACTCCATTTCCTTCTCCTTCCTTTTCTGTATATGTGTGTGTGTTTTTGCTAACTGCACCCCCCCCCCCCGCCCTCTCTCTCTGCCTTTGTTGATGTTATTGTGTTGATATCTACTGCCATATGGTTCTTTGTCTTCCTAATTTATTGTGTCTTGTCTCACCTGATATGCTCTCTGCATCTCCCCTTTTTCTTTTGTAGGATGATTCTTCTATTTCAACTACTTTGCTATCTAGCCCTGACATTGACTTGAGCTTGGAAATGTTAAATAATGAGGTGAATGCAGTTGATAGTGAGAGTATCATGTCCCGTGTTAAGAAGATAAATGAAAGGTTTCATCTAAAAAGCAAGATACTGGCTGATAAATTTGATAGCTTATCTACGCATATGGATGAATCAATTGCAGCTGTGTTGGGAAGATTACGCATAACGAAAGATAGAATAATAAGGATAATGAAAGATATGAAATATTTCAAACAACAAGTGAAAGGCATGGAAACAGAGAAGCAAAGGCAGGAGGACACCATGGCGTCATTGGAAGGTGATGTCAAAATTCTGTTGTCTGCTTGTACTGATGCCATCCGGGGACTGGAGTTGAATGTGCAAAAAAATGTATCAGAACTGAGATCCATCCATGAATTGGTAACTCTAGATGGCAGAACGGCCGATTTGGGAGCAGTTGAGGATGATGCAGATGAAGAACTTGCTACTGACCATGTCAAGGCAGCTGAGAAGCTGTTACTTGCTACGAGACACAATCAAGATCTTAGTAAACTGTTTTGGGATGCAATAAATAAGTTGATGAGTATAACAGAAGATATGCAGGAGAAAATGAAAGAAACTCAGCTTACTTGTGATGAAGTGTTGGGAGAAAGAGATTTATACAAAGACAGAATCTCAAAGCTGGAGACTGATCTGAAGGCACAGCAAAACTTTTGTCATGAGATGACAATTAAACTAGATGGTTATAATGAAAAAGAGGAAAATTTGAGAAGAAGAGAGGAAGAACTATCTACTTCATTGTCCAAAGTTCATGGTACTTGGTCATTGATCAAAATAAGTTAGCTTTATGTCATCAGCTTCATGTGTTGCCTCTTACCTGTTTCTTTGTCATTGACTCTGTAATTTACCTCCTTTTAGTAATTTTGTTTCAGAATTTGCAGGTTCTGCCTTATCGGCTTCTCAAGTAAAATCCATTTTGGACAAGATGAATGAGGTTGAAGTCCCTAATGCTGATTTTGAACTTCGAGATTCACACGATTCAGCCAATATAAGAAAGCTGTTCTATGTGCTAGATACTTTCAGTGAATCTCTGCAGAAGGCACACAGGCTTTCCTGTGAAAATGAAGAGCTGCAATCAATGATTGATACACAGATTCTTGAAATTGAAACTCTGAAGAAGCAAGTTGAAGATCATGTGGATAACAAGAAAATTTCTGAAGAGACAAACAAGCTGTTAGAGCTGGAATCAGGTTTGCGGAATATTGTCCAGAAGCTGGGGGGCAGTGATTTTATGAATGATCTAAAAGTAGATGGGGAAATACAGCTGCTACCCTTGCTTGACAAACTTGTTATGGCCACCGTTCTGGATTCTGAGAATTTAAAATCCAAAAATGAAGAACTTGGTGCTGAATTACTTGGGACCCAAAAGGTCGTGGATGACTTGTCAAACAAGATTAAATTACTGGAAGATACCAGTCAAGCTAGAATTGTTCCACCTGAAATAGACCAGGAAACAGGAATCTCCATAGCTTCCCAGACTACTCAGTCAGAGATATCAGAAATGCAAGACACGGTAAATTTGGTTCTGTGCTCATCAAATCTCTATAATCCTGATTAGTATTTCTATTTTGCACCTCTTTTTACCATGACCTCCACGTAATTGGGAGAAAATGTGTGTCCGGATAACTTTCTGAAATAGGCCCTTTCCTACATTAAGTTTTAAGATTCATTAACAATTTGCTGGATTCACCCACCAAATATTAAGTCCTGGCTCCTTCACTTTCATTACTGAATGCTAAGAATCAATTCTCTTGATTCTTAACACCATATTTTTTAAACAGTTCAAGTACTATAATATGAATATCAGGAATTAGGTTTGGGTCTCTGGTCTCGTATTCTTTGATTTTATTTATGTAGTACCTAATCTAAAGTTGCTTTCTGAACACAGTTTATATAACTGTTTTGCCCGTTTGTGTTATGTGCACATACTGGATATTTTGAGTCTTTGATCCCTTATTCAATTTGAAGACCTGCAACCCCACCCTCATCCCAAAATTATTTGGCCCCAAAGAAAAAGAGGAAGAACATAAAAACTCTTGCATGTCACTTACCCTGTCTGTGCGCGCGCGCGTGCGAGAGAGAGTATTATGTACTTAAAAGGAAAAAAAAAAAGGAAAGCAAAATACAGTGCTGTTATTTATAAGTATTATGTGTGGCCCGTAGAATAGTGCATGATAGTTTCTATAGAACTTGCAGGCAGCACTTGGTAAGAGCAACAATATACCTCCTGTCTCATCTGCTGCTCACGTGCGTACACTGAGGAAGGGTTCGAATGATCACCTTGCAATCAATATTGATTCTGATTCTGAACGATTGATAGGCAATAAGGAATCTGACGAAGATAAAGGCAAGTTTTTGTGGAATTGGTGCTACATTGGTCCTTTTAAGGTCTGGTAATTAAGTTGAACTTTGTCTCTGCAGGTCATGTATTCAAGTCGCTGAATACTTCTGGTCTGATCCCAAGACAGGGGAGAACAGTTGCAGATCGAATTGATGGAATTTGGTAAAATGCTGCTTGCACTTTGTCAAAATGATTGTGCATTACATATTCTTGAAAAGAATTGATTTCTGGAAATCGCATATAGACCTGTTTTTTAAACGTCTAGTGGTTTTTAGTAGTTATATTAAGCAAATCGCTCATAGACCTGTTTTTTTACCGTGTCCTTGTTATCATAATTCTCATGCTCATTTCCTGTTTGTCCAGGGTGTCTGGCAGTCGAGCTTTGATGAGTCATCCAAGGGGGAGGCTAGGATTCATTGCTTATTGGATTGTCCTCCACATTTGGTTACTTGGCACCATATTGTAACACTTGTGACTAGAAACCTAGGCCATGGCAACTACAGATACTATATATA
The DNA here is from genome assembly GCA_019155195.1 of Avicennia marina. NCBI lineage: Eukaryota > Viridiplantae > Streptophyta > Magnoliopsida > Lamiales > Acanthaceae > Avicennia > Avicennia marina. Next base: position 10,869,807 of record CM032763.1, read on the forward strand.
TATATATATATATATATATATTTCTTTAGATTAGTACAATAGATATAGTCAACATTACAAATCATTTTTTTCAGTTCTCCAAATTGCATGAGATGTAAATGTTATGTATCATCACTCTCCCCAATTTGATTCTCTGGAATCCAATATTAGGGATTCTGAGAATTCAGCTTAGAAATTGTTATCTTGTGCAGATATTGCCTCTGGTAAGTGTGACATTATTCGAAGAATTGTCCCACAAAATAAATTTGGTATTTTGCCATATGGTTACCTTTCTGTTTGGTTTATATTAGGACCTTTACACTGAAGCATGGGTAATTACTGATGGAATGTGACCTGCTGATGGAGCTCATTGAAAGTTGCCATTTATTCAGAGAAAGTTGCGATAATTATGGTTTTGGCCTTGTATTTTGGGGAGATAAATGGAATTGTATTCTTCTCAAATCGGTTATTGCAACTGTAATGAATATTTTCTATTATACTATTGGAACAGTTTGCTGAAGAACTTATCTGGCTGTGCTAAAACGCCATGTTTGGAATTTAGATATTTTCCTTGGGGAAAAGTGAAGGAAAACTTCCGAAAACTAATGTACACGGTGATATCTCTACAGGTGAAGGAATATACGCAATTAGTTCTTTTAATTTAATTAGCTATTATGAAACAAATTACTTTGAAAGGTCACAAAGGACTAAGTTTTAATGAATTACAGTATCAGCCATCATCCTTTTTCCCATAAACATGTTCCAAACTTCAAATCTCCCACCCCATACAACTTGGGATTTTTATTTCTTCTACATGCATACATGGATGGCTTTCCTTTCTGACTCATTTTTTACGCGATTGTCCCCTTAGTTATAGATGGCTGCTCTCTAGGGTTACTGCTACTCTAGTGATCATCACTTCTATTGCCATTCTAACTATTATTAAATCTACTACCACCCTAATTTAGATGTTAGTGTCATATTAGCAATCAAATTCGGGTCACGTCAATTTGCACCCGCAATGGAACCCCGAGCCTAACGGGAACATCGAATCTACTCTTAATGGCACCAATTGCTTTTGAATCCCAAACCTCTCGCAATAAGAGTTAAAAGGTGGAAATCGTTACATCGCGCACACACAAGTATGAACCATCATTGGAAGAATCATAATTCAGGCAACTAAAATTAAAGAAGAAAAAAAATTATGCGTGATTATAAGAGATTACACGTTGACATATTTCAATACAATTCGATTATAATGGCAATGAATCAATGATAATATTTCAACCACTATGATCTCCTTCTCAAACAATAATCAGAAGGCTAGACCATCTTCCTTTACGAGGAAGTGAACTTGTACTTTTAACCCAACTTTGTCCACTGTCTTGTCTTACTTTCCATTTCGCTTTTATATTTCAGACAAAACCATGCTCAAGAATCCATATTCCAGTATCCCAGGACGGCATTTTTCTGCCAACGGAGAGGTTCTTTAAGCTTATTTTTCCCGTAACCAATCAATTTTAGCAGTTTGCTTTAACTGTCAATCCTGGTTTCAGCTTTTTCTGGGTCGTAAAATGTTTGTTTCTCCAACAGAATTAAGGTAGCATCCTCCCACTCAGGGGCTGAATACATGGATTTGCTCAGCACAAACTGCTGTCTGAGGATAAAGTCCTGCAGTCTTTGTCTGCGTCCTGCCTCAAAATTCTTGAGTAATTGTTCTCAATCTGCACTCAGGATTCCTTTGACCCTCTTTTTTCTTGGCATAAATTTTTTGTGGGCTCTGTCAAAATTTACAGAATTATTGAAATTGGCTTCAGCAAATGTTAAAAAGAGGTGTTTTTTTTTTTAAAATTTCATCTCCACATTTTATCAGGTAGAGATAAGGGTATTTGTGGCTGCAGTAGTTCGCCGCAGTTCTTCACCAAATTATGCACTGTGAGTCTTCAATTCAGCAATTTCTTTTTCTTCCCACTAAAAAAATGGGGATAACTATTTTATTTCATTCCCTAATCCACTTTTTCTCATGTTCTGTGTATTGTCATTTTGAAGGGATATGGAGGTGATACAAAGGCCTTGGCTGGTCAGAATCAGACCAAAAAGTCAAGAAGACGAGGAAAAATGGAAAAAAGGAATAAGGATTTACCACCTACTGAGCAACCGTCAGATGAATATAATGGTATAGACAAGCCATTCTTAGGGACTGATTATGTTAAAGATGGGAATAAGATGTTCTCTTGTGAAACTCTGGAGGATCAGACTTTAGTTATGGTCCCTTCAAGGAGTGATGTGCTTCAGGCATGCATTGTCTCTTCTGGTTTGATAGGTGCTCTAGGTCTTCTAATTCGGCAGGTCGATTCTGCATTTTTGTTCTATGAATTCCCTGAATTTTAATCTTTATGCTCACTTAGCTATTTTTCAATTTTCTTTCTCCGTTATATAAATGCAGAATTCTTCAAGTGGAGAGTATTTCAAGTTTCCATATGGTTTTGTGGACTTTATCACCATTAAGTTTTTGGTCCTAAGAAATTGTTATTTTTTGTATATGGCAAACTGTTCAATTTTTCTAGAAACAAATGCTCTGGTTTTGTTTTCATTAATACCTGTGAGCGCTTTTGTATGATTTATCTTTGCTTTCTCAAGAATTTGTATAACTTTTTACATAATTTTGGTCAACATTTGTCTGTGGGACGCTTATGTTCTGGATTGACTTGTAGGTTTCTCATGTTGCATCGAAAGAAGGGTGGCCTGTGGTCGACTGCTCTGAAGCCATAACATGTAAGGTCGAGTGTTGCACTTTCTGTTTGTAGATCATGATGAACATTAGAAGTAGATAGAACGCAAACAATTTATCCTTTATTTGCCGCATATTGCTGGAAATTGGTTTTGAAAGTCAAAGCTTGAACATATTCTTATCAGGTTGATGGATTTGAGCAGGAATTGTGATTATCCTTCTAAATTTGTTACAGGCAGTGAACCCACTTCCGATTTCAGGGCCCTTTATTTGACTATAATTGTTCACGTTGGATGTCAGTTCTTATTTTGTTGTATTTTATGCTCATCTAAGTGGAGTAATGATAAACATAGATAAAATGTCTACTTAATAGCTTTGAGAATGTAGTTTGTGAAGGATGCCGATTCATGGCTAGAAGCTGATGTCTTAACTTTGTTACAGTTATTAAAGAGAGTTCCTTTAGCTTCATCTAATGCTTAATAAAGCATGGAGCTTTGAGTTTGGTTGCAACATAAGAAATTTATTTTTGAAGTTACAATGAAGATCATAATTTTTGGATCTCTCTGCTTTCAACAATTTCCTGCACATTGTGCAGTTAATTTTGAATTATGGCACCCCGAGTTGATCGTGGGATCAGTTATACTTGTATCATCATGCCGTTTTTTGCTATTGAAGATATGGCCAAATTTCGCAGAGTCTAGCAAAGCAGCTAACCGACAGGTACATCCCTTTATCCACTGCCTCTAGGCTTCCTTTCTGGAAGATACAGTGAAACATCTTGAATTCTCTGCTCTATCGTGTATGCTCTATGTTTAAGTCCAAATCAGTCCTAGATGGATGGTTTCCACTTTCCAGCCTGAAGATAGCTAGACACTAGTTGTAATTGCATGCTTGCCTTGGAAGAACATTTACAGCATCGATCAAGCCTATGCATGTTATCTTCTTCAATTGCAGGTTCTTACTTCCTTGGAGCCTCTCGATTACTTAGTTGTTGCATTGTTACCTGGAATCAGTGAGGTAAAACTTGCTATCATCTCTCAACATAGTACAGATCTGACTGATGTTGTCTTGGAAACCAGAATATAGAGGACTGTTCTTAATTTGGAACTAACATAGTTAACTATTTGGAACCGAGCAGGAACTTCTTTTCCGCGGTGCATTATTACCACTTTTTGGCATTAATTGGACGAGTATCTTTTCTGTCGCTGCATTATTCGGTGTGTTGCACCTGGGAAGTGGTCGAAAGTATTCCTTTGCTGTCTGGTACTTTGGTGCAGTTTCTTGCTTTTACTGTGACTCACTGATGCGTTTTCCTGAAACAAAGTGATGATGGCTTTAAATGCATCTTCACGTAAAATCTCATTTCAGTTTGTGCAAGTACTCCTTAGTAAACTGAAATGATCACAGACAACCAATGAGAAAGCAAATACAGTGCGTCTTAAATGTCATCCCTAGGCTAAGATTACAGGGTTTAATTCCAGAACTTTCCTGCAGGGCAACTCTTGTTGGGCTTTTGTATGGCTATGCAACAGTTTTATCATCAAGCATCATAGTTTCAATGGCTTCTCATGCACTTAACAACTTAATTGGAGGCGTCATCTGGCTATACTCGTCCAACTCATCAGAGCAAAATGGATAACGGTTGCTTGCTGGTGCACTACATCTTGTAAGTTGACGTCAACTGTCTATTGCACCATGTTCTCAAAACTCGCATGCTTTCCTCGTACTAGGATTGAGCACGTGCGTTCCACATGGTTTTTGAGATTTATTTGAATTATTTAATATTAATGATTGAATGATTGTATAAGATATTTCAAACAAATAAAAAAATATTTAAAAGAAATTATCCAAAGAACTAAACATAAACCTAGTCTAAGTAAAATATAACACCATCTATTAGTTTTTCTCTTGCTTACTTTTCATCGTTGTAGAGATATTCTTTTGGCATATGTTTTTTGTTTTTTTTTTTTGGGTGTAGAAGTGTTTTTCTTCGTAAACCTATCAAGAGTTTCTTCATCATCCTTTGAAATGGCGATATTAATGGATTCTTCATTGGTTCCTTGATCGATCACCTCTTTGCTATTCCTTTGTTGTCTTCAGGGGTGATCATGATACAACTGTCCTTTGAATGTTTTCTTTTCATTTGATTAGAAAATTGTGCACATGTTCTTTCTATTGCTTCAACGATTACGTGCAATTTTCAATCCCAATGTTTGGCTTTTTTGTTTAGGACAATTAGAAAGAAGTATTCCTAATATTCTTGAAGCACTATGTCTTTGTAATACTTCGGCCTATATTCTTCTTAAATAAAGATATAAAGTAGTATTATATGAATAAGACACTTGTAATTTTAAATGATTAAAAGGGAAAAATATAAATATAAGAACTTATATTTGAAATTATAAAATCACTTGTTTGATTGATGTTAGATATTCCTATACAAAACAACCAACAAAATGGCTGTAACCTCATCAAATATTGTAATGTAAGCATGAGAACCTTCTTGTTCCACATTCTGTACCAATCTATATCAACAGAAATGCAATAATATTAACGTTTGAGTTTATTCGAGGTAAATTTATAGTAATTAAGTATTTATTGATAAATGAATAACAACAACAATAAAAATATTAAGAAGAAGAAGAAAGTCAATTATTTACTCCATATTTATTATTGTTATTTCTTTGGCTTGCTTAAATGCTCCCCTTTAAGTAGTAATTGCTCTGGACTCTTTTACTTTCGTTAGAGCTCCACAAACATCTGCACAATTTAATTTAAAAAATTAAATATATAGAGAAATTATTCATAATTTTGGATACCACATATATAATTTCAAGGGAATTGGACAATTGTCAAAGAACAAGAAAAATGTGATGTACAATGTAATGCATAAACAGATTATTTAGAAACTGATTATAATAATGAAAGAATGACACCAAATAGAATAGAGAAGTTGACGAAAAAATTGAACCAATAGATTCATTTAGGCGGGAGTAATGATGAATATTTTTAAATTGAATGAAGGTTAAGTTGAAAATGCATCCAATTGACTTAGATATTTCATTTACAATGATATACTTCTTGAGTACCAATTCTTTTTCCAAAATTGGATTAGGAAACATGGTGTTCACTTTTTTTGATTTCTCCATTTGAAATCAAATAAATCTTGTGGAATAAGAATTTCTTTGAGAAGATATCAATGTCACTATTAAATAATATTACTCCAATTTGTGTATTCTGCAAGGAATATGAATTTTATTATTAGTTTTAAATTCTCCTAAAGAAAAGGAACACTATATTTGAATAGCTCGTCATCCATCATTATCATTTTCCAAATTCTGGATTTCAGTTTGGCTCCACATGAAGTTTTGGTGAATAATTTTTGATTTATTTCTAAAGGCCTTATAAAAAGTGGAGGAATTTCTAGACATGATTGATAGTTTGCTGCATAAATTTGGAGAGTAAAATAGTAAAGAATTAATAATGAAACAATTGATATGATAGTAAAAAGCAAAAATAGATGAAATTAATTGGGGATGATTATGTTTCCATCTTTTAATATTCATGTATTTGTGATGTATTTACTCAGTATAATTGTCAAATGCGTGGGAACTAGAATGTAGTCTAACTGGAATATGTACGATGAAAAAAATATGTGAGCTATTATATCAAATCAAGAAAAAAAAACGCATCATCATTCAACTATACACCAAACTTCCACACAAACCCTATGTCCTGCGATATCAGAAGCATCAAAACTACTGCTGAGAATTCATTACTTCATAAAATTATTAATTACAATTTAGAGTGATTTGTTCACACCCTAATAGTAACCTCACAATAGATACACGAAATCCTCATACTTAGCTCAATTAAAACCACTCTAAACAATTAGCTTAACCATATTATTACAACAAAACCAAAGCCCGAAATGAACCTATAATTGAAGAAATGGCCATGACAAAAGGGATTCAGGTGTGCTCAGAGCTGTCAAAATGTTAGATCAAACACGACTGACGGATTGACCAAAAATTGAGTGCCCTCGACAAGTGGTAGAAGGTCTGTAGTCGTGTGGGAGCTAAGACGGTCAACATAAGCCGCCTCCTAATATCAATATTTGAGCAACAGGCCTCTCCTGATGAGTGGAGCAGAAAATGCCTCGAAGAACTTGCGCTGAAAAATATAAGTGTTATTGTTTTCAGAGGCATGCGAATTCATTTGCTGGTGTATGTTGAAAACTCAGCAATGCAAACTATCAAAATTCAGAACCACTGGATTAATGTTGTTTGAAAGCTCTTATTGAAAGTTTCTTCTGCACGATATGATGCCACAGACCTGTCAAACATGATCTTCTAATCTTCCCGCTTACTTTCTCAACTCAAAATGCAGCAATATCCCCAAAGAAAATCCTCTAAAGCACCCGTTGGAAAATCACGCATCTACTTAGGCTGCAATATACCAGATGCAGTTGACTGCAAAAATCACAGTACACCTGAAACGCTAAAACTTAAAAGAAATAAAAAGAATCTTTACAGTCTGGGAAGATCTTGATGAAGCGGGCATGAAGACGCGTGCCGTCGGAGGAAGTGAGCCAGACGTCTACAAGGGCAAATGACTCCTGAATGAATGATAGAGGATGGGAGTATAAGTATAGTCTGTGTATAGTGTTTCTTGCGTGAATTCACAATAAATTTGTTACTGGAAAGATAGGAGAACTGGCAAGGTTTGTACGTCGATTTTTTTCATTCCATTCCAAGATGAACAACCCCAACCAGAATTCTGCCTTTCCTTCTTATTTTTGCAGATGGAACGTTACAAGTGCCAACCCTATTCTTAATTAATTCTTTCATAATTTGTGATTGCAAACAATCTATTAATATTAGTCAATTAAAGACAATTCTTACTCAATTAATCATCCCATTAAATATTATATGAATACTAAAGGGGTAATTTACTCAGTTCAAAACTTGTAACAAACCATTTTTGCAAGTCAGTACTTTTATAATAGAAAATAGATATGTTCCGCCATTGTTATTTCTTTCTTGCATAGCTGCCCGAGGGTTTGTGTCAAGAAATCTTGAATGCGGAAGTTTGCATTATCATTAAAGGGGTTCTTATCACCTAAGGTGACAACGACAAGTGGGTGTTAATCTCCCAGTTTCGAAAGAATTGCAGCAGGCCATATAATCGGTTAAATTTTTGCCAAATTTTCGATTGATATACAATCTTCCAAATGAATTATATTAATGTGATGCTGAATCTGAAATCGTATGGCCATTAAGAACGAATCAGGTCACATTCAATGTCTTCATTTACATTATACTAAGGCAAAAGCTCTCTGTCAGAAATTAGAATAGAGTTGGTAGCAAACCTAACCAAAATCAAGAAATAACAGCAGTTTAAGCTCTGTTTCTTGTGGCCCTTCCCAATGCTGATGTAGTAAGTTCCATTGATGGTTTCTAACCGTATCTCATCATACAAAGACCTTATTAAAGTACACTGTTGATGCGATCTCAGATATAATATGTACGGATCACATGTAAAATACATGTGCTAGTACTCCATTTTTGTGAAGAAAAAATGAACGATGAGATGAATGGGAAGTCGACAGAGAGATCAGAGAATGAACAGAAAACATCCATGTATGCGTGTGTGCATATTTTATTTTATATATTGTATTTGGCATCTAAATATATGGCATAAAATTAACTAAAATAAGTGGTGATGAATGGTCCACAGCCCGACTACTCCAACTTTAGATCTTGTTATTACATGTTGCAGGCGTCTACAATCGACCTCGACATTGATGGTCATTATTATTTATGCATGGCTGTTTGTGTCAATGAACTCGAGGTATGCCCGAGTTTTTGGACTTCATCTAAAGCTGCTGGAGTTGACTTGTTATACCAGGCCTATGGCAGCACAAAACCAGAGTTTTCTTCTTTCTTCTCTTCCTCTTCTGCAGAGAACAATGAAGGCTAGCCTCGTTTAAATGTATTTTGTACCACCATACTTGAGAAACCATACACATAAATTGTATATTTATTCTCCTTTTACACTCGTAATCATTTTATATACCCTAGGCAATCCGTACGCATTATGTTTGGCAAAAATCGTTAAGTTTATTTCTTTAGTTCTCGTCCCTTTTTTGGGGGGTGTGTCCGCGTAAATCCAGGATTTCAATTCAAATTGTTGTTCGTTGCAATTAATTCACAATTTTTTATTTAATTAGATTTTCTGCATTGTATTGAATATCACCAAAACGACTGATGATGATGAGCAAGGAGCACACAGAAGCCACTGAACCTTACACACAGCAACATAAAGGAAATCCCTGCACCTTGCAAGAAGTGCTGCGGTGATCGTCCGATGAAGAAAATGGTGGATTAAGTGCTCTACAGATTACTGAATTAGCAATTTTGCCTTCTGTGCTATAATTCATGCACAGCTTTACTATTTGTTAGCCGCATGGATATTGATGTCTGAAGATGCACCTTTCTTTTGCAAAATATATCATGACGGTTTTGTGATAATGTATATTTCTGTCATTAAATTTTTTTCATTAAAATGTGCTATGTAATAAGTGCAGAGTTGGCGCATTTATGAGGAATTTAGGGGCAGCGATAATGTCATTCAATGAGGCCAGTAATGAGAATAAATGCATGCATGTGGTGGACCAATATGGTAGCCCTCTAGGAATAAAGTCTAAATGCCTTTCGCATATATCAAGGTGGGGTTTTGGTGATTGGTGTTTACTTTATGCCTTGTTTTAGGCATTGGTCATTCATAACTAAGTGCTTGGTAATTCTTAAGACTAATAATAATGGGGAGAAAAAGTGAGAGATGTGCTGATGGTACTAAAATTTCTGGCACGTCTAGGATTATTACCTTTAAATTTTTAAGGATTTATAAGCATTATTAAATATTCCTATAAATAATATTTGTTGGCCCTTTCATCTATACTTTTATTTATATATATACTATATGAGTGTAAATGTTTTTGTCAATTGTTAAAGGACATATTAACTTTAATTAAATGTCTATATTTATTATAATAAAGAAAGTTATACATGTAAAAATAAAATTTTATTTAATATATTTATTTTTAGTAGTAGAAAATTAATAGAGTCCTAATATATCTAAACAACTTTTGTAGTTAGCATTGTTCTCTGCGTGCAAAAATTTCAAAGTGAGTTACTAAACCAAAAATTCTTTTTACGCATTGATTGCAAATCTGCAAAAGAAATTTTGAAAAAAGATGTTCAAAATCTTGCATCAAAACAAATTTTCGCCAAATGGCAAGCTTAGTAGAAGATTAATATAGTCCCAACAAATTTAAACTATTTATATAATTATTTCTAAGTTACGTTAAATAGAAATATCTAAGTAGTAGGAAACTAAAAGTATTTATAAATTAAGTAAATATCAATTAAATTAAACTATGAAAGAAACACAAATTGCAACATAAATAAAGTTATAACAATGAAATAAAACTTTGAATAGATAAATAAATTTCATATATGTTATAAAATATTTAAAATAGTGAATATTTGACTATTAATATTATCAAATATGTAATGAGCTAAAGATTTAAAAATAAAATAAATTTTTTATATAAAAACACTATTTTTATATTAATATATTATAAAATATTTAAAGTGAGTCAACACTTGACATGACCATTGATTTTAATAACTGTGATAATTCTTTCATGTTATTATATTCATTTTATAGTTAATTATAATTTTATAAAATATCATATAAAATAAATAGTAACAAAAAATGGTATCCTAGAACAAGTAACGAGCACATGCTTTTGAATTAAAAAGTCAATATATCAATATATTAAATAATAATATAAAATAGTTTTAATTCAATTTATATTCCACTGTAATGTTTCAATAAGCTAAAATTCTTATATGATGATTATCAAAAGTTTTTTTCTTGTTAAAAAATATAGACTAAAGTTTAAATAGAGCAAATCAGAATTATTAAATAAGTACGAAACCATTCAAATAAAATGCTAGAATTTTGGTCAAATCAAAATTGTCTTTAAAATATCAAGAAAAAATATATTCATATTTATAATTTTAATATAATAACAATGAAGTACAATAAATAGCATATACACTATAAAAACTTAAATCATGAGGATGAGAAATATTTAATTAAAAATATTAAAGAAAACCATGTTGATGAAATCTTTTGGAGTAAATTAAGGAATCAAAGGTAAAAAAAAAAATACAGAAATTAAATTTAGTAATGCATATAAAAAAATTATATTAAAAATTTTTAAATTTTTTGTGGAAAAAGGTGATGAAATCGTAAATTAAAAATCAATTCAAATAATATTAATGTCAATAAATATGTTTAAAATCTATACAAAACAATAGAATTTGATATAAATAATTTAATTATAAGCTTCACAACATAAACTAAGTTATTGCAATGACAAGATAATTATTTTATCTAAATAAATCTATTCAAGTAATTAATAAATTTTGGTTTATAGTGTATCAATTTAAAAATAAAATATATTGATAAATAAAATTCAGAAAAAGAAACATACTGCTAAGAAAAAAATTTATTAAAAATCATGTCCAAGAGTTAGAAGGAGAACATTAGTCTTTATATTAAATTTACTTATGAAACTCAATTGGTTTTTTCTTAATATAAAGTGTCTTTATCCATTTATTAATTTTTTATATTGAATAAACTATGTTTTCTGATACTACAATGGAGAATGGCAAGCAATACGTACGATAGATATATTTGGATTAAAAACTCAATATAAATAATAAATATAGTTTTTATTTGATCCATTCAACTAAAATTATACAAGGTTAATAGAAAATAAGTGACAAATTCTTATACAACGATTATAAAATTTTTTCTTTATCAAAAAAGAAATGTAATAAATTTTTTTACCATGTGGTGCTATATCAAAAGTTTTAAATTAAAAATAATTAAATGGATTGATATGAATTTATTTTGACCAAATATTAGTTATTATATTAAAAATGTAAATTTTTTAAACATAGTATACTTTAAAATGTAAGAGATTAAATTCTAAAAATATTCATGTACAACTTTTTTCAGAACAAATCTAACTATATTTTTCCAATTTATCTGTAAAATTCAAAATTTAAATAATGATTTCTTTATTAATTTTTGAACTTTATTCAGTGGATTTAAGATGAGATATATGATCAAATAATTTTCTTATCAGTCTAAATTTAATTATAAAAATTAAAACTTAAATGACATTTTTCTTAATCATTATTTTTACTTTATTAAAATATGCTACTAAAAATTAATTTATTATTAAAACTCTTAATGTTAAAATCTAAAATTTAAATTTTATTAGCTTTTATCTAACTCATTGAACTATTTTTAAAAGTAATCTATCAATATTATTATCATACGATAAGCATAAGAAAACAAATGTATTAAAATAACTATGTTATACAAATAAAAAAATTTAAAATGAATACATATTAAAAGTGTGTAATTAATATATTTATATATCATTTGTCTTTAACATATATCGGATAATGTTTTCTACTTTGGTAAAACAAACCTATGCTAAATCTTATTACATCCTAAGCAAAATAATAATTAATGCCTGCATAATTAAGCCCTCTCTTCAATTTGCTCGTACGAATTGGGGTTGGTTGTTTGTCATAAATCACTCTTACTTTCATAAATTAATATCTAAATTTGTTTTGGGGAAGTTGTTGGTGACCTTTTGCTTGTCTGCAACTTTTCATTGATTGTTCTAACAACAAATATTGAATAAATCCCATTTACTTTTCATTGACTTTTCATTGACCAGGCATAAATCCCATTCTCAATATTGGAGCATCGTGAGTCCATCATGCAAAATATTGTCCTGCCCATCAATTTCTTACATTATATTAGTTTAGGACAATAATTGTTAGAGTTATTAACATAAAATAATGTTGAATTCTTTTCATTTAAGCTTTGAAAGGAAATCATTATTTCACATAATTTTAGAACCAAGTGAAGCACTGGAATTTGAATTCATTTCTCACCAATACTACCCACTGGATTAAATGATCCGATGTGAAATTGTGATTTAATTGAATACATATATATATATATATAATATAATATAATAATGATTAGATAAATTGATGGTATATAAAATTGTAATTAGTGTTTAAAATGTGTGTATATAAATATGTGTGTGTAAGTATTAATTTGATAATAAATAATAATAATAATCAATATATTACTTTCCAAAGTCTCAAGGGCTATGTTTGGTTGGTGATTTTGATGGGTATCTTACTCAACCCTAATATATTATTAGACAAAATTTGTATTGAAATCTCAATTTAAATTATTATCTTTTTTAATCATACACCAAAATATTCAAACTATTACACATAGTAACAATTAAATCAATACTCATACACACACATGCACTCACTTTTATACATACATACATATATATATATATATATATTTCTAAAAATTAATAGTTATCTTTATATATTACATCATTCAATTATTATTACATTATATATAAATACAAAAATTTAAATAAATTAAAATTTTCATCCATCAAAATTTTATAATGAAAAGTAATTTTCAAATTTAATAAAATTTTCATCTCCAACAAAATCATCAACCCAACATAACCAACGCTTTTAATTTGATCACCACACTCCGGAAAATAAATAAACCCATCATAACAACATCAAAAGGGATAACAATATCAAAAGAAGTATTATCACTCACATACACACCCCTAGGTTTGAACCCAATGCCTCTTCAATGAGACCATGGGTATTCTACTACTGGAGTGTCCCCATGGATACAAACTAATTATTATAATTTTTTTACTGCTTTTTCGTACAACCTTCCAAAGATTTAAGACTATGATGAAATAATGGTACCAAACCATTTCGGTGTCCCCCAAGGCATCAGACCATTGGTATTATGTACCAAACAAGGCTTACCAACATTAAAATATGTTAATATAGTTTAACAATCTTTGCAAGACAAAAATCTTGAAATTGAATTTATATTAACAAGAAATTATATAAATATAATTGTAATTTGAATCAAATAAACTTTTGTGGGTACAACTCTAACTTAGTCTTTTGATTTTTTTTAAACTTGTATGATTTGAATATTGATCAAAGAATCTGGTTGAAATTAGGAGAGTTTTTGAGCTTTGATCCTCCTTAATGTTAATCAGAGCCTTCGATAACGTTAATTCACTGGTTTAGCACCTTAAATATGGATGAAACTCTAGGATTTGATAAATTCTTATGAAGAACGTCTTGAATTTGATGACGAACTCCTTCGAACTTCTTAAAGCCGGTGGAGAGGATTTTAACTCCTTAAATGCTTTTTCATTTAAAATATTTTGTTGCTTATTCCTTTGGTTATGTTGTATCTTGTTTTTGTAGAGGTCACCTCTATTTATAAGGGTGGAGATGGCTCTGCTGCCATGTACATTTGATGACGTGGCATCACCTGATTAGTCGAGAATATTGTATTTGATATTACTTTATTTAATTGAATGATTACAAATTAATTATAGAATTAACAATATTTTCTTTTCAAATTTACATGACTTAACACGTAGCGTGATATGATTAGCATGTCTCGACACTTGTCGTGATTTAAGTAAACTATACTATTTATAATAAAAATATTAATTTATTTATTATTTAATTTTAAAAATTATATTTACTTAATTTTTAAATATAAGTAATTAATTATTAATATTTTATCACAATGAAATGTTACGACAACATTTTATCGGACAAAAAAGAATTAATTGCTTCCAGTCTTATGTCATTTAATATTGTCACACGGCCGAAAGTACTGAGCGTAACCAAGATAAATGCTTTGCAACACGTAAATGGACAAACAAAGCCTTTATGCCTGGCGTTATTTATTGGTTGGGGGCTGTGGCCCTTTCTTGGCCTTTTCTCTCTCCACTGTCACCTTTTTGTGAATATTTATGGCTTGCACTTAAATATCGTTTATGGCGCCCATATAGACGGAAGTAAGTAGCTACGTATATAAAAATATACGTATTAATATTATTTTTGTCATTGTTCAGCTAGCTAATTTACTTGATTTATTTATTTAAATTAGAATAGATATGAAAATAATAGCGAAAACTCAAAAAAAAAAAAAACATAGAAAAGATAAAAAAAAGATTTCTTTTTATAGCATGGAACAAAAACATTTGAATCAAGAAAACAGGTCCTACAAGTTTGGGAGGTGTTGACATGTTTGATTTTACTGTATTAAAAAAATGCAAACACTTAGATTATTAATTAAATTTGCAAATTTTTTCTTGTTCTCTTTTTTACTAACTATGACTTTGAACTTGCCCTTAAATATCATGATTAAAAATTAATGGTATCGCAATACTTATTATTTTAGTAGGTAAAATAATTCTGAAAAAGAAATTAAATACTGAAGTCTTATCTAGCATCATAAAAAAAATAAGCAAAAGTAATTTGGAACAAAAATAAAAACTTTATTTATTTTCAAATTATCCACCCTTTAAAATTATACATTCAATTATTATATTTTTTTTATCTCTTTTTATCTTTTATTTTTATGTAATAAAAACACACGGTATAATTTCGAAACAAATAAAGCTACACCTTTTTTTTTCTGAAGTTTGCTCGTTGTCAATTCCAACTATCCTATGAATCATCAGTGCAAATTAATTACTCCTAATCATTGAAATAGGCATCACACCCATATACGTGGTAATTTAAGCTCGAATTTCTTTCCACTTAATTGCCTCTCCCATCAAAGTAGGTTCACAGGTGAAAAATGTTCCTCAGGAAACCCGTGGAGGTTTATATCTCCATTCTCCTCCACCAGTAAAGAAATTAAACTTTGCTATCCCCCCTTTTCATTTTAGGTTTTCATTTTAGGTGCAAGAACAGGTTTCATGCATCAAAAATTGAACTCTCTTATGCTAAACGCAAATTGATCGGCCCTGGTTAGAAAACCATACCCCTTCTGGAATTTTTCTGTTTATTATAGCTCAAAAATGCTATCAACCTGCTTGGATCAACTCAAAATTCAGCCTTTCTGGATAATCCTTGTTTCCTCTCTCGGCTTTCTTTCCCTCTTCAAAAATTCTACTCTTTTTCTCAAATGGATTTACTGTATACTTGTCAGATCACCAAAAGACCTGAAAAGCACATACGGTTTGTGGGCACTGGTCACAGGTTCAACCGATGGGATAGGCAGAGCGTTTGCCTTCAAACTTGCGGAGAAGGTCCTGAATTTGGTACTAGTCAGCAGGGATTCAAGCAAGCTCAAAAGGGTTTCTGCCGAGATTCAAGAAAGACATCCCGAGATAGAGATCAAGATCTTCGAGCTCAACTTTTCTGGAGATAATGTCATCTCCAGGGTCCGTGAAATGAAGGAGATGATCCGGGATCTCGACATCGGGGTCTTGATCAACAATGTTGGAGTCACGTACCCAAGAGCAATGTATTTCCATGAGGTAGACGAGAAAATATGGATGAATCTTGTGAGGGTTAACGTGGAGGGCACAAGTCATGTGACAAAAGCAGTTTTGCCTGGAATGGTTGCAAGGAGAAGGGGTGCAATTGTTAGTATTGGCTCTGGTGCATCCACTGTCGTACCTTCTCATCCCCTTTATGCCATCTATGCTGCCACCAAAGCGTAAGATCAACCTCCACTTTCCATATATCCCACCAATATCTTATATCTCGGTTGGGATAAAGGGGATGTATCCCACCAAAGCGTATTAATTAGATGAACACTACCGCTAGCCTACGGAATGCTTTGCAAGTGTGATTTAATTAATTTATGTTAAAGGACAAACAATTGGTGCAGCCTCCGTCAGTTAACTCTTGCATATGTGCAGAAAATAACTGGTAGAAGCAGTTCAACATTATTATATAATTAATTTGCAGCTCGAATGATCACATATTGCAGGTATGTTGATCAGTTATCCAGAAGCCTACATGTGGAGTACAAGCAATATGGAATAGACGTTCAGTGTCAGGTACGACGGTTCCAATTTCTTTAATTCTACTGCCGGCGAGGATATTAACTTACGTATATTATAAGGTACCGTTGTACGTATGGACAAGAATGGCATCAGAAGTAGCATACGTGGAGAAGTCATCAGTTTGGATACCATCGGCGGAGAAGTACGTGGAGGCAGCAGTTGGGCGGATAGGGCAAAATGACTGCAGGTGCACCCCTTACTGGGCTCACTCAGTCCAGTGGTTCTTTGCCTCAATGCTGCCTGATGCTCTTCTTGATGCCTGGAGGCTCTCCGTGGGAATCACAAGAAGGAGATTTTCATTCACTACTTGATTACTCAAATCTCTAATGAGTAATTTGTTCATTGGGAGCTAGTGCTGCTGCTGTTTCTTAATCGTCTTTTTTTTCTTCTTTTCCTTCTTTTTCTTCATGTTTAGTTAGTTAAATATATATGTATGGGTTTCATTAATTAATTTTGTTGCTTCGTACTATATAGGATATGTGTGTGTGCATTTTGTAACAAAAATTGACACAAATGGGGTCTTGACTTAAATCAAACCCCAGTGAACTAGAAATTATGTCATTTAGAATAAGAAGGGCGTTTGCGAGGAGAGAAAAAGAAATAAAAAAAAATTGGTTTTAAATTTGAACTTGAGTTTTATTTTTAAAATATATTTATGCAACAACGTTTTATATTGTACACACAAAAAATATTGCTATAATAGTGAAACGACACCATTTTGGGGGAGTGAAACTGCCAAATTAAAACTGAGCAGTGCATTTGAATGACAATTACGTACTGCACACTTAATTTTGAGAATTAAAGTGAGAAAAAAATTTTGAGAATGAACAGACAAATTTTGGATGCAATTGAATGAATTTTGTAAGGAAGTTACATAACGATAGTGTTTTATGTAAATACTGACTCTTTAATGTGATAGGCTAATTTTAATATTGATATATTATGTTGTTGGTATAAAATATTGAAAATGGGTGTACATTTAATTTTATGAATAGAGGAGATATTTTTGGAAGATTTTTTATCATAAAATAGATGCAGGCGCATGAGGGGAAATTTTTTAAACCAAATTTTATTGAAAGAACTTTTTTTCCCAATGCAATGACATTCAATCTTTTTCTAATAATAATAATAATAATTGTGTATATACATTACGAATTCAAAAACAAAGTTACGAACCGCACAAGTGTGCTGATCTCTGTAATTTGGGGCATTTATTTATTGAAGAGACTCACTTTTTGATTTATTTTTTTATGTTATTCATGCCTTGAGACAGAGATAATTAAAATTTCATTTTGGTTCTAAAATTTATTTATTAGATCTCTTAGCTATTGATTTCTTTCGCTTTAAAAAAATATATGTTTCAAGTTAAAAGAATAACTTGAAATTAATTATTTCAAAATAAATTATCCAGATTGATGCTGAATTTAGAATGGCTAATGCAAAATAAAAATTATGATCAGATTCATTATGTATCATATATTGTAATGTTTTCATAAAATTGATCATGGGTCTTCTTATTTAGATAAAATACCATTTATCATCACTTATTCCTAATATATCCTCTTTTTTTTTGGAGAGGTTCAAGGCTGTTTTTGTCAATTTACATTGGATTTAGTTGATTGAACGAACGTGATCTCCAATTGGTTGGGGCAGCATAGTTCAGGGTGGTGCATTTAGCCCTTTAATTCAATTGTAGAACCATCTCGAAATCTTGAACTAAACATGTTTCAAAAAATGACTTGAATAGAAAGATTGAACTGGTCCGACTGTCAATTTGTAGAAAGAACAATTGGAGTAAAATTTAAAAATTAAGATGTAATAAAATTTAATAAAATCGTGATTGAACTATTAAATTATATGGACAAATAACGGGTCATCAAAGTCAAATGGTCTAAATTGACAAATAAATAAATTTTTAAATCTAAATTTTCTTCTTCTCAATTTTTTATTTTTTATCGTAATTTGTTTCAATTTTTTTTTGAGTATAAAGAAAATTTTACTGACCAAATCAATTATTTTTCAAGATATTCAATAATTTTTTTATTTAAACACATATTAAATATATAAAATTTTATTAATCTTCTATTATATTTTGATTAAATATTTTAATAAGATATATATTTTTTTTGTATATTTTTACATTTATTTATTGAATTAATATTTATGGTTTTATATTTGCGATATTTTTATTATATTAGCTCAATAAATTTAACTATTTATAATAATTAAAAATACTTAAAATTAGATTAAGTCTTTTTAATATTAATTAATATTTATAATATCAATATTATACTATTGGTTTGACTCGATTTGGTTTTTAAAATACTGGAAGAAATAGGGCTTCGAACAGCGATCCTCTGATCATCAATGGCGCAACGACATTGCGAGCCGAATTCCGATGCTACGACTGCGGATTACAGCCCGGTGTTCGTCGACACCAGCCTGGACACGCACCTTGCAATGCTTGTCTCTAACTCTGATAGAGTATCCGATTTCAAAAGTATTTAATCAATTTCTGGTTATGCATATTTATTTTTTTGTTTATTTATTTATTTTTATTTGTGAATGCGAGTGTATTGGCGCTTTTGCGGTTACACGTACTGAATGATCATATGAATGCTTATAACTTTGTCCTTCTAATTTGATAATTATAAAATAGTAATGTGGAATTTGACTAAAATAAATTGCTTAATTGGAATTTAAACGGCATCTTAAGAACGGATATTTTTTCCCCCTCTGAATAAGATGGTTGTTTAAAGTGTGTAATTGGAGTACAAGCAAGCTCTATTTTTTGATGGGATGGTCGTTCTGTTTTCTCGTTCTATACCTGCATTTTTGTCTGTGCATGCAGAGAAGATAGAGATGGAGCATATGCATTGCTTTCCGAAATATGCGGAGATTCGGATCCAATCTCTGAAGGTATGCCCGTTGTTTCAGAGGGTTGTTAGAAGATTTTATTATTTAATGCTGACTATCTTTGTAACTTGGGTAGGTTAAGCGTAGAGCAAACTTTTATCATCTGCCAGATATTATGCCTGTTTGGAGTGCGTTTCATGGGGTAAAAGGGAATTGGTTTCTTTCAGCCGATGCTTCAGTCACTGCTGCCTGTAGCTTGAATCAAAACTCTTCTGAGCTTGGCACAAGCAATGGTCTGAAGATAAGTGGTCCTGATGTTTGCAGGGGTTTGTCATCTGATGTAAACAGGAAGGGCACCCTCACAGTGGCCTTGCCAGATGGTGCTAGAGGCACTGCTGCTTGTCCCTTGGATCAAAACTCTTCTGAGCTCGGCATGAGCAACTATGTGAAGATAAGTGGTGCAAATGCTTTATCATCTGACGTAAACAGTGCGGACACCCTCCCAATGGCCTTGCCAGATGGTGTTCATGAAAAGAATAAAGTTTCAGAAGTGAGTGTGGGGGTAAATTTTGAGTATTCAGTGAAAAGGGCCACAGATCCTCAGAGCAATACTTATTTAGAGGAAAATGGTATAAAAACTGACTCTCGTGCCAACAAGAAGCATAAGGTGAAGCACACAGAAGATATTTGTCAAAATCCTACTTTGAGAGATAGTTGCACCTTGCTTGATGCATCAGGTCTGAGGAATGATCAATCCAATGTTGAGGACAGGGTTCCCTCTAAGGGAACAGCTCCTGCTACCGTGAAAAAGAATAATTTAGGAAACATTGTGAGTTCTGAAAATATGTTATATTCTGATAATAGGAAAGGGGACGCTGTGTTGGTGGATATAATTCCTGAAATTTCAATGGCCAGCAAACCAGAACATGAACTTGACCAAGAAGCTCCACCAGAAAATTCAAGGAGTGTTTTAAATAAAGTACCAGATCTTTCTGCTAGAGTGATGGACACCGGTGGTGCAATGGGAGATTTTGACTTGAATGGTAATAAGAGGAAGAAAAGGAAAGCTCAGAAGACAGCTGCAGAAATTCAGGATACGACACATAAGGAACAGACTAGAGAAGGTGAAACCCCCAAGCCCCATACTGAAACTAATAAATCTGAAAGCAAGGAAGAAGATAAAGGCTTATCTATAGATCATGATCATGAAGTGCCGCTTCCATCAAATGTAAAAGCTTTAGATGGCAGTAATCCAGATTTAGCGTGGAAAGAATGTAGTTCGACACAGTTATTGGATTCATGTGCTGTCATGGAACCTGAAATCTCTAGTGGCTGCAAGATGAGAAAGAAGAAGAAGAAGGTGAAGAAGGGTGAAAAGTCTTCCAACACTAATTTGGAAAAGTCAGGCCCCGAACAACCTGATAGCGGCATTAGTGGCTCTTCAGATTTGCTTTATTCATCAACGAATCATACCCCAGAAGAAACTGACAAAGGAGCAAACATCTTGCAACATAAAGGGCAGAATGTCCAGATGAAATTGCTGGATGGTTCCACTAAAGATGATAGTGAGAAAGTCCAGAGTGCTAAAGGAAATGAGGCAGATTTTGCCTCTGGGAAAGAAGTAGCGGAAAAAAAGACCCGAAGTTCTGCTGATAATTGCCATGCAGATTTTCCTGCTGTAGAAAATGGAAATCAGATTGTGGAGTTTAGTCAGGTGGAAAAGAATAGCGAGAATACAGAGAACAGGGACAAAAAATCTAAAAAGAAAAGAAAGAAGAAAAAACTCACTGCAACAGATATCCAAGAAGATATTCCATTCAAGAATCAAAAAGTTGGTATTGAAGAATTAACAACTGAAGAAAATTCGAATAATTTTGCAAGTTCTGAAAAGGAGGACAGACATGTTGCCTTATCCCAAGTTCTGTCTGGTAGAAGTGAAGAAAAGCTTGAGGAGATGCCTGGGACTGCTATCGATACTGGTGATCTAGCAAGGGCTTCCAAAAATGAAGGTGAAACTATTAAATTCAACCAGTAGTTCTTGCCGGGCCAATACCAGGATAAAGTTGATTCTCATAACGAGGTAAAAAGAACAACCAAGTCAAATGAAAAGAAAACTAGGAAAAAGGTTAAAGAGAACGAGCTACCTTATCTAAACACCTCAACTGAGTTGCAGAACTCTCTCAATTCATTTGGAAATAAGGAAAGTGAACATAAATCTCACATTAGGAAGGCTAGTGAAAGGAGGCCAGTAGACTCAGCAAAGAATTCTGATTGGGATGAAGTGGCTCCTACTTCCTTCAGAGCATCTTCTAGAGTTTCTGCAGATGAGGTGAACGATTATAGTCCTAGTGAGATGTGGGAGATGAAGACCCTTCACAAACCCAATGAGACTTTTGCTGCATCTTTTTTCAAAAAAGAAAAGAGAACATCTTCAAGAATATCTAGCCCAAAAAGGTCTGAGACATCTGAAAATAGAGGAAAGAAAAATTTGCAGTCATGTCTGAACGTGACCGAAAGGATGGTAAGGAAGACTCCACAGAAGAAAAGTTTGCTCACTAAATCGGGAGCAATTTTTCAGGATAATAGTGGTGAAATTTCTGGTGATGAGAATGAAGCCATACATTTGGATGGTGGTACCCGCAGTCCATCAGATAGATCATCTCTGTCAGGCTACTCAGAAAATGAAAGTGACTTGAGCCAGGACTCATCTAGAAATGGTATGCTATGATCTAGTTTCAAGTTCAACTTTTGATTAGTTGGGCTCTTAGGCTGATGCAAATTAGTTCTAATTATGATTGAAAATAGTTATCTTGGTGCTTTCATCTCACCAAGAAACGGATTCCTTTCTACAGAGCGGGGATGCCGTAATTTGTTTACTTGTTCATGGATTATCCTGGTTAATTTTTATTTTCTCAGCGCCTTCATATTTATATTCATTCTGATCACAGGATCTAATGATGCAAAAGATCAATCTACTGGAGGAAAAAGTACGCCTCAGTTGGAGTAAGTCCATTATCTTTCCGCATTTTGAGCTTTTTGGATGATGCCTGATGATATCATGGAAGTTGCTGAAGCATGATGTTCGTGTTTTGCGTACAGAAGTTTTATGCTTGGAATTATATAAGGTCACAGAGACCTTAACATGCCTTCTCTTTCAATTTTTCCGCCTCTGAGCACATGCATTCTGAAATTTAGGACTTTATAATCTCTTTACCATTATTTTTTTTGTTTGATGGTACTCATGACTATGCAATGGATATTGCAACAGCCTTTCTGCCTCAAACGATATGACAATGCATATGATTCTCAGAAGCTCTAAACGGTTCAAGAAGGCCAAGCTCGTAGCCTCTCAAAATGAACTCGAGCAGAACCAAAGTTAGCAGATAGAAGAATTTGTTCCCGACAGTCTGCCTCTTTAACCCTTATAATTGTTTCCTTAGAAATTTCTGCATAAAGATATTTTGGAACTTACAATGTTATTATTTTTGGTTTAGCCATGTTCACTTTAATAGATGGAATATGAGTTCAAAAAATTTATTTTGGTACCATAACTTTTGAATGGATTATTTATGTAGTGTTCTAGATGTTTTAGGCATAAATCCTTTGAAGAGTATGTTTTAACCATGTACAATATTCTACCCATTTAATAATTTAAAATGGACATGACCTTAGTAAAATCACTTATCATTTTTAGTGTTAATTATACCATTATCCCTAATAAGTTAGCATAATACTTCTCCTTCTTGTAATGTCACAAAAATCTTCTTTTAATGTTCGTAATATTCACATCTTTATTTTCCATGAGAATTTTGGGTGGAAATTGATGATATTACAAAAAAAGTTCATCATTCTTAATAGAAATAAAATAAAAATTTTAGAAATGAAAAACTAGTTTAAGTTAAAAAATAGTTAATTTTTTATGACATTATTGATTTTCATCAAAAATCTTAATTGAAAAAAATATAAACATGTCAAACGTCAAGGGAGATTTTTTTGATATCAAAAGAGAAAAGAGTATAATTTATAATAATGCTAACTGGAGAAGGTTGTTGTAATTATCCTATTTTTTAAGTTTTGAGAGGATAACATGTTTGTTTCGTGTAGTTCGTGTTCTGTTTTCCAATTTCCATGTGTGTTTGCTCGAGTGCCACATGCACAACATACATCATGTAAAGGCATCATGGTTGGCTACATGACAAACTTGCTTGATATTATAAGTCGCATGCTAAAGATGTTATTCACTATATTTGTTTGCATTTTTAAAATATTTTTAAACCCTTTAATAACACAAACAAGACATAGAATAAAATACTTTAAAATTAATTTTCTTACTCTTCTATATGTATAAAGATGAGTAAAATATTTTTATTTAAAATTAAATTATTATTTAAATTCCATATAACATTCATTGGGATATATATACACACTCTAATGTTCTGGCATCGCATACACAATAAAAAATTTATAATTATTTGAAAGAAACATATTTTTACGTTATTAGCATAAATAAATTATATTAATAGACGCTTTTTAAAAAATACACTTAAATATAACTTCAATACAATTAATATATTTTTAATGCAAGAGATGATGAATTTTTATCATTAAAATTTTTATTTTAATTTTTATATTAAAGAATAAAGAAGGGTGATTATAATTAAATTTATTAAAAAGGATATTTTGAAAAATTTATTAACAACAAGTAGTTAGTATCTACCACTGTATTATTAAGATTTTGAAACTGGTTTAATTGCAAAACGTAAATTTACACTATTTACTAACGTGAATTTTGGTTATCAATCATTAATTAAATAACAAAAAAAATCCCTCCCTTCTTTATATTTTTCTTCTTTTTTTCTTTGATTTTAATTCATTTTATTTTTGAATTTGTTTTCTTTTCAAACTTTTTTACTTTCGCTTTCATTTTATACAAATTCTCTAATACAATCTTAGTATTTAAATAATTTTATTTTATACTGAAACCATAATAAATATGTTTTATTACATTAATTATAAATTAATCTAAACTCCTCCTTTGGCTGTATTTGTTTCACTTTTTTATGGTGCATATTAAATATATTTTTTAAAAAATTATATAAAATAAGAGAGAGAGAGAAATAGATAAAATTTAGAACTATTGAAGTTTCGGTTTTCAGATTAAAATGACATAAAAAAAACATATAGCCTTTATATTTTTACATTGAAAAATAAAAATAATAGAAAACTCAAAACGGGTCTCGTCCATTTAACTTGCATGTCCTAAAAATTGATTTTTACTCTAATATACTATTATATCATTTCGTTCCATGGTTACATAATATTGCATCTATATAAATATAATAATGATCAAATTAAACATATATTTCTCATTAATTTCATACTATTCACAAACTTTTACAACAATATTACATTTTAATTTTAACCAAGCGTAATATTATTTTTAATATAAAATTCTAAATTTTAATGATCGACCATATTATATAATGAAAAGAAATAACAGTTTTCACAGTCAAAATCCACTTTATTTTAACTTGAATATTTGAAGGTTTATTCACTGCAATAAAGATTTATTAGATGTATAATGCAGTGTAGAACTGTATATACCTTAAATGCAGTGAGATATATTTCACAGGTAGCCATATTAACTAAATATTCTATTATTTCTAAAAAATTCTAAATTTTTAATAATTAGTAATACATTTTTTATTGTCTATAATAATAATGAAAAGGAGGTACCAAAATCGCACAAAATAAAAAGAGACCATAACCAAAATTAAACAGCAACATTACATTTGATTTCCTAGTAATTGAAGTATATAATCATTGCCCGCGTGTCACCTCGTCTTCCGGAAAACCACCTCGGTGTCCAAACCGAACCCATCAACGGTCCGAACGCGAACCAGCTCCGATCTCTGGAACAGCTTCTTCAAAGGCTCGACACTCGACATGTCATTGGCCGAGTACTTATCCGACCGTCTCGACACCGCCACGTGTAACACACACACCCCACCTGGCCTCAACGTCCGCTCGATCTCCCCCACGAATTTCTCCGGATACAGTGCGTGGTCAAACACGTTGGAGAATTCAAAGTCGAAGCTCCCGTCGTCGAACGGCTGGTGATGAAAGTCTCCCCGCACGACCAAGGGTGGAGATGGCACGAGATCAATGCCTATCGAATCGGAAACTCCCACCCGCCTCAGAGCCTCAACTTCTTGCCCCATTCTGGCCCCGACGCAGAGAGCTCTCGAAGTGTTCGACAGCAAATTCTTCTTCTTGAGATCCTCGAAAAACGCGGCGAAGACCGAGATCTTGCGCTCCCAATCTCGGGTCGTCCATATTTTGCGGAGCTTCGGGTTGAGAGTCTTGTTGAGCTGGTGTTGGATGTAGGCCTCGTATGAGGCGTACCCGGGTCGGATCTTAAGGCCCGGGATATTGGAAGAGGGCGTTGGCGGCGGCGAGAGGGTGGTTTTGCGGGACGTAAAGAGAAAGAAAGGCAGAGAGAGGAGGAAAAAGATGATCAGGTATTTGGGCATTTTGTGGGGTGGCGTCATCCCTGACCATGCATGGCTTGTTAATATACACACACGTTGTTGTAATATGTATCTACCACCATCAAGAAGAATATTTACAGCCTTGCATGTCTCTGTGTGTGCGTGAGTCTGATGTATGGATGTGTTCTTAAACAACTTTTTCAGGTAGAGAAGGGGTGTGTGTGTGTGTGTGAACGAGGAAGAGAGAAGAGATGAACGGGTGGAGAGTGACATGGGGCGCATAATATTTACATATGGAGGTTCATGAGGAGGGGATAATGCCCATGAGTTAAAAGTCAATTATGGAGATAATTCATTGCGTTTATTTTTGAAGATGCGTGCATTAAATGTAGAGCCATGTAATAATACGTGTATAAATGCTTATGTTATGATATATAAATTGCATATTATTTTGTTAAATTATATGTGTAAATATATATATATACATACACACTTGTCATAATATCAGGGTATTTACATAAGATAAGATACGACATTTATAATGGCAGTCCAATTAATTTGAACAGAATCTTAGAATATTGAAGTTAGAAAATGTATATTTTTTATAATTTGTTTTTTGCTTTTAAAAATTATAATTAAAATTTAATAGTTTCTACAAATGCTTCGAGTGAAAGTATATATCGCTTTGTGTGCTAAACCGAACATTATTTTAAAACATGAATGCTTTTAACTTTTAATTTTAGGAACAATATATTGTTCAATTAATAAGAATCATTTTATCTTACATTAAAATTATGCCTAATGACATTGTTATATCATCATCTTTCAAAAAACAATAATATAATTCTAACTAATTTTGTGAATATTATATTAAATTTGGCGTTCATTCAATAAGAGTTACAAAATTAGGGTTCTGAGCCATTATTGTACGGTATTTTGCTTTGGGAGCACTCAGTCATTGATGGCTACGAATCATAGATCTTCATTGTAATTCTTAATTACTACTTTTCAATGGTCCCTAATCTAATCTCTACGTTGGTATAATGAAAATGACTAAAGCCATGATGGCACTAAGAACTAATTAACAATCAATGGATAATTATACTAATACTCTCTTTTATTGGAATTATTTTTTCAATTTTGGAAATGGCTTGATCGCTTAACTCAGCCTTTCCATTACACGCATTTTATGAAAAAAGGCCGTATAAAATTTGAATGGTGGGAAATATGGGACCCATAACTCTGCATAGATATCAATTAATGTTTTTTTTTTTTTTTAAGTCTTTTATTTCTCCAGGGCTGGCGGCTGGATATGTGAAGGATAAGAAATTATGACAGTGCTGGAGAATTAATCTTTTCAAGTCAATTCCACTACCAAAAAGCAGGACCCTACATCTTCTTCTGGTGGGGACTTCTATATATTATATTAGGATCTTGCTAGGGCGAGTCTGCAATTTAATCCATGAACAATGCATCTAATTAATCCCCGTTGAAATTTATAATATAATTACCGTGCAGTTTTTATTTATATTTACTAAATAATGCAACAGACCATTTCTTAGTATATCAAACTCATAATTTTGGAACAATCAGAAGGTTACACAAATTATAATCATTATATTGGAATTCGGAGGAACAATGAGATGTAATGTTATTCAGACAACAAAAATATCTCATTATTTGATGGTCTTGTGTTTGTGTTTATAAGCATTCGGCATAGAGCACGGCCATTGTGACTGCCATTTTGGAAGATTGGAATTTTAAATGCATAATTATTGTTGTGATTCACCCAAATATGAATAGATTGCCCAAAATACTAGTGAATGAAGAATGGAAGAAACAGAAATTGTCCCTCAAGTGAAAAAAACATGGACAGTCGGTCAACAGAGGGAGATGATAACGCTGACCCAAGTCTGTTGAACAGTAGCAAAATCCTTTGAGCAGTGGCCGAATCCCTTGAACAGTAATCAAGATTGGGAGACATAACTTGTCCCCTTTTTTACTATGCTTGTATGTATATAATTTGTATTTTGAATGTAATGCACGTCGACTAAAATGCGTGGATGAGATGAGTCTACACTACCATTTTCCTCGGGAGGTTGGGTCGATATAAGAGCCAATCTCAAATTATGTTCTAACCACCTCGGACTTGCACCACTCATTCTCGCAATCACGAGTCTTGCCTACAAAAATTCCATGTGGTTCGTGGTCTCGTTCTGCCACCACTCCTGAAGCCCTTGCAATCGCGATCTTCTTTCTTGTGACCATGACCAAAAGTTGGCAGAAATTTCGGCGACTGATCTAAGCGGTTGACTCCGTGACATTTCAAGTTCTCAACTAGGTTGACTCAAAGGTACAAAGCAGTGAACACATAAATCAACTTCATTCAATATGGACGTATGAAACAACACATTCCTTTCTCTCTTTTTTTCCATTTCTCAAGTATACCCAATAATCTTAATGCCAATAGTAATAAGGAGTTTGAATCATGACCACATAGTTCAATATCATATTTTCACATAAACATGCAACTAAAGTTAAAAATTATGTCATTCAAACTTATAAAGTTTTAGAAAGCAGTAAAAATGGATTGAATAATGAAAAGAGGGAAATATGATTTTACTATTTTTGAAAAATTTTGAAACAATCTTATGAATATGCCTATGGATTGAATCATGAAAAGAAGGAAATGTGATTTTACTTCCCTTTCCCTTGTTTCTAGAAAAATTTGAAACCATCTTATGGATATGCCCAGGATAAAGATGGTGGAACTAAAGTGGCAATCAAGAGATCTATCTATCCCCTCGTCAGAGCAAAAGGTCTATGAATTCCAAACTGGCAATTTGTCGTCCCAAGCACATAATTAATTGGATTCTAGAATTAGAAATAATTTTTCTTTTAGGGTTTGCTTACACAGACCACAAATCACTTTCTTCCATTTTAATCGACCAAATTAGGACTTCTTCAACTTCTCATAACAGCACAATACACCCACTAGAACATCTCAAATCTTTTATTCTTTATCTAGAACATAAAAGAATTGGAAAATGGGTTCTGATACAGGGTACATCTCAACACTTAAACCCATGTCTAAACCATCCAATAACCACTGCCACCTCCACAAAGTCCACTACCCTTCTTGTCCCCAAAATTGAACGTTGGGCGAAGCACCTTCACCATTCCCACCGGTCTGTCATCCCTCTACCCACACCTCCACTACTAGTTGTGGAGCGTTCTCCCAATACAAATGCCCTAGCTCTCTAATTCCCACAAACGGCTCCAATGTAGCAATCTACACAAATATGTATGGTTTGCCACAAATACCAATGAAAGAAGAATGGAGGAAAAGAAATTATCCCTTACTTAAATAAAAAAAAACCATGGATCGTCGGTCAAGAATGGAGCATGATGAACAGTGCTCCAAATCTTTTGAACAAGAGCAAAATCTTTTGGATAGTGGTTGTGATTCTTTAAACAGTAACCAAAATTGCGAAAAAATTCTTGTCCCTTTTTTACTGTGCCTGTATGTATATAATTTGTATTTTGTGTATAATGTGTGTGGAAAAAAATGTGTGGATGAAATGAGCCTGCATCAATTATAAAGGCTAAATTCATTTGAATGAATGTATATTACAATGGCTATGTTTGGGAGGGGGGTTTAGTTGGGAGACAGTGTTTGACGGGTGTTGGAACGAGTTGAATGTTTGGAAGGAATATTTTGATGTGATAAAAAAAATATAATTTATTTGAATCTATATATTTAATTATTTATATAATATATAATAATAATTAAATAATGTAACAATATATAATAATAAATTTAACGCTTAGCACTCACTTTAAACTATTTTCTCTCGTTTCAATGGATTTCCGAATCCCTTTAGCATTGAAATTATTTAATATTTTTGGTATGCAAAGCTCATCTGACTTTTCTTAATAAAAGACAAGTTTGACTATTTACCTAAGTGTATCAACTCGTGGTCAAATGTCATTGGTGTGATATAAATCATTTGATTTGTTTATTACCGAGAGAAGTAATGTTTAGTGAATTTTTAATATTAATTTCATTATGGGGCAATTTTATTATTTCTTGTTAATAATAAATAAAAAGGAATTCGGCAGCGGACAAAGTGGAGAGAGTGGAATGTTGTAGCTTCAACCAGATTCAATTATTGTGCTGACCCTTCATATTAATGTTTTTCATTAGTGTGTTGAAACTTTAGTGAGGACAATACAGAAATCATTGAAAATTAATATGTCGACAAATGAAATTAATACACGCATCACCTATGGAATTTGAACTTTTTAACATTATTATTATTATAGAATTTGGACTTAAAGATAATTAATTTACATTTTTTGTTTAAGAGGCTCAACACGTAACATTGAGAGCAACATTTTGTAATTCAACTTCCCACAATGCACCAAATTTTGTTTGTTATTTGTATTATATTATTAAGAGTTTGGCCTTTGGCGTTACTTGAGATGCATGATGTGAACTTATAATATTACCCATAATTTAAGCTATCTAATCATAAATACTATTACTTAGTGCAATGGTCTTGCAATAACTAACTTTTGGTATCTAATGGTAAATTACTAAATGATTCTTAGTTTTTTATTTTTTATTTTTCCTCTTCTATCTCAATTTTTATTTTTAGAATTTTCTATTTTCTCTCAATAAAATTGTTTTTTCTCCTCTTTTTTATTCTCTCCTCTACTTCATTTTCTCTCTCTTTTATAAAAAATTTTAAATTCAATTTGATTTATGAAAATTTTATTTTCAAAATTGAAGTTCTGAAAAAAATACATTTATTTTCTAATATAATTGATAAAATTAATTATTAAAAATCAACATGCACACACGTAAGGTATACAATTTTTACTAGTTTATTTTAGCATTTAATAATGAAGCCTCGACAAATAATCTACTTAAATCCAAACTTGGGTGACCATCTGTTCTCCAAATGAAACTTAGAATGGTATTTATGGGGATTACATTTACTTGTTTTTTCTCTGTAAATCATTTCTCTCACTTGTTTTTGCAACATTATTGGGATGAGTTATGAGTTTGAAAAAAATTCTTGATGTAGGGGGGAAGATGTGAGTACATGACCTCGCATGAGGATGGATCCAGAATTCAAATTTTGAGAATGCCATGAATGAATATAATAATATAGGACACTTTTTAGCATATTACAATAGTAAATATTTGTAAAAATAAAAATATACTTCATATCATTAAAATGAGTATTTTATACTAAAAACAAAATAATTGAATTGAATGGATAAAAAAATAATAAAAATACACGTTTAAATGTTTCAAAATTATCATGAACAAAATTAAAAATTCAAAAATGAATTTTGTTATTACATGTAAAATTCTTGTATTAGTATAAGGTTATGTCTGGGAGAGAGATCTTGGTTAAAAATGATGTTTGGTAGGACTAGTATTAAAATGAATAGTATGTTTAGAAAGATAAATTTAATAGGATGAATAGTATGATATATTTGAATATATGTATATATATAATATACAATAATAATTACATAATATGATAACACGTAAAATAACGATTGGGTTTTTAGATTATAAATAAAAATAAGGGACAATTACACCTCCCTCCATTGAAATTAAAGGTATATACAGCAACACTCCTTAAGTATGAAGAATTACAAAGACCTTTTCGTATTTGACCATGTTCACCGAATTCCAATGAAAATTGATAAAAAAGACTAAAATGCTCATAGTCGAAAAGTTTAAAATGTAATAAAACAACTAAAATTTAGAACTTATGAAATGACTTTTTTACCCATTAGGTATATTTTTGTAATGTTTATTTTTATATTTTTTTAAAACTTATTTTTAAATACTTTATAAATTTCAAAAAATATATTATAATATCTTAATTGGAAGATATTCTAAATCTATATTTTCTAAATTTTATTAAATTCAAAATTTTATTTTATGACATATAATTCTTAAAATATATTTTTATTATTCAAATAATATATTTGAAATAAGTAACAAAATTTGAATTTTTAATTTTTATAAAATATAAATCTTTATGTTTCATTTTTAAGAAATTTTAAATTTTTTTACGGCTTAGAAAATATTTTTCTTTCTCTTATAAAATAAATCTTAAAATTTATTTTCTGTTTTAATTATAGATGAGAAATTATTTTACTATGTGAAAATAAATGTTAGAGGTATGTCTCTGCTATAAAACATTTAAAATATATAAAAATTTTAAAAGTAAAAAATTATTTAACAAAATATAAATTATAAACATAGAATATTTATTTTTTAATTTATTGTTCAAAGATATTAGAAAATTTATTTTCGACCTTATAAATTTTAAAATTGAAAATATAAATTTAAAATTTTTAAAATTTCTAAAAGCTTGAAGATAAAGACTTATAGTTTTTGAAAAATCTAAAATTTAGATCTTATAATATTCCTCAATAACGTTATCAAAAAAATAAAAAAACATATATTTTATGAAGTTATAATGAGATAATTACAATATCGTGTGTAGACAACTTTGCTTAAAATTAATAATTATCTCGTATAATGCATGCATGTCATGTTTCAGGAAATTTATTGAAAATGAGCTTTAATTTATTTTATTATGTCAAACATATAGAACATTAGATTCATAAACCATATAAGCAACTTAGATAAATTAAAATTCAGTAGGTACTCGAGAACTAAATGTTGGTATCTTTTTTCAACCACTAAAAGATTTATATTTCAAATTGAATTTTAATTTACCCTAACCAATCACCTCTTCAATAAATATGAGTACATAATTACAAGCATAAATTTACATAACTTTGAACTTAATTTATATTCAAGTGCCAAACATTTACATTTGAAATGTACCACTAAAAACTTTACATATGGCAAATAGACTTGTATTTTTAACTAACTAACTTTATTTTAAATAAATATGCGTATGTAAATGTAAACATAAATGTAGTTAATCAATTTGTATAAAAAAATTAAAGGGTACGAATTTTCGATATATATTATAAATTGATATCCTTATACATACCAAGTTGAATCAACATGCAAACACAAACTCAAAGAGTACCAATCCACAATTACAGGAATATGCCACCTATAAAGAATCTACATTATCCTCTTGAAAGGCCTAATAGGAATCAGTTGTCCTAATCAATTACTTATTGATATTCAAATGAAGTGCCTACATCTCAACATGACACGTGATGCACACATATACCCAGTTTGTACAGGCCTTGTAGACAACTCACATAGCAATTTTGGGCTTGAATTCACTGTCTTTCAAGTGATGTCACAGTTAGTCCATTTTTAAGCCATTATACTAGATTGTTCCATTCCTTGGAGCAACCCAACGTAACTTATGATGCACAAATCCAAATGTCTCGAGTGGATCTCACATATTAGGCAGGAGGTCGATAGATAAGTAATTTACAAATTGTGCCCAAAACTTTTTAAGCATTTCCTAATTCACATTTTCACATATTATACTACATGTTATAATCTAACTTTGTACATGTATAGCATAATTCACAGGAAACAAGACGCCAGAGACAATGGCGTATTGTAGAAGAGTCATTGTACAGTATACTACACACATTCTTCTCCGCCCTAGCCATGGGCACCCCTAAGCTAGAAGGAGATGATCCTCACATGAGTTAATTGTCATATCTGATTCCGATATGAAATCAAGCCAGCATAACGCTTTCCCACTTGTACAATCCCCTCCATTACATAATGTCATTGACATTGGGTCATTACAAGAGCTATCTAATACCGCCTCATCATCTGTTCCTCATCTTCAAGACCCATGCGAGGCTAAAGTATAGTAGCAGCGCGCTTTCAAACATCAAGGCTCTAGACAGGATGGCACACTAAACAGTACATGCATGATGGCCAAACTAGAGTCCTGGATCCCGACTCTAAGTGGCTAGATGTTGCCATGACTCATTGCACAATACTATTTATTTTTGTCTCCTACTAATGTCTACGTATATTTACCTTATCATTTACTTCTATATTTGGACTTATATTATTATGATTTGCCTCTTCTAAGAATTGTCTAGACTATTTATTTCAATTAAATGATGTTTATTATGATCTCTTCCTTTATGCCTACTAAATACCTAATCTGTAATTGAAGTATGGAAAGATAGATTGTTTCAAAATAATACCATTAACATAACCAAGTAGTGTTGAAAAAAATTAATAACTATAAGAACAACAAGAACAACAATAACACCATTATTAGTAGTAACAATAATTACATTAACAATAGTAATAGCCATAACATTAATTAGTCAAAATTGCACACCATATGCGTGTGCATGTTTATTAAAAATTATCAATTTTATCCATTATATTTGAGAATTAATGTATTTTATTTTGATCATATTTTAAGTATAATAATAAGATTTTTAAAAATTAATTTACATTTATAAGTTATACTAATCATGCCCTTAATTTCCATTTTTCTTTGCTTTTGCGTCAAATTACAAGAACAAAGCCTAGCTAATAAGAAGTCAGTTTATTTTAGTTTCATCTACACAGCTAAATTACATTATAAGTTGCACAAACTAAGATAGCAAATAACCATTTAGCAACGAGAGAGATATGCAACCAAGTTCCACATGCATAGCGGCTTAGAAAGGCCCCGCAGCAACTCAAATTTGTCTCGTTGAAAGAGACAAACTCAGACAAATGACTTTCCAATCGGGTGGCACTAACCTATTTTCTCTGACATTACAACATCATCCCAGTAAAAGGAACGCTCTAAGAGCACAAAATAGTGATGACGCAGATTTCACATTGCATCACAATTACCTGTAAACTGTCAAAGAACAGAAATCAATAGAAATCAACATTTGATGGTGCAACCACCATGCCAGGAGGCTTAGCAGCAAGAGATTTACAATGAGCTGCAGCTCAATCAAATCAACAAGCAAAATCGTCGCAGCAAGATTCATAAATTATATCTATATATCTACATAGACAAGTACCCATTACCCTTTTTGCCTTCCAAGTATGGGAGGCTGAGAGGAAACCCCAGTGTACTATAGAACCCATATTTCCGCACAGATTTTCTCTCTATAAGGAGATGAAGTGGATAAGAGCAAGCGGGCTAGGAGAAATGGGAAACGAAGAGTGGGCAAAGAATCCTTGCTCAACGCTTATTTGTCCATGCAGACTTAACATCAACCAGCCAAGTTGTTAACACTAAGTAACAGAGGAATTCCCAGATCAAGTAATTATGTATATGATCAAGAAACTTGTAGTACATCCCATGAAGTAAATGGATACAAAAAACAAAAATAAATAAAAAAGTAAAAACAAAAAGACAAAATAGCAAGCTAAGCTCTTCATAAACTACCAGCGATCAAGACAACAGTTGATGCCTGTGCAGAAAAAATTGGAGCATGTGATATTAACTGAAAAATTCAATGGCAAAAGAAGATGATGAGTTACTTGTAATATATTGTATAGAGAGGAATGAGAAATGGGAAACCGTCAGTGATGCAAGAGAAGTGGTAACTGTAAAAGGAGTGGGCATGAGGCAATATGTGGTGTCAATAGACAGTTATAAATGATAACTAAATTTACTTATTAAACATCTACATAACTTATATGTAATATGATAGTAAAGGTAACACGGTAAATACACTTTGTGACAACCAAGCCAAAAGTATAAGGGGCGGAGCCTTCATTAAAGTGTATATAAGACAGCTTATGACTGGTTAATGCATGCATTACAAGCTGCTATCTACAAAGCCTTTCCAGCTACCCAGATCCGAAAACCTTACAAACCAAGCTGTGATGCCAGTGCCATGGCAAAACTTTAAGAGATGACCTAGAATACAGTCAACAAGGGCCACACAATTGGGAACATTACACAAGCTAACAAATATTGATTTCTTCAAACACTTAACCAACAGTGTAAAATTGAAGCATCAACTCTGGTCTGGCAAAAAATAGAATCACCCTGACTCCTTGGCAATAGTTAGCTCATAATCAATATACAGGCATATCTCATAGCCATTTAAGCTCATGGGAAATGATGCTGCACCAACACGCATCAATTTATCTGTTACAGTGACACCTCCACATATAAATAAATTCCTCTAAGATACAGTTTACAAGTGCTACAACATGAATTACAGCGAATATGACCATGACACAGTCTTGAGAGTAGTACACCACTTTTACAAGCTTAGAGAGGAGGTGACATGTCAGATGAAATTATTACATGTGAAACCTACTACATGGAATACACTAAATACAACTCAAGAAACTCTGTTTCCATATTGGAAAAATACCATCATCATAAATATTTTGCTCAAAAAATTCTTCAAGAATTGATAAGTTACTTTTCACACAAATCTTTCCAGGACCACGACTCAATATCAGAAAATGCTTGAGGAATACAAAGCAATTGCATCTATGATTAAGGCTTCTTTGCAGTCATAGTACTAAGCATTTCAGGGATATCCAAGAGTGCAGCAATTAATGATTCTCTGTTCCTGAGTATGATAATTAAAGAAAAATCCCCATGTCAATAAGAGAAGCCACATGAAAAGAATAATAAGTGAATACGTCATGGAACTATGGGCCCAGGAAGGAAACAAGAGCAGCCACATAACTTGAACAATTCTGATTCAAAAACATTTTTAATCACTGATTACTAAATAATATTCATGAACAAACCAATAAAATAATCCAACTTCACCTATTGGGCTTTCAAAGAAAAACCTGTCAAAATAGTTCAAGACTGTAAATCTAAGTTAATAGAAAACATCTTTTGAGTCAGGGATGGCACCAGATAATTTTAAGCACACATTCAACAACAAATGGCACCACAAGAGAACAGCTATACGTAGACAAAAGTATACGACAAAAGGCACCATGGAGAACGAGGACCTTAAAAATTGCCAAGAAAAGTAGTATAGGAAAATTCATTGCTGCAACATGAACACTAAAAGTAGAAAAAGTAAAGCCAATTTCTTTGCATTTTCAGATATGAGTATCAATGATTGGCCCACTTACAACAAAAGCTTCTGTTCACATTCCTCAACAAAATACATTGAACATCTCTCCATTGATTATGAATGATTTCACAAAGTCTAAAAGACACATGAAATAGCAAGAAATCAAATTAGAAACAAGTTATATTACATGCATGTGTTATGTGACTTATGTGCTTACATTGCCCTCAATGTTAATTCCTAGCTAATTCGATCACTACTCTCTATAAAACAGAAGCAAGTCAGCCATAAGACAAATGCCATAAATGATATACTGTAATGGAAAAAAAAAAGGGCGTGAAGAGCAAGAATTCTGAATTCTTGAAACAAACTAAATGCACTGCTTGTATAGATTTCTTCAAAGAAGAAGAGGTGGTGGAGGAGAAAAAAAAATGATTCCTGCTACAATATGTACAGGCAATTTTTCTTCAAGAAGGAGAAGTAGAACCACAAACGATTGGGAAATCAGGTACAAGCAAATCAGACATTTATACTATGGATTCAGTTTCCCAACTTCATATGTTCACTAATTGCACAACATTAACATTTTCCGAAACAAGTTCTAATTCGGCAACCATTCTCTAGAACAAACTAGCATTAAATAAGTTGCAAAAAATTTTAGCGTTTAAATAATGAAACAAGAAACATTAAATGATCTATCAAAATCTGTGAAAATAACAGAAATAAGAGTCAGATTGTGGATCCAGATTAAAAAAAGGAAAGATAGGTAACGGCCAGTAGGGGGCAGTTTCACTGCACTGAGCAAATCCACAATATTGTACTAATTAAGGTACTGAATTCATAGCACAAAATATAGTGTAGCATCAAATGAGTTTCATTATGTCAGCTTGAAAGCAAAGTAAATCTGTTCTTCCCAGCAACCTCTAGTAAAAGGCACTTACTTCGGAGTCTGAGGTCACACAGCATGTGACACCAACACAAACAAGAAAAAGCATGCAATCCTTCGCATCTTCCAAATACGTCGCTTAAATGATTTTGGCAAGTTTCTGATACTACAAGACCTGTTCTTGATAGAATCATTCAGATGGCATGCGTCTCCGTTTCGCATAATCAGCATCCCTTGATCGAGACCTGTGGTTGTCTTCAGGCACTGCCCCTGATCTGCTGCGGGATCTAGAAGGCTGTCCTCTATCCCAATCGTCATCATAACCCAAGTCACGATCTTTCTGCCGATAATCCCGATAACGATCCTTGTCCTCCTTGTGTCTAGGGTCCCTATCATATCTTTCCCCATCCTGATCCCTCTCCTGCCGGTGCCTCTTCTCAGGGTTACTGGACCGGTCACGCTCAGAATTCCTTTCCTTTTCTCGTGAAGCAGCACTAGACCTCACACCTTTGTCATGACTTGCCTCTCCATACCCATACTCAGACCCATTATCTTCACCACCATAACTAGACTCTCCGGTCCCTCTGCCATGTTCTTCCCCTCCCCATCCGCCCATGTTTGATTCATTCCACATTCCTGAATGAGGCCCAACCATCCCTGCAGTCCCCATCATACCCATTCCACCAGGAGTCATTCCTCGACCAAAAAAGGCAGGGTTTACATGAGGAGCTACTCCAGGAAGCCCCATTGAGTTAACAGCTGGAAATGGAGGAAGCATCCCTGGGAAACCAGGCCCTGAGAAGCCTCCATAACCTGCTCCTCGACCCATAAATGCTAGATCAAAACCAGGGCCCATCATGCCTTGAGGATGCATCAAACCAGGAGGTCCGCCAAAACCAGGGCCATTAAGGCCTTGTCCACCAGAACCTGGTGCATTCCCAATCATATTCTTGTTTCCCATACCTCCTCTTCCTCTCATAGGCCCACCCCCTGGACCCTTGTTAGGTACTTGGTTCCCTCGTCCCCAGCCACCTCGTCCAAAATTCCTCCCTGTGTCTCCACTGGAATAATTTGTTCCACTACCTCTTCCTGTTCCATCATTCACGGTATTCCTTCCTTGCAGCTGAGTTTGACCCTGGGCTTGGGTCTTGTTCATGTAAGAAGTACCCATTTGTTTTATGGTCTGTGGAGTGGCAAATGCCACCACACAGGCTCTTCCATTAAAAATGTGACCGTTCATACCTTCCTTGCATGCAAAGGCTGCTGCAGGATCATAAAATTCAACCTGGCAATAACCTTTGGACTTACCGCTAGCCCTTTCATCAAAAAATTTAAGCTCCTTGACTTTCCCATATTGAATGAGCATACTCTCAAGATCAGCATCAGTTGTCCACCAATGCAAATCTCCTACAAAGAGCATAGTATTTCCATTTTCTACAGATGGGCGAATGAGGTACTCGTCATCCACTGAACGGTTAGTATTGACATTTGCTCTTGAATTTGTCAGATTAGATGTAATCTGAGGAACACCCTTTGAGCTGGCCATGTTAGGATTAGCCAAAGATGCAGGCTCACTAACTACTTTTTCTGAATTGTTCATTCGATCTGCTGCCACAGTCTTGTGGGGCACAGTTACTGATCCTTGATATCCCAAATGCCCAGCATGAGAGTTATGTGCCATTTCAGGAAGCCTTCCCCTTTGAGAAGCATCCCCAGTTTGCAGGGGGGGGCCAATGGCTGGCAAGCCAGTTTTCTGATCAGGAAATTGAACGGCAGTGGAACCATAACTCCCTTCCTTAGCAACTCTGGCATTGTTGAACTCTTGTGATGCTATTGCTTCAGCTCTAGTTCCAGAAGTGTTAGTTTTTGAAGCTTGGTATCCACTATTTCCCACACCAGAAGAGGGCATTTGAGCCTCAGTGTGCTGCATTTGCAGGAATCCCTCCCCAATATTAACATCATTGTAGAGGTCATCAAATTCATCGTCCTCACCAATCATTTCCTCTTCAGCAAGCGCAGGTATAGCTCCACTCTGATGATATTGCATCTTTTGATTTCCTCCATATTCTTCATCTCCATAATCCAACTGCTCATCAGTCACTGGATCCATTAAAGTAAATTTTACTTACCAAATATGTATCTCCACCTGATTATAGCAAAATACTAAAAATGATTACCGTGTCCATTACACCAGTCAACATAGAATAAGGAATGGTTTTATCTACCACTATTTACCTCTATAAAATTTATTTCAAGCTATTAAAGTTAACTAATTAAAATGCTCTTTGATGACTTCGGAAAAATAAACCGGAAAAAATATATTTTTCCAAACAGATCTACAGAAAATAATACCAGGGAAAAGATGAATAAAATAAAGATCTCTTCTCCACAAGACTAACATTAAAATTTTCACATCACACACTCTGAACCACACTACATAAGATCACCAAAAAAGGAACGAATGTTCAAGACCCGCCTCACAATTGTTTAAAACAGATAAGCCCAGAAAAAATAAAAGTAACCGTTCAAATCAACGACAGTAAAAATAGACCAAACGAACTAAAGGAGAGCCACCAAGCTATAAAGTAACCCCCAAAGCGTAAAGATATACAGAATCAAAGACCCAACTACGCAACTTAAGTTCATCCGATTACAGCCCATATTTCAGTTTTCTACAGAAATTAGATCACTCCAATAAAAACGTGACAGGATACGAAACATATGCCTGGACTTCGAACGGCTGAACTATGATCGGCGGCGGATTTTCCGGTGAGTGAGGTCAACCAATAATGGAGGAGAATTTCTAACGTTCTTCTGTAGCCAATTGCTTCTATTTGCCCTAAGGCCCTCCCGTTTATTGCTTATCCTTCATCAATCATTGATTTTTATATTTTGCAGAATATATTAGATTAAAAGGAAAAAGAAAAGAAAAGAAAAGATTGTACCATCAACAAACAGTGCATGCAAATGTGAAATTTTTGAACATATTTTACAACTAGGCTGACATTTAGAAGTAATTTTTTACAATAAATGATATCATATTTTAAAAGGAAAATTTGTTGTGTTATATAAATTAAAGCATTATATATGTTTTTCATTTTGTAAATGATGGTTGATTTTGCAAGAAGAAAAGACAAAGGCAGCTCTCCACGTTTAATTTAGTAGGATTCATTAATGAGAAAATAAATCTCATTGTTATGCGTCATTATTAACTCAATTAGTCAATTACATACATCATTAATTAACAAAATAAATAAAAACTCATATTCTAGTAAAATTCCAACTCAATGCTAACTAGTCCATGGCCTTCGACTTAGATTTCATTTATTTCTAGACTATGTTTTGTGAACGATGTATATACAAACATAACCATTTTGGTGGATGGGGTAAACATTTTCTTCTTACTTTAAGGTAAACAATTAATGCACTCATACAAATGCACTTGATGTTGGAGCACATATACAGGTTTTAAACCATTTTCTCGACATTTCTACAAAATATGGTGATGTATGTCAAAATTTCAAGGACTGGTGCATTAAAACAAAGGGCAAACAATGCAATCAACAGCTAGGACTTTAATAACTCAAGTACATAAGTGAACGTCTGAAATGCAGTCAACTGGGGGCAGTCAAAGGCTCAAACCAAACAAAGAGAGGGAGGCGGCATATTTTGTGAAACAGGTAATTCTCAAAATATGGGAACCAAAATTAATAGCGCAACAAGTTATATAATTAACAACAGTTGGCAACTAAAAGGTCTCGTTTGAATGTCAAATTCTACTTTCTAGATAGAGGGTGAGGACCAAACCTTCACTGATATACAAATACAAAAGGAATTGAATTCACGGAAATATATAAAGAAGTTGAAAAATATTATATATGAAGACCATCAATGAGATGGAATGAACTTTACACACAGGAGTGTAGCTAATATGATGAATTAGGCGAAAACAAATCAACTTTCTAAAAAGTTATGAACCCAAAAACGAATAATAACCATTACAAACAAAATATCCACATTTAGGCCAAAACCCAGGCTGAATTATGTGATTTGGCATTCAGCTGGCCAGCCAATTTCTTCATAGCTGGTCATGTTGTACGCGGAAAACAACGGCTGCGAGACCAGAAGCTCTAGTTCTCCAAACAATTGTTGCTCCCTCGAAAAGAGTACAAGAACCGCCTTTTGTTTCACTGCAGACCAAAATGTATGTAGTGCACTGCTCAAGAAACCCATGAAAAGCTCAAGTAGCGGTGGGATTCTATCAAGTTCATAACACACACTGGCAAGAGAAATTGTCGCCTACTTCCAGCCATTGTGAAAATTGCCTTTCCATTGGATTGTTCTTCTAGTCAGTACATCCCTTTGAAAACTGGATTCGAGCGACATATGCTTGCTCCACATTCCTCGTACTCTGCTTTTGTATGGCATGCCTGAATCGAACAAAACAAATAAATAAAAGATGGCATTTGACCTGTGGTCCAAGGTTTATTGGGTTGTTCTGTGAAAAGAATGGGAATGAATAGCAACCCATGCTAGCTATGGTACCATAACATGATGTAAAGACATTTAAATGAGAACTCAGGCAGTCCCCAGCAGCAATTCGAGTGGCTGCAATCATCAGCCCATTAGTAGCAGTACAATACTTCCAATAAGAGATAGGCAAGTAAAAAGGGAAAGAATGGCCTGATGTCCATGAAAAAGAAGTTACATATAAAATGAGAAAAGTCTGTAAATGAATTAGGCTTTACAGCCTCATCCTCTTCAGTACAATACTACTGCACTTCAGTCTATACATTGTCTGCCACGTTTGGAGCAAACAAAAAATAAACTTGAATAATTGAAAGAAAAGAAATATGGCGGACTTTGCCACCTGTGCAATCGATTAAGATATAAATTTAGTTACTCGAAAATAAAATTTCTGAATCAAGCTTTTCCCACTTTTGATGAAACAGCTGAAGACAACATACATGCAGCA
This sequence comes from Avicennia marina, assembly GCA_019155195.1. Lineage (NCBI taxonomy): Eukaryota > Viridiplantae > Streptophyta > Magnoliopsida > Lamiales > Acanthaceae > Avicennia > Avicennia marina. The sequence continues at coordinate 10,912,782 of CM032763.1, forward strand.
CAAAAAGAAGCCCACAATTATTTTCTGCCGAACGCAGAAGTCCTTTTGCAAGCCAATCTTGCAAAGAGGCCACGTTAAGAGATCAGGAAAGTACAACAAAGAGCCGAGAATTAGTCATTCAACCCAAAAAAAACTGTTTACCATAAAGAGCAAAAGTAACAAGAAACTCTGACCCACAAGGTGATAATGAATTTTCACCCATTTATTGAGCAGCAAATCGAATTTAAGCAGATTTCTGATTATATATAAGTTACAAGCAATAATGGTTGCATTTGCAGTGTGTCAGAAAGTTTGTCAAAAAGAGGAATACACCAATTCAAAAACAGTTCAGACTACTTGAACATTTGAGTTAAGATATAAAATCTTAAAGAATCACTACTCCGGTTTAACAAGTCTTTTGGGCATCCTCGTAATTTTACAAGCTTAATCATCAAAGAGAACCCAATTAATTTTGTATCATCATTCATGAAGAAAAATTAAATAGCTAGATTCTTATACCCATGTTGACCAGTTGTGAACTTCTCAACTAAGAGATGTTTAAGACCCAATATTTAAGTGATGACACATACCGTGAAAAACTCAGGGGGCGATGCAAGCACTGAGCCACCAAACCAAACTGCGTATCTCTGGATAGGATGACTGACAACATTTACTTCCACAGGTTAAGCCTGGAAAAAAATTTCTGGCTGTCAAAATTTAGAATTGGTAGGTGAAAAGCTCAATTGTTTCTACCTTTGCTTCCCCACCAAACCGAGCATCAGACGCACGGACTCGATTATTAACGATCTTTTTTAAATCCCGTTGCAGCCTTCTGTGAAAGTCTTTGAACATGGTTGATCCTCCAGATAATACGACATTCTGTAATAAATTGGATGAGTGTTACTCCTACTATTCTCAAAAAAACAATAAAATAGAAAAAAATGGTAGCAACATTCAACAATAAAACAGGTTCTAATTAATCAAATAGTTTGTGTCACCTTGTACAAGGCTCTTCTTGTATCTATTGGAGCAGACAGAATACATTTGTCAATCACATCAGGTAAAGGGGCAGTAAAATCACTACGATAAATTTCAGGGTTGAAGAAAATCTGCACAAGAAAGCAACTTTTACAAAAGTTTGGCACCGTTGAAAATTTTTAAATATCTAATCAAATAATACTTAAGAAAGAACTCCTTTGCATCTATTTCCCATCAAAACATGCCATTAATTAAAACAAAAGACTTATAATCCTTCGCTCTTTGTTGCTACTAAAACATGTGGAAACAAGACAATTTGCATTTGCTTGGAAGTACAGTGAAATCATCCGCAAACAAATTTTGGAAAAACCACAAAACAACCAATAATTCATGTGGATTTCAGAAAAAGTATCATTTTGACATGTAAAGCACGACCCATTTTTTCAGCAACTTTGTGAAATGCGCTGCTAGGTTAGTCAAGCTTAAAGCCAGTGAACAAAGCAAACCTCAGGGCCAAGGAACCGTTCATAGCCTATATCACAAGAATATGGAGCTCCTGTCTTTGGCTTAGTACCTGTCCACTGCTTGATGTACTTAGCCGGCTCTTTGTCATGCTTATTGAACTCCTAGACTTGCAGATGATATAGACTAGTAAATAAATATTTTGTCATTTGAGACGTACACAGCAAGGGCATGTTCAATTTAACCAAAAAGTTAAACAAGATTTCATTTCTATTCATTTAAACCCACGATGTAGTGAAGGCCCAATATGAAAAAAATTACCATTACATGCGTTATTTTCTTGTCTTAGTTTTTATATCATCCCATATTTGAGAAGGAACGTTAACATTTCGAAATTGCAATTATAGGAGTAGAAAACACCAAGCAATGTCTTGAAGCTCATTTTGATGTATTTTGATGGGTTGAAAATAGTGTATGTTTTAGTTGTGAAAACTTATGAATATAATATCAGGTAATAGTTAGTTTTAGATGCAAAATAAATAGTATAGAAATGTGAGTATGAGTAAATAAAATTTGAATAGAGCTAATGATTAGATTTTGGATACAAGAGAGAGATAAAGGGAGAGAATTATTTTTAATATTAATATATTTGCAGTACAGGTATTTTGATGGGATAAGAATTGAGTGAAATAGAATCTGAAGATTGTGAATCTTATCCTCTATGGTAAGTAGTGTTTAAATTATACCTTCACAATGTCAGAACAAGTGTAGCAATACATTTCCTTCACTTTACGAGATACTTCAAAGGACTTCTCAGGTGGGACACGCTCTCCTCTTTCCTACATGGAACAACATCAAAAATAATAAAGAACAGAAACATTAGCACAACACCACCATGGTTTAAGGATAACAAAATATTTACTGACAAAACTACCCCATACATGATAAAACTCTCACTGTACAATCTTCAATATCATTAAATAAGGAAGAAAACTCCTATTATTGCTCATAACCAAAGGGACCGGCATATTTTTTCAAATTGTACCTAAGGCACCAGGACCTAATTAAAAAAATTATATATATTTATAGATATATATATATAAGTGTGTATCCTCTCACATGTTTTGCCACATTGTGAAAAGATATTTATATTCTTAATTTTTTGTATTTTTAATAATTATTAATTATTAATTATTTACACTATATATTAAAATGAGTAATTGTTATACATTGATAATAGATAGTAAACTAAATTGTATGTAAATGATTGATAGACTGAATTACAATAGCGTAATTATATTTTTGAAAAAAATGCAAATTTTATCGAAAGAGAAAGACTTTGTCTTCATAACTGTAACACATAAATATAGAAAATTAATTAATGTGCTAAAAATTTATAAATATAAATACCAGTTGAATTAGATTTAAAAAAATCAAACAAATAGCATATAGATAAAGTTACATTAATGAGTTGAAATTTTAAATAGATAAATAAATTTTATATATATGGAAGTCACTATTCTTATAACGATATGCCGTAAACTATCTAAAACAAACAAATTTTTTACTATCAGTTTTATTAAATATGTGATAATTCTTTGTATATTTTTATTTTTATTTAATAGCAAGTAATACCATAGAGAACAAATAGCAAAACAAAGGTTACAATAATGTGTCAAAATTTCAAATCAATAGACAAACCACATATATAAAAATTCACCATGCTTACAAGAAAAAAAAAATGTGATAAAATGTGATATTTAAATGAGCAAATTTATGACTGTCAAATTTATTACATTAGTTATAATTCTTTATGTATTATTATTTTTATTTCAAAGTTAATTTTGTAATTTGCTACCACAGAGACAGAACACTAACAAATAGGATACAAAATTTTGGACTATAAGGATGAAATATATTATTTGATAAAAAAAATAATTAATATATCCATGTGAGTATAATACAAAGTATAAATTAAAATATAGAACAAAAATTTGTCAAAGAAAACCAGAAACAATGTCTTAATCAATCAAAGATAATAGAGGTGATTAATATCAATTTATTATAGATAGAATTTAATATATAAAATATAAAAATACAATTTAATAAAAATATCGTGAAAAAAAAATAAAAATTAAAAATAATAAATCAATGTTAAAGAAAAATATATGATGGAAAATATATATGGGCAGGTCAAAAAAAACCATATTATAATTGCATACAAACTTGTAAGCAAAATGTGAAACAAATAAAAAATAAACTAACGCGTCGTTAATATTTAAAAAGTAACCATATATTGTTAAAAGAGTGGAAAAATTGTAACGTGCTATATTACTTGAGAATGTTTCCAATTTAAAGTACAAAAGTAGTACAATCATACCAAATACAACACCATATGAAATAGAAAACAAATATTCTAAATTTGTATTAATTAATAAAATATTAAAAACATTAAACTAAATATATAGAAATATTTTCCAACACTCTCCCATAAGTTGAACTTGGAATTGTGTTAAAATATTCAACTTGAATCTACAAGGATACTAAAAGAAAATCAATATAGCAGATGACTAATAAGGTAGGCAGTACCAAAAAGATAGCTAATAAGAGAAGTAACATTAGAAATCACGGAGATCTATGACATAAAGCAGTAGAGGTCTCGCAAAAACAACAGTAGATAGACAGTAATAAAGGCCACGTTACACTTAAAAATGGCAAACAGAAGTAGAGTAAATCATGATAATTATTAATAGAACAAAATGATGCTTGAATCAATAATTAAGGGGTAAAAAATGATTAAAGCATATCATTTTTTATTGATTGAGGTACTGCCGCCGTGCACTTTGGTGGATTGATGATGGCGCACTGCTATGAAGAGGGATTAGAAAATGGTTTTGCACCAAACCAAAATTTTTGAGAGATAGCATGATCCATACCATGTTAAAAAATTGAAAGAATTATAGCGTGCTCTATTACTCAAAAATGCTTCAAATTTATAACATAAAACTAGTACAATAATACTACATATAACAACATATAAAATAAAAGACAAAATATTTTATACTTATACAAAGTCCTAACAAATGATGGTTCAGATGAGATTCGACATTTTTAAAACACAAATGCTTAGGCTTAGTTTTTTTTAAAATTTTGGTGTGTATTTTTAAGTATTTTTGCCTCAAGAATTGTGTAAAAGTAAGAGAGAAAAATAGATTAAAAAAAAAGGTAATAACTGAGTGTATGTATTTGGAGGGTGTATAATTGCAAAACAAACAAAGCCTTAGTTTCTATTTTAGTTGTAAGTGTAGCCCACCTGCAATTATGAATACAATAGAAAAATTAATAGAAAAACATCTGTGTACCACCATTGATAAACATCAGAATCCAAGAAATTAGCTGGTCCAAGAACATCCTCTCAAGTAAAAGCTTCCACAACCATTTATTTAAAATATCAAACTTAACATTAGCTAATATTCACTAACATGAACAAATAACTAAAAAAGTATATCTCACAGAGAAAAAAATTAAAGTTCGAAAAAATAGGCAAATAAATATTAAATAATAAGCACAAAAACCTTGCAAATAAAATGCTGCAAACTTTAAAATTTAGAAAAAGTGCATTCATATTAATAATTTTAAAACAAATACCATGAATTGTAATACAATGTGCAATATAAAAATTTTAATTTTATGGACAATGTACGCACAACAAAAAATATTAATTATAATCACATTGATGACATAATTTCGGAGAAATTAAAAAAACAACTACAAAAAATATAAAATAATATTCATCAATACATATACATAAAATATTATATTAAAAAATATAATGATTATACACAAGAGAAAGAGTAAATGAGAAGTTGAAAAATAATATAGACAATATTAACATAAATAATTATATTTAAAATATATGCAAAACAATGCAGATTTAGTAAGAATAATATAATTATAGAATTTCATAGTATTTTCTAAATTATTTTTATTTGAATTAATTTATTATTAAAATGATAAATAAATATTTAGTTTATAATCAGTCAATTTAAAAATAAAATATATTGGTAAATAAAATTAAAAAATAGAAATATAATGTTCTGATAATATTATCAAAAGAACAAGTTAAAACTTTATATTGAGTTATTCATGAAACTTAGACGAGCAAATTCAATATAAATATTGAATATTTTTATTAGTTTTTAAAGTTGTATAAATTATTTTTTATTATGTTATAATGGAGGTAGAAAAAGCAATAAATGCAATATAGATATTTTGATTAAAAGGTAAGTATACAAAGTAATAAGAAAAAATAGTTTTGTTTATATATATATATATGTAACTGAAATATTACATAAGATTGTTTAAAAATATAATACAAATAATTCACATAAAGATTATAGAAGTTTTTTAATGTATATGTATTTATGGTGAAGCTTGTATGCAAAGGTGTAATGTAAAAAGTTTAAAATAGAAAATACTTAGATAGATACAAATCAAATTTTAACTAAATATTTTCGATTTGATTATTTTATTTAAAACATAAATTTTGTATATGCCAACTTTAAATTACAAGAAATGTTAAATTCTAAACATATATCTATTCACTCACTTATAAATAATTATTTTCATAATAAATGTATTTATTTTTCTAATTTTTTTATACAAATTAAAATTTAAATAATACATCTTTATTATTTTTTAACTTTACAAATAGATTTGAAATAAAATACATAATCAAAAAAATTTTCTAACCGTGGGGAACTAAATCAATTTTTTAGGATTTAATTTTATTAGATTAGACAAAATCAAATCATATCTCTAAGATTTAGAATATTTGATATGGTACAATCTTATTGATTTATTTTTATTATTTGTCTTTATGTCTCACCTATTGTTGTGATGCGAAGAAAAAGGATATATTTTAACCCTTCGGGTCCATGAATATTTGACGATTAGCCGTATCATATAATTCTTGTATTTCACCTTTGTCTCTTTTCACCTTATTTAAATTTCACCATGGTACCAAACAAATTTGCCCTAATGAGCAATCTAAGAGTTTTTGCTCCCTGCCTATATGAGCATAGTCTTAGATTGCCTTGGAGAGCAATCCAGACTTTCTCACCCATCTACCTATTTTGTTTGTCATGGCATGAAGTTAAATTTTATACATTTCATAATTATGTTTACAGTAGTCTATTTTATTCTAAATCAAATTATTAGGACTTCATTTAATCATTTTTTATTATATTGGATAAAATCATATTATATCTCTAAGCTCTAGAATACTTGATATGATACAATCCTAATAATATCTTATCTCTAATCACATTTACGGTAGTCTATTTTATTCTAAATCAAATTATTAGGACTTCATTTAATTACTTTTTATTATATTGGATAAAATCATATCATATCTCTAAGCTCTCGAATATTTGATATGATACAATCCTAATAATATGTTTTCTTATTAGGCTTTATGTCCTACCTACAAATAGATGGTGGCTGTAATGCATTTTTAAGAGAGAGAATATACTTTAATCCTTTGGAACATTTATTTGTAAATATAGACCAAATGGTTGGACTACACAATTCTTTAGTTTCAATTTCATCTCTCTTCACCTTGTTTAAATTTCAAAATTTAATGAGCTTGTCCTTAATCATTATTTTACTTAATAAAAGGATACTATTTATTATTATTATTGCAATATGACTCAGTTGTAACATTAAAATTTAAAATTTTAATTTATTAGATATCATTTTAACTTATTAATCTATTTTTAAATATAAGAGATTAATATTATTTGCTATATGATAAACACAATACACTAAATATATAATCAATATTAAAAAAAACTGTACTGCATAAATAAAAAATGAAACTGCATGACTACAAACTTTAAAGGAAAAAAAAAATAAGTTAAACTTATGCATCTCAAGTTTTTAATAAAAATTTTCATTATATATAAGAGTAAATAATAATAAAATTATGTAACTAATACATGTTATTCATCTTAAATACGTTCTGTACAAGCAAAGCACCTACCATTCCTAGGCACTGTTGACAGTAGAGGTCAACCCTGGTTGCCGTCTTACAGCACCCTTTAAACTTATTAACAGACAACAATGACAATTGACAGGCAACCTAATCAGATTTGATTTCAATATTAATAACATATGCTTAATGAGGTGGCTGAACAACAATCATAATTCTGCATAAAATTTAAGAGAAAAATTGTTATCCACTCACAGTATAAAATATTAGGAAATGAGAAAAGTTCAAAGTTCAACAAAAATAACAAATTCCTGTCTGCTGGATAGCAAAGAAATATCAACAACTAGCAAGGATTCGATTACTACAAGATCTAAAATATTGAAGAAATCATACCCGCATGAGCTGTTGGACGAAGAGAGTTACATCTTCCCCAGAAATTGGGATTGACTTAATGCTGCTCCCAATAACATACCCTTCAGCCACAGGCACAACATGAGTAGCCCCATCGCCCATGTCCACAACTATTCCTGTCATCTCACACTAAAAAGTGTTGGCAGTAAAAGAACAAGGAGAATTAACAAACTAATCGGTGATTATGGATAGCAGTTATGGGAATGATTAAAGAAGTTCATCCTATTATCTCCCAGGCTGATCTAGTTTTACATTAACATGACATTAGCAACAATTAAAATATAATTTATCTCCTCAATTTGAGTATGTCAAAATCCAACGGTAGAAAGCTGCATCCAGAAAACAATAAAGCATACAAGATTGGATAAGGTATTAATAGTTACTGATAGAGAATAAATATGCCTTGAACATCAGATTAGGGGCCATATTATTTGAGGAGAGACAGACAGACGAACTTCACACAGAGATCAGAAAAAGGATTGATGAACTATGCATTTGCTCCAAGATTCAAATTCATTGGATTTTCTAGATTTAAGCATTTGGGAGTCCAACATTTCAAACATTCATCATGTCACACCCATCATACTGACATGAAAGAACACAAAATTCATTATTTTCTGTTTCTTCTCGCTATCTATTGAATTCCAATATAAATTTCTTTCGCATTATCTATAGTTTTTGTAAATTTGATTCCCTTTGGTAAAGACCCATATTCTGTAATTACCAGTGTCAACGTTCCTAGATCACTAAATATAGATGATGTAACGCCCACTTGATCTGCTAAATGCCCCAATTCAACTAAAATTGTCCCACTTATTAGAACTACTTTCCTTCTGAGAGTAATTCATATAACAAGAAACAATTATGTTTCCACATTGTCCAGTATCCCAACATGCTTCTCAGAGATTGGACCTGTTCTGATACCAAAACATTAAGACAACTGATTAAGTACTGTGTGAGTGTGTGCGTGTGTGTGTAAATTTCAAAACAAAGACTCAATTGATACACCACAACTGTGCAGCTTGCTTGTAAATCCTGTTCACAGACTCTTGCAGTTCACATACAACAATTTTGAATGAGATTTTCTCAGAAGTTGTATCAGATATCTACAAAATTATCCATCACAATGCAGCGAGTACTAAAACAAATAGGTATCCAGAATTCCAGGAAACAAATGACAATATTAAGGGAAAAACAAAATTTTATAAGCTAAAACACTCCTGAATCCAGTACCAACCTTAGATGTTGTGTAACCAGCAGCCAAAGCGAGGACGGGTTGTACAGCTATGTAAAGACCTGGAACATTAAACGTCTCAAACATTATCTCACCAGTATACTCCCGATTCTCTGGTGCCGTCAATGGACTCTCGGTCAAGAGAAAGTAATGATCCTCCGGATCACAACGCAAATAGTTAAATAGACACTGCTGCCAGAACCTTTCCATTGCATCCCAATCATCAACCTGGCCATGTTTAATAGGATAGCTCAAGTTATAATTACTATTAGATTTAGATCTAGACAGTGCCTCCTCTCCTATATAAAAGTCCAGATCTGCCATCACCCCCGCACTATGCTGCGCCAACCAATTGCTACCCTTCGTAGCGCTAGTTCGCGGCAGATTGACAAATGAGTCGTTTACTGCTACTACCGTGGGAACTGCAAAAGACGGCTCTACATTTCCGGCGAAGCCCATTTTGGTAAACCTGAAAAGACCAACTCAAAATAAACAAGTGCTTGCGACAATTCAGGCATATCAACAACAGTGTATTCAGTGAAGCGTTTCATCGAATGTCTTAATCGCAATTTCAAATATCGGAGAAGATGAAACATTACCCGGTGCCGTTGTCGATAACTACAGCAGGGCGAGAGGTGGCAGGGTCCATGAGCAAGGAATAAGATAATCAGATGCTGCGTTCCTCAGACTGTTCAAAGAAAAACGGTGACCATGGTCTTTGAAATGCGAATGAAGGAGTTCGGTGGGAGCGTCGCTGACCAATCAACGGCAGGTTGGTGCTGCTGTAAACTACACAAGGGGCGAAAGGAACGGTGGCGGAGAAGGCATGGTTCCATCCACTTCATCTTCTAATCATCATATTCATCGTCGTCAGATGGAAAGACAGCATCGATGACGCTGAATTCAGTGGTGGGGTTTCTTCTTCTGTTGCTTTGCTGGCAATCAGACATGGCAACGACTCTGCTTCTTTTGTTAGGAACGAAAATGGGATGGAGGCTGGCAAGGTGGGTTGGTCGGTCGCTCTACCTACGTTGGAGTTCGGGATTGGCTTTGATGGGTGGGGATCTTATCGTCTTTTCAGATTAAACGCTAATTTTGAGGAGTTTAACGGGTACTAAATTAACTTGAATTGAATTCGAAAATATTTGATTAATTGATCTCCAATTTAAATTTTAGGTTTTTGAAATTTGTTGTCGGAATAAATTTGAATTTGGACTTAAATTATTCAAAATTAAATTCGACTAATTATCAAGTGTCGAGTTATCCTTTGATAAATAAATAGATCTATATTGATGGATGAGACAGTTTTTAATTTTTAATAAATATGATTATAGCCACATTTCCTCGAATAAAGGATTTATGGGTAAAAACATGCCCTTCCCTTCATTTACATATTATATTATCCATAGCAACTATTTTTTTATTTAATTGATTTTTGAAAATACTCTTTTGAACGAACTTAACTAAAACGACCTGTCACTGTTCTACAATTAAAAATAAATAAATAAAATAAAGGATTCATCAAAAAAATATTATCACTTATTCATTTAAAAAATATTATTTAAACTTATTGTAGGTAATTAAAATATTTATCCAATCAAATGTTGTAACGTGGTATTTTACTGTAATTAAATGTAATTTATTCAATAGTTTATATTTTAGAGATTAAATAAACATAATTTCTAAAAGTAAATAATAAATAAATTAACATTTTTATTACCAATAGCATCGCTGACTTAAATCGCAACAAGTGGGTCAATCATATCATGCCACGTGTCGAGCCATATAAGTTTAGAAGGAAAATATTGTGGATTCAACAATTAATTTGCAATCATCCAATTAAAAAAAGTAATGTCAAATAAAATATTCCTGACCAATCAGGTTACATCACATTATCAATTATACATGACAGCAAAATCTTCTCCACCCCCATAAATAGATGTGGCCTCTACAGACCAAAAAAGATATATGACAACAGCAACAAGAGTTAAATGAAGCACAACAAGCAACCAGCGACAGCAGCAACAAGAATTCTCTAAAAAAGAAGATTTCAAGTGAGGAGCATTTAAAGAATTTAAATCCTTTCCACCAACTTCAAGAAATTCGTAGGAGTTCGTCATCAAATTCAAGGCATTCTTTCCAAAAATTTGTCAAATCTTAACGTTTGATCCACATTTAAGATGATAAGCAAATGGATTGACGTTATAGAAGGCTCCGATCAATATCAAGAAGGATCAAAACTCAAAACTCCCTAAGTTTCAATCGAATTCTTCAATTAACATTCAAGTCTTATAAGTTGAAAAAAGAATTAGAAGATTAAGTTAGAAACTATACCCACAAAAGTTCGTTTAATTCAAATTACAATTGTACTTGTACAAATTTCTTGTTTATACAAATTCAATTGCAAGATCTTTGTTCTACATTTATATATATGATATAGTATTTAAGATGCATAAGACCCCAAGACCCCTTCTGTTCTTATAATGGATCTTACCGGATACTTTTTTATAAATTTAATTATGATCACATCCTTTATTCTTCAATGTGAACAAATAATGAAATAAAGGGTTTGTTGATGAAAATATACCCTCTCTTTTATTAAGAAATTGATATTATATATCTTAACTATTTCTTTTGATCAGTTAGTATAATTTTTTAAGTGCTACCTTTGATAAATTCAATTGAAACCAATTTCCTCTATCTTTCAACATATACAAAAGAGTAATAGTAATAATAGTAAAACAAAATAGAAAGTTTTGTTAATAAACACGTATGCTCTCCTTCATGTTTGTAATTCAAAAATTAAATTAATTTTTAAATCACATGAGAATAAAGTAATCGATGAAGAGTCACAAGGTTTACAGTGTTTGTTCAAATTAGCCTACATCCATGGAGAGAGAGAGAGAGAGAGAAATTTATGGTTATGTTTTTTTATTCTTTTAGGTATGTATTTTTTCAGATACATTTTTTAAAAAGTATATAAAAGTAAAAATAAAATTTAAAATATGTAATAATTGTAGTATAAATTTTTTAATTGTATAAAGCACGACCCACATAGCTTACATTATTTCTAATGATAGAGGTAAGTGCACGGAATGCGTGAGTATTGTTTTTTGAACTTATTTTCTATTGCATATTTAGCTTCCTTATATAAAAGTGATGTGCCACATATGACATTTGGGGCACGTCCTCTTTGCCTGCTGTCATCATAATGAAGGTAACTACCATTTGAAACTTCAGAGTAACCGTCTGTAACCATTCCTTTCGAACTCCGATCATTCCAATTCAGTAAGTCGCACTAAGGGTCTCCAGAGGTTTCTCTTTCTCAGGCATGTTTGGATGTGGGATTTGAAGTTCATTTGAGTTTTCCACCTTGAGCCCTACATCCATTACCTATTGTGGGTTCCTCTTCATAAAAAAAATTATTATTTTAAGCTTATATTTAATAATTTATACCAATTCTTAGTTTTTATATTTTAAAAAACATCTCTCAATATAATTAAATTATATCAATAACATAAAAATATATTTTATTCAAATAATTTACTTACTACGTATTTTTTATTAGACGTGCAACAATGGTACAGAAATGCAATTATATAATTAAATAATACGAGTGGAATTATTTGGTAGGCATATTAAGTTGATTTAAATATTCTTATGAGGTTTCATGGGAATCAAAGAACTGATATTTAGTTTAATTATATAATAATTTAATATGTGTCTGTGAACTAATTGAGAAGGAAAAGAAAAAAAGATTGAAATGAAGATATCTTACTTTCCTTAAATTATTATAATATTTAAAATTTACATTTATACGAAATTGTAATCAAAATGTGCCACATACTTAAATATACAATTAAAAATTGCCATATACTTAAGTAGGAGCGCATTAGAACATTTATTAGAATATTTGATTATATTTAATTTTATATTTTCATCTATATTATAAGTTTAAAATATTTAGTTGTTTAGTTTGTATAATTGTTTTATATTAAGTGTAAACTTAATCTTGATATTTTTTGTATCAAACTCATGTTACACCTTGAGACCTCTTTTTAGCAATAAAAAATACTGTAATTCTTCCCATCATTTTATCATGATACAAGAGTAAATTTAATTTCGTTTGTTCATATTTTATCCCCTTTCAAAATAAAAGGAAAAGAAAAACAATTGAATCTAACATATTATAACAATTTTTGATGGCCGAATCAAGAAGATTTTAGTGAATCAAGAAGATTCCAAATTTTATAAAAAATTATTAGAGTAGAATCTACTTATGCAGTTAAAAAATGGTGCATCTAAGTTGAGAGAGTGAATGCATTAAAATTGTTGAATTTCAAAAGTGTGCTACTTGGGAGGCCTTAGTGCAATATTTGATCATGTGTTATTAAAAGCGTTGAGTCTATTGAATGAAGCTATTGTAATTGAGTTCTAAAGTCTTGTTCCTAAGAATGACCACAATTCTAAAATTAGCGATTTTGGTTTCAAAAAAATTAAGAACCAAAACCGAACCTTGTTTAGTGAATCTGGTTCTATGTTCGGTTTCGATTCTAACTTTAGAACCAATGGTTCTGGTTCCAAATCTTCAGTAGTTCCAATTATGGTTCTTTAAGATACTAGTTTTATGAATTATATTTTATTATCTGTTTTTATTAATTTTAATGTAAAAGTAATGTGATAAAATATTAAATAATACTTTTAGTAAGTGTAAAATGTAAATAAAATGAAGAAAAATCATCTTTCAATTTTATTATTATTTTATAAAGCAAAGAGTAAGTGATACAAATTTTATAAAACATATTACATTGATAATTAAAAAATATTTTGAGTACATAAAATTAGTTAATTATTTAATATTAATCTAAATTAACATATTATATTATATATATATATATATTAATTTTTTAGCTGATCTGGAATCGAAACCGACCTAGCACTTCTGGGTTTGGTTCCAATTTTTGAGAACCAGAATCGGAACCATTATGTAAGGCTGTTCCATGGTTCTAATTGCACAATTCAGTTCCCAATTCCAAATGGAACCTTAGCCATGTCTGCCCATACCTTATGCGTATTTCTTACTTTGACTAAAAGATGAATATCTTGGTTGTTAGATCCTTATTCTAATAAGGACATGTAAAATATTATGTCATCATGAACTCGAAATTATGGGAAAGTTCGGTTGTTTGTGTGCAGTTTGAATTGAGTTGTGAGAGCTTTCCAAACTTACTAGATTTTAGTAGGCTCATTTCTATTGGGTAACACACCATAGACGTAGGTGTAGTTATACCGAATCAAGTAAACAATTTATTGTCTTTTTATCTTACAACCACTTCATTTATTAAGTGTTTACATTCTTAGTGAGATTGAGTAAATACTTTAACATTCTGCACCTAAGTATTTGTCACTTATTCTGCTGCATACTTGGTTGTTGGTTTCTTATTTCAACATTGATTTAATATTGAATACTTAATTCAACCATCCAATCCAACAAAGAGAAATGAAATAAAACACATCAATCAACTAAGTACGACAAAAACAAACTACACAATTGGGACCTTGATTTTGCGTTTGCTATCACCAAAATCGACTTTCTTCTAATGAAGATCACACAAGGTAAGTGGTGCTCTTCACTCTCTCTTGCTAGTCTCCAACAATTTCATACATTAGGCACCTCCAATAAAATATATAAGTGAATAAAGGCCCAGTACTAAATCAATATATTGCAACATTTTGAATTCAAGTCCTATATTGTTAGGTGTTAACCTAAGTAAAATAAGATTTTTTGTAAATAAATTTAGGTTCAAATTATATTATTTAATTCAAATTATCAATTAAAATAAACAAATTTACCTATTTTAAGTGTTACAGTAGTTATATGATGAATAAATGAAGCGAAAGAGGAATAACCTAGACCAGAGCCACTAAACTAAGGAAATACAAGTTTGTGACCTAATACGTTGCTTGAACGAAGACTGGACGCCTAAACCATTACCTAAGCGAACCGCCAATGAGAGGGTAGATAAGGACCAATCAGATTTGCTGCTTACCGCCTCCCTATCGCCTAGGCGATAGTTCATTTTTTCTCTACCTAACCCTTAGACCAATAATGGAAAATAGATGAAAATTACAACCACTCAAAGAGTTTAGACGGTAGAATTTCAAACCTATAAATAGAAGATGCTCTACAAACCAAACCATTCATCCATAATTTAGAATACTTATAGGTTTCATAATGTATCATTATTATTATTAGTTTAATATAAGTAGAAGGTTTGAGAATGAAAGTATGCCTAAGGAGTAAAAAGTGTGGCTTTATAGAATATCGATTTGGTACAAAAAGATACGAACTCTTAGATCTTAAGGCAAATTTAATCTTTATCTCAAGATACGTCATTTTCCATGAATTCACGTTTCTGATAGAACTAAAGAAACTTCAAAGAATATTGATCTAAAGCACACAGCAATAACCATGTCTGATTTCACTCAAATCAGCTCTTCTATTCCTCTTGATAATCCATCCTTTTCTCACTCCAATTCTCCTCAGACCTTACAGTGAATTTAGAAGGTCCTCATATTTCACAAGATTTGTTATCACACTCACAAGAACAAAATGGACCAAAACCCTTATCCTCTTAAACCTCTTGTAGTAATCCTACTCAACCTGAAGTTTTAAACTTGCATTATCCTCCTTTCTTGCCTCTGTATAAATATTTGTATGTTGAACAGATGTCAGATGAATGAGTGAATATGAATTCTTTTTCACAAAACCGACTTTCTTCCCTAATTTTCAACCAATAAACTTTTGATTGCTGGTTTTTCATTTCCGTTTCAGAATGATTCAGCAAATTGTCTAATAATTTTTTTCAAAAAATGTGAAAAAATAAGAAAGGTAGAGCAAAAATAATAATATATTAATTATACTGTTTTTTTTATGAAGGCAAAAATAATAATATAGATAAGTTTTTGGTCCACTATACTATTTGTTAATATAACAAAATATTGCTACCTGTAACCCAGCCGTTCGGTTCAACGATTAAAATAAATTAATATGCCAAAAATGAAATTGATTTATTTAAAAGTTTTAAAACACAGACTATGTGGATACCACTATTTTCATCCAATCAAAGTTTACAATCTCATTTAAATAACTTTATTATTTTATCTCTCTCTTATTTTTGTATTTCTACTAAATCTTCAAATCTACTTTCCTCTCTTTCAAAATTTGCCTCCAAACAGAGTCGTAGGTCACCTATCTTCTCTGTACTTTTTCTGGTTTCAATATTTTATTTTTTGTACATTTATTCCGGTTTAGCTTTAAATGCTATATATAATTTTATATTTCAATTAATTAACTTCAGACCGTTTTCAAGTCTTCTGAAATAGTAGAGACTGGAAAGAGTTATTTCTGTTGCTAATTAGAGCAGATAAAGTGTTCATTCGCAGAAACTGTTCACTGTTATTTGAGGGAAAGTTAGGCGATAAATTGGGAACTTGAGGAGGGGAAACTGTTCGTCAGTGGAAGCTGGGCCAAGCCAGCCTTCGTTTCTTAGAAATAATTTCATTAGCAAAGCATGAGACTTCAGATGTTTCCCCAAAATTCCGTAATTTCTGCTATCGAACGGGCATCTTTTCCAAATTCCACCCAGGTCTTTCTCTCAATGCCCCTTCCCCTTTGTAATGTATTTTAAATAATTATATGCTTGTATTAATGAATTTTTTTTCAGTTTTTTTTTCTGTTGATTTTGTGAAGAATTCCTCGGAGTCTGTAAATTTGCTTTTTTTTTTCGAGTCTAAGAAAAAAGGAGATTGTTATGCCTGACACTTTTTCTTTCTTATTTCTGAGATGTTTTGTGCAATTTGCGTTGCCTGATGGGCTGAAACTCAATTACCAGATATATTGATGATAGATTTCCGTCTAATAAACTTTAATAGAAGGTTTGGTGTGTTAAGAGTGGACGGTGGAGAAAGTATAAAAGAAACAAGTAACCATAAAGATTTATTTTATCTTTCAGTTTCCAATCTCATGCCCTTCAAACTATTTTAGCTTTGAATGTTTAAAAGTGTACGGATTTATGTGTTCGTGTGTATACATATGTATGTATGTATTATCGACGAATGTATCTGTGGCTTAGTTATACTGGGACAACCTTATCAGACAGGCTTCTCTGTTTCAGGGTGTCTTGAAGCTTGATATGGTAGACAATGAATTCATATCTAGATTACTCGACAGAAGGTGGGCGTTGAGTAGCCCAGATGCCAAAGTTAACCAGATAATGATTTTGAATGGTGCAGAAGGTCGATTGAAGGGAGACATTT
The DNA here is from genome assembly GCA_019155195.1 of Avicennia marina. Classification (NCBI taxonomy): domain Eukaryota; kingdom Viridiplantae; phylum Streptophyta; class Magnoliopsida; order Lamiales; family Acanthaceae; genus Avicennia; species Avicennia marina. The sequence continues at coordinate 10,930,157 of CM032763.1, forward strand.
CCTTTCGCAATATCACCCAACCTTTCCTTGAAGATATAGTTGAAAAGAACCACTCTTTTCCATCATTCTACGTGGTAAGGGATGACTTGTTGCATCCTTTGATAAATGGTAACAAGGGAAGGAAATTAGATGCACTGCTTCCCCTCCTCGAGGATAATGCCGTTACCGATGTCGTAAGATTGTGTTCCCTAATAGTTTTTGTTTGCTTTATCTAATTTGGATTATATCTAGTTGGTTCCTTACTGATATAGTTCCTTGTCAAATTTGAAGTTCTCATGCAGTTTCACTTTGGATTGCTTATTAATTGGTATTCTTTATTCTGCAATCTGTATTATGTCTAAGAACAGGCATATTCCTATAAGAAATGCATGAGGAGAGTTGTATCTTGTATTCTTGCCTTCCATTTGTTCATCAATTTAGCAGTTTAGAACTACTGTATGATATGTTCATGTTGTAACTGAGAAGTCCTGATAAACATAAACTAGAGCCACCCCGAAGGATTCCTCGTTCCCAGACCTGTAAGAGGAAATAATATCCTATTATTTGAACATGTCCAGGTTACCTGCGGAGGCTGCCAAAGTGCACACGCTGCAGCTGTTGGTAAGTCATGTCACAGTCATAATATGACTTAACTGCATTGTTTACTTTTCAATCACCTCTTTTCCTGTTGTTTAATAACAAGCACTGATAATTTAATTCTAACTATCTATTTTCATGTGATGCAGCTGTGTCATGTGCAGAAAGAGGATTAAAGTCACACTTACTTCTTCGAGGAGAAGAGCCTCAAACTCTAACTGGCTACAATCTTGTTTCGAGATTGTATGGAAACGTGGTTTATGTTCCCAGATCTATATATGCCAACAGAGAAGAGATGCTTGCTAGGTATGCAAAGTCAGTTGTAGGGCACAACGGATCTGTTATCCGGCTCGCTGATATTATGGAGGCTTCCTACAGAAATCATGCAGCTAGACAACAAAACATTTTGCAAGCAGATCCTGTTACATGTCCAGAAAAATCAAGGAAGATTGCCATCATAAATGAAGGTGCAGGAGACGTAGCAGCGTTATTAGGTATTTAACTTTCCACTATCTTTTCTTTTTTGGAAAATAAGAAATTTCACATTTTTTTCTCATGTTGCAAACTTCGAATGTCCTAGAGCAGTTGAATGTTAACTATATGGTTTCAGGTTGGGTTCCGTGGAGGAATCTCTATGTACTATTTGTTCCTGCAGTGTCATGGAATGGGAGACTGTAAACTTATTTATTCCTAATCAAAAGATAAACCTTTATCATGTTCAATTTTTTATAATTGTTTATTCATTTTTCGAAATTTAACTTTATTTTTGATAAACTACCTAAAAGTTTCTACTTTTTGTTTTAGAAGCATTTGGTGGAAACGAAATTCCTAATTATGCTGATGGGTGGCATCATAATTACTTGACGAATCTGTAGCATGCATAATATTAGCGTGCTTAAGTAGCCATACCTTAAATCATTGTATTTGTTGCCTTCTTGGATCAGTTTGCTCTATTGCTTTGTTGTCTGTTTCTTCTTCTTTTTTCTGCTCATGCTATGCAGTTGGTAACATATTGCACACAGAATGGTGTCTATAATCACTCTTTTTTTCCCGTCTGTTCATGATCTGAGTGTTATTTCTTAGGCTTAGCAGATGCTCAGCGAGACATCGTTGACTTTTACTTTTCTGATAGGTGTCATTCGATTGATACAATACTTGTCCCAGAACCATCTGTTTGGAAAAAACCAGGCACTAAAGATTATTGTAGATGCCGGCACTGGGACAACGGCTGTTGGTTTGGGCCTTGGAGTTTTATGTTTAGGGTGAGCTCTACTTTGGCTTTTGGTATGCTTCAAGTCATCTTTATCTAATTTACAATTACACCTTGTTTAGGTTCTGGATTGTGATAAAGCACTTGATCATTTCTTTGATTTTCTTTAAGGTATACAGTTGCTAAAATTTCTGCTCTCTCTTTTTCACTCCCATTTGAGAACATCAGGCTCCCTTGGGAGGTAACTGCAGTAATGCTGGCTGACAAAATAGATGGCTACAAAGAAAAGGAGCAAATTTTGATATCTGGATTTCTTAGAAGTCTTCCAACTTCCACTGTTGATATAGTCCCGAATGCAGGAAATGTGGGAATTGTGCAGTGGGTAGAGCGCAGCTTACCGAGAAAGTAATCAATCAGCTGATAATTCTTACGTACTCCACGGTGATATGCATCTAGTGTAGGAGTATTAAGTGCACCCTTGCACTTATCCACTTTCTAAATAATGAGGATATATATGCATCTTTGCAGGTTCGGCAATATATTGGAAGGTGAAGTTCAAGAATGCCAAAAAGTAGCAAAGGAAACTGGTATTCTTCTAGATCCTATATACACATTAGCTGCTTGGGATCTTGCAACTCAACTCAGCCAGAATGGGGAAAAAGATACGAAAGTGGTGATGATTCACACTGGAGGAACACTAGGAATGTTTGGACTGGCCCAGCGGTATAGGTCTCACTTCCAAATGCCTGAAGAGAGTGGCAAGCGATGAGAGTTTAATCATTGATGCCTGGACAATTCTTATGTGAGTGTAGTGCAATCAGAAGGATTTTAGTGAAGACCATGCTGATTTGCAAAGGGTCGTTCATTCGGATGCTTTGAGTCCATCTTTTCTGCCCTACTCTGATATATTCCCGAAGCGATACAGGAGTTCATAGCTTAGAACGATTTACTCTGTTCTTCGTGATTGGACTGGCACGTGAAGGATTTTAAAAGTTTGAAGCTTGAACGATGGCCAGATGTGAGCTCGACGATGTTTCGAGATCGAAGCCAAGATAGAAATTCTTAGATGATTCTAGTTGTTTAGCAAAGTTCTATGTACTAGAGTAGCACACGTATTTTATAAATTATAAAATTATTATATTTTAAATAATATATTAAAAATTGAAAGTATAAAAAATATTTATAATAAATATAAAAAAAACATATTTGACATGAGAAGAAATTTGAAAGAAAATATAAATAAAAATGGTAGATTAAAAGACAAGATAGAAAATCATAAAAACAAAATAAAAAATTTAAAATAAAAATAATTATATAATTTTACATCGTATAATTACAAAATATTACTTAACTTAAAAATATAGGTTGGATTCTGGAAGCAGCGTCTCTGGTGCAAAGAGAAGATTGATAGAGATCGGCGCGCCTGACAGAATACAACTTCTGCTAAATGTGGCCGACACATTTACAGATTACATCTTGAGTTAACTTTCAGTGCATATTAATAAAGAATCACATGTTACTCATGTCATGGTTAAGTATTCACATATATCAAACTGTTCTCTGTAGACCAGAGTTTGTGATCAAGAGAGCTGATGAAGATTTTAGGGTTGATTAACTGGGTTGTGATAAACAATTTAAAGCCTTCATTTGTGGTGGTGAATCAGCTATTAAATTCTTCAACATGAAAATCAGACGTACAAGCTGAATTTTCTCACCATCTTGGAAGAAGAAAAGTAGCCACGACTACGTTGGGTTTACCCCAAGAAAAATAAATTTATGCATGAACCCTCTTGGGTATGGTGAAACTTCCAAATTTAAATTACACGGAAGAAGTAAAACAACACTTGAAGACGCCTTGAATCTGGAAACTAAAACTAAATTATAAGCACGTCGGGCTACAAAGCCTTCCCTACACAGTCACACATTGGCCACGAAACGACAAGAGTCCAGAGATTCGGGTGACTGTCATCAGGGGCAATCAGCCAAACCTAGTGGAGCACTTCGGCAGCCTCCGCGAGCGCGGTGGTTATTGGCCAGCTGGGTGGAGGGGCTGGTGATGGTGGTGGCAGCAGCATTCCTGGTAACAAGGGAGGCAAACAAGGATGGTCCTTGGGAACCTTTGCCTTGTGTTGTGTGTGCGTGTCTGTGTGCATGCCCGAGCCAGTTATGGGGCAAACTGAGACTGTTGTGCTTCGTTAAAAGAAGAGTTGATGGGCAGTGGTGGCCCTTCTATCTGTCCTTTCTCCTCCTTTACGAATAGTAAAACCATATTATATACTGAAGTAGGACAAAAAGGGATTTAATAAATATGCACACACTCGAAGTTTGAACTTGCTGTTGGCATGAAATGCATTGTGAACATTTGAAGTCTTTGTCAATTGGATAGACGAGCCACCAAAACTTCTCCATCTTATAAATTAATTACGCGAAGTTGTGTTCAATTATTTATGTTTAGTTAATAGACTGTAACTCCCATGGCTAAAGCCCTTTTTTATTTATTTTTGTTGGTGAATATAGTACCCCCCTAAAACTTCAAAATTTTAACTCACACATTGCTGTTTGTTGTAATTTTATATTCACTTGAAACGCACCATGCTCTAAAAGGCATTACTCTCGGAATTCAATTAAATTCGCCAATTGAAATAATTGTTTTGGACTGGAAATTATTGCCTTGTCCATGAAGATAATTGCCTTTCCTTGAAGTCATACGAAATTTTAAAGCATTGGATAGTACTGTGCAAGTACCAAAAGCTTAAATAACTACTCAAAGATTATGTTTGTTTTCTAAAATTTTAATCTGTATTTTTAAGTATTTTATTTTAAAAATTATATAAAAAATAAAAATAATATTTTTTTTGAACATTGAAAGACGCGCCATGTACATATACATGCATCATGGACGATCCTTTGAGTAAAGTTTCAACTTCTTATTATATCTTCATTTATAGATTGACGGTACATCAACAAGGGCGGCATGCGCACGGTTATCTGTGCGAAAAGGCTATATTTAAAGGCGGCTGATTCAGTGGCAGTGTAGCATCACAAAGGAATGTCATCTGTTGTCGTGCTGTGCTTCAAACCTAGCGTTCCGACCATCTTAAAAGAGGGATGGAAGGGAACGGAGCAGGCGTCACTTTCACTTGCCTTCTTCAACATGGAAAGGTTGGGGGGTGACGAGGGATGGTGGGGCGGTTTATTAATTTTTTATTCTTCAATAAAATAATAAAAATCTGTGGCCTGTAACATTTCGTGAGTAGAATGGGGAACATAAGCTACGGACCTATGAAAAGAAAATATTTATGTGAGTGGAGGGAAGTAAGACAACAACTTGATTGACAATAATCTCTCAACATCAATGCCTTAGCTCATGTTGTAGAACTGTTTCACCCATCGTTAAGAAAAAAGTAAATCAAATTTGCAAGAAAAGGAAATTTTTAGACTAAATTATTGTAGGTGTGAAGGAACATTACATATAATGTAAACTGTGTGACATACTGTATTTACGCACTAGGAATGACCAGTAACTATAGGCAAACCAATATGGGCTCTCTAGTTTCATGTGAAATTGCCAAGTCATGGTCTAAGTAGCAATGTTGATGCATTTGAAAATTTCAAAAATATTCGGGCTAAAAAAATTGCCATGCAGCATTCCAAAGCGAAACCATAACTGTATTATCATTATTATTGATTTTTTAAATTGTTCTCGAATATCTTGAAGAGTCGTGGAAAAATAGGAGGAGGAGCAATTAGGACACTAGAACACGAAGTAACGAAGGCAAACTAGTTATTTGGTTAAATTAAGATTTGGGCGAAGGCGTTGGAAACCTCAATGTTTGGTCAATGTAATCTCCGGTGCACGTGCACCATCCGCACTACTTAATTATTAATACCTTTTTATAGAATACAATTAATACTGTCGTATGCCCAACTTTGTAAGATATGTTTTCTGAAAAAAAATAAAATAAATGAAGACACATACCACACACATTTCCAGTCTATTCTAAAAGACAATGGAGAGATTAAGAAATCTTTAAACAGTAGCCTTACTCGAAACAGGGAGGTTGTGGCAAACAAACGACTTTGGGGAATATGACAAAAAACATTATGAACTATTCACGGCACAAAAAATTGACCCTACAAATGCTTCGTAAAAAGATAAATTTTGGGTAGAATCCAAATTGTTAGAATTTTGAAATTTTGAGGTATCTATTTTTATTGTACAATACATTCTTACCAGCGGATTGAAGAGTTGATAATTCAAAAAAATTTATATGTATAAGTGAATGTATAATGTTGGTCGCATTCTTATATTTTATGTGCAAGTGAATTTTGTTAGAAGATGGAAGATGTGTTTTACACGAAATATTTTAATAATAGTGTAAAATTAAAAAAAATAAATAAATATTGTGATAGAAAGTATAGTTGAAACGTGTACTTTGATTGACTAGAAAAAAGTAAGAAAATGGCATCCAAAAAAATATTTGTTTTGTGGAATGGAGACCCCTTAAGAGAGGGTTGCTTGCTAGTCTTCTGGTCACTGGAGTAATGTGATTAATTAATGGAGTTGTTGTTGCTAATTGGGTTTAATGTTGAAAAGAGCTTCTTAATAATAAGTGGAGAGTACACGTGCAACATATTTCTTATGAAGGTAAACCATCTAAGTAGCATGATTAATGGAGTCGTTGCTGATTTGGGTTAGTGTTGAAAAACATTCAGCCAAGTTTATAACTAATACGGCTTTGAGTTATAACGAAGGTTTCATGAGACTGACCAAAAAGTCGTGACCTAATTCGTTGCTGTAGAATGTCTAAAAATTAAAAGAAATAAATAAATATCTTCCTTCTTATTGTACCTTGAATATAATAACAACTACAGCTAAAATTAATTATTTCACAAGAGAATTAAATATGCCGTGACAGCTTAATATTTTAAACTGTTTTCGTCCTATTAAAATACATAGAATTCATATATATATATATATATATATTATGTTACGAAATTTATTTATATTCAAATTTAAATTAATTAATTTGATCATTATGTTTATTTAGAATCAAATTAAAATCTGTGTACCCACATATACACTCTCACACACACACACACATATATATTTATATTTTATAAATTTAATCACTGTTTGTATATAAGTATTACATTATTTTATAATATAAATATATAAAATAAATCTAAATTTCATAATTAAATATAATTTTTCTGCTTATCTCCGTTAAAAACTTTAATCACACATAGCCATGAAGCTCAAATGGAAATTTGTCGTGTTAATGAATAAATTTTTGTGCGAAATTAAAATAGAAATAATAATAATAATAATAAAAAAAAGAAAGGGTTGTGGATCAAAAAGGGAAATGGTCAAATTGATGTTTGCTTGTATTGTCGTGTCAGCAATGCTGCCACATCTGACTCCATTTGTATGTGGGATATATGCTGTGCATTAAATATCTTGACAGTATGCTCTCATATCAGATCAGATCATGTCAATAACGTTCATTCATTCAGTGGCACGACTGAGATGACGAATAAAGCTCAAATATTTGCATCCACTTTTGAGTCATAATAAATTTATTAGTTAATCATTTTACATATATTAGATATTCACTGCTATATTTATATATATATATATATATATATAATGGAGGTGGTATTAAAAATGAACTTAAAAGAAATTTGCATAAAATCATTTTTGGGGTATAAAAGATTCGTTTAACCAACCTCTTGATTAAAATAAATACAACAATTGACTTCTCTCTTTAGGGGATTCAACATCTACCACAATGCTAATTCAGAGATTAATATTGCATAAATCATAAATAATTTGACTGATCTATCGTCTATATTTCAATTACTATTGCTTACTTTTACAAATATAGAGTGTGGATAATTTACCTACGATCAGGAAATATGGTCATGTAGAGATAATGCTTAAGTTTATTTTGATGTGTAATTTCATATTTGGGACAATATATTTATTGCTGAATTTAAAACTTGATTCTTCGTTTGCTCACCAGAACTCTTGGGCTATGTTTGGAACCCTCTTTTCAATCTTCATGGCTATGTTCAGGAGAGATGCTTGATGTTTAGTAAGAATTGTGTTGGAGTATATATAATATATGTTTAATTATAATAGTTTAATATTTTGATTTATTTAAATATATGTATTAAATATATAATAATAATTATATGATGTGATAGTATATGGAGATAATGGTTAATTTTTATGATGTAAATATATGTAAATGTGAACGTATATGAGTATATGTGTATAAGTATTGATTTAATTGAAAATATTTGTAATAATTTAAAAATAATTAGTTAATTATACATGTATGGAAAAAAAATTTAAATTTGAATTTAGGTAAAAATTTTGTTAAATTATATATTTGGTTATATAGAGTTTGATAGGGCAAGTCGAGATTAAAGAGTAACTACCGAACGTAGCCTATGTATCCTATTAAACTCTATAAGACTAAACATATTATTTAATAAACTTTCATCAAAATTTAAATTTAAATTTTTCTTCTTTTCATATATAATTAATTAATTATTTTTCAATCATCACTTTTATTTACAATTAAATTAATATTTATATACGCGCTCGCGCAACGCACATATATACCTTAAAAAATAATCTTTATTATTATATACGATTATATTATTCAATTTCTATTGTATATTTTAAACGTATGTAAATACAAAATTTCATATAAATAATATTATTTATCTTTTTAAAATCTTTCGCTAGAGTGTTAAAAAGTTAATATTGTACGTGTTGTTGGAACAAGTAATGCAATACACACGCATGGTGGAAAATTAAAAGCAAATACACAAAAAATTATTTACATGACTCTCCTACATTTACTTAGCTTTACCCAAAAAAATCTACAATCACAATAGATATAAAAAATTAGATCTAGTTGCAAAATTATACTCACTTAAGTGAAAGTCTATTTGGCCATCAACTTTATTGGCATGTTCGTAGCCTAGCATGCATAAGCCACGGCTTCCACTTCGATCAAAATTCTTTACTGGCCTAAATTTAAATGTTGATCGCAAATCTCGTGTCCAAGGATGTTGAAAACAATTAAAATATTAAGATGGATGTTTGATGGAATATATTAGTCACAAAAAACTATTCTTCACTTAAAGATGTTCTTATTTTTTTTAATTCTCTCTACGTGGTTTTCTCAATTCATAAGTTTGACACTCAATTTCATGAACTTCCCATGCTTTTAGTGTTTAAAATCGTCCATATATATCAACCTTGATGATAAAATCAATCTACAAGTAAATCCAGTTGATTTACTTCAAAATTCCCGAATTTATTACTTACTAGTTGGAGGACGTGGTATGATAGATTTGTAATTTTCCTTTCTTCATAATTCTCTGCAGTCCAGAATCATTCCATATAGGATTTGATAATTAAACTACAAATCTTAGACATAATATCCGTGATTCATTTGGTTGAGGGAAAGTCACTCCATATCTTCATAAATTAACCAATTAATCTCATCAAAATATCCACAAGAAATCTTTAAAAAATCAGCAAAGAACCTGAAAATATCTTCAGATTTGATAAAAGAAACACTTCCAAAACTAGCAATTTAAATAAGGAAATTTTTCGTGTAGGATTTGTTGCAACACTAATTTCCATAAATTTAAAATTGTTGAGTCATATGCCAAATAAACATTTACACGAGCAATTGAGGATTGTGTCAAATAATAACAATCAAGCAACGCGCGCCACTAATATTTTCATTTCAAATATATTACTGATTCTAACATAATTTTCATCGGCATCATCCTAACATAACTCCTCTCCCAAACACAGCTTTGAAAATTATTAAATTAGCAATATCTACAAAAAATTATGATAATTGATTCTATCAATAATATTAATTAACGGCACAATCTCAAGCCAATGAAGTATGGTTGGCTACGTAGTTTTGTGACGCGAGAGAGACGTCACCAGTTGTGTTTGGAACACTGTATTATACCTCACAATATTCTTTTAAATTTTATATAATTAAATATCTTACACTATAAAATTCTTATCTGAAATCAAATTTAATTTTGTTTCTTACATATATAACTAACTAATTATTTTCATTTATTATATTTATTCAGAATCAAATTAATGCATACACACACATATACTCATATTTATATATGTATCATATAAATTAATAATTATTCTTCTATATTATCAATATCATTTAATAATTATTAAATATTTTATACATTTATAAATAAATAAATTTACATAAATAATACTATTTATTTCATCAAATCATTATTCTAAACATATTATTTATTTTAATATAACTCTCACCCGTATATCAATCATAATGTTTGCTTCATTTGTGTTATCATGATACAAGACCCAAATTTCATCCAGAGTTGCACCGTCACACGCATGGTGAGATATTTTTAATGTATGAGCAAGAGAGCAGAACAATTACGAGGGATAGAACTTGAGTGATTATTAATTATTAGTCTATATATTACAGCAGGGTTAACTTGATTAACTTGATTTTTGCTGTATATTAATGCATGATTATGTTGACTTTTTTATCTGTATGTATGCATATACACTAGGGGTGAGATCGAGTCGAGTCGTGGTATACTCGAGCTCGACTCGACAATGTAACAGTGGAGCTCGAGCTCGAGTCGAGCAGATGAGCTCAGCTCGAGCTCGAGCTTGAAACTAGATTGAGTAACTCGAGCTCGAGCTTGAGATTGGATTGAGCTCTCGAGCTCGAGCTCGAATAGATAAAATTAATTAATCGGAAATATATTTGTAAAATAATAAATGTCCAAAATGCTATGAGATGAAGACTTATTTACAAAATTGCCATCGAGTAGAGTTACTCGAAACTCGTCGAGTCGACACAGAGTCAACTCGAACTCGACTCGTTAAGTCACTCGAGTAGTTCGAGCTCGACAATACTCGAGCTCGAACCGAACTTTGAGTCGAACTACTCGACGAGTCGAGTCGAGTAGCTCAACTAACTCCCAGCCTTAATATACACGTGCATATATGTAAACTTTATAAATTAATTATTATTTTTATATACAATCTAATTATTATTAAATATTTTATATATTTATAAATAAATAATAATATTTATTTTATCAAATTATCATTCTAAACATACCGTTCTTTCAAACACAATTTTTATCAAATATTATTCATCGTACCTGCTACGTTAGTTTTATTACGATGCAAAGACAAAATTCATCAAGATTGGTACGGTCACGCGCATGGTGATATATTTTTCACGTATGAGGGAAAATAATAGAAAAGTTAAGATTGATAGAACACCAGTGATTATTAATTAGTGTATATTACATTAGGATTAACTTGATTTTTGCTGTATATTAACGTACGATTAAAAAGTTACATTAACTTGTTTGTATATACATGCATGTATGTGGTATATACATGTGTGTTGCTAACTTCAGTCGCATAATTCTGTAACGCTTTTATTTTAGTATTTCATATTTTTTATTCTTTTCTGCTAAATATTTTGTTTATTTTCAAATTTTATAATTTAAAAATAAATACTTAATTATTATATATTTTAATTTTTTTTATTATACATAATTTTTAAAATAAAAATTTTAAAAATATATACTAAAATTTAAAAACCAACGTTGAAAGAGCATGTGGGTGGTCGAAAATACCAACATGGATGTACCCCCAACGATCACCTGCAATTATTGTTTAGATATCTGGAGATAGAGATATAGGACGCTTAACTGAATCCCAAACACGTGTACGGTCAGGGTTTGACTCTCCCCTCCCATAATAAACACATATTTATATGATGCCAACAAATTTATGTAAATAAATAATTAGTTGGTCACGAGTAAATGAATTTTACAGTTTTCGTTCCAAATTTTATGCTATAGATTATAAACATTTAACATTCGTGAAAAATTATAGCCATTTTAAATTTTATTATATATTAGTCAATATTGCAGGCTCATGAGTGTTTGTGCTTATTTATTAAAATTACATATATTATAATAAAATATTAACATAAATTATTTAATTACATATTTTTGAAAAAAATGAAAAACTAGTGGTAATAACAAATAAGGATAGAGTAAATTAGATGTTAATTATATAAAAGACAGAAAGAATTTAAAATAATAACATTGAAGAAAAAAAATACTAAAGCTATTTTAATTCTCTTATATTCATCATCAAAAGTAGCTATTAGAAACAAAGGCAATGTTTGTTTTTCTTTTTGATACATATTTTTAAGTGCGTTTTTATTAAAAATAATGTAAAAATAAAAAGTATAAAAAAATAAATTTTAAAAAATATAATAACCATAATATATATTTTTGAGCCTGTAAAATAAAAACAAACATTACATGAATAGGGATAAATTTAGTTACGACGAGGGATGGAGCTGTAATATGCAGTATAGACATCATATTATTTGTTCACATAAATTATTGTCTTTATATCTTTAAAATATTGCCTAATTTCCTTGTAAATCATGTACAGTCTTGTCACATAATTGGACATGTAATTGGTAATCGCGAATAAATTTATTCTTATTATAAACTTTGTTACCCAGAAATTACATATAAATAAGACACCATTATTCAATCTCCAATAACCCACACAAAACTTAGGATAACAAATCATTAAAGCGTAACAGGAAATAGCAATTTAGCAAACAGCCTTTTTTTTTTGCATAATTAATTTTAGCAAACTTTCTGTTGTTAGAAAAAAGAGAGTCGCGTAACACAGTAACAGGCAAATTCCTTGTTCTTTATAACATTCTCGTTTCTCTGTCTGTCGTTCTCCTCCTATCTCTCACACACACACACACAACACACATACTACAGCAAGGCAGAAGATTCAACGGAGACTCTAGAGAGAGACACATATAGACACAGAGTTTATCCTTATTAGGGAAACGAGACCTAGAGAGAGAAAGAACCAAAAGATATGAACTGGAATTCCGCCCAGCGGGTCTTTGGGACCAAATACCCTCGCCGGTGAACCTCTTCTCCGACCGGTCTCTTGCTTGTGTAAACCCGTGTCACGACGATGAATGAGCCCGGTTTTTCGGGGATCCCTGCTCACCACCTCGACCCCGGGGCTCAAGAATTCTTCCCGACGCCCTCTCTACCCTCATTTCCACCTCAAATTATTTACCACTATCCTCCGCCGTTATACGACATGGGATACGTAGGGCCGCAGTTTCCTCCAGCTCCGGCGCTTGTTAGCGCCGCCGCCGAGCCACCGCCACCGCTGCCAGTTTCTTTGCCTCCATCTTCGACGACGCCGTCCCGAACTTTGCTTCTCAGCATGGTGCCGACTTCCGTGAGCGAATCCACCGTGCGGCGGGAATTGGAAGTCTTCGGCGACGTGAGAGCGGTGCAGATGGAGCGTCGGCGTGAGGGTTTGGTGACAGTGCATTTCTACGACGTGAGAGACGCGCAGGCGGCGCTGATGGCGATTCAGGAACAGCACATGCAGCAGCAGTTCCGCCTCGGCTGCCACTACGACTCCGTCTTCAACAATTCCATTGCAGCAATGCCAGTTGCGCCGCCAGTGCCGCCTCAGGCGGCGCGTGGGCTCATTCAAGGGCAGGTCGTATGGGCACAGTTTACTTCACCGGTGACTTCTGGTCTTCCTGATGGAAACAATCAAGGAACCCTTGTTATCTTCAATTTGGACCCCGTTGTTTCTGCTTCATACCTCAAAGAAATTTTTGAAGCCTTTGGTATGATTATGATTGGGATTTTGATTATCAACTCTCTTTCTGTCTATTATAAATTTATCTTAGACTAGATTGGGTGGATCCGATGAATGTTCATTCGCCTTGCGAAAGGGTTCTTATCCGGTGAGATTAGGTTGGGGTAGAGTTGGAGTGTGTGTATCTACTCGAAGTGTTTTTATCTTAATTTGTTGCCAGACTTGTTCAGGGTGGTAATTGTGAGACACATGAGATCTTTGTGAGATTTTGTTTGGTAGACACATGCTTGTTCGAAGTGTTCTCCTTAATTGAGGTGTCATTTCCTACCGACCATATTAATGTGAAAATAAGGGTCTTTTTTATGCGTTATTCTTGATGGATAGATTTAATGCGATTATTATGTCTTGTTATTTGTTTTGAATGATTTGTTGCCAAAAGGGCCCGTGAAGGAGTTGAGAGAGACGCCAAACAAAAGGAACCAAAGGTTTGTGGAGTTCTGTGATGTGAGAGATGCTGCAAAGGCTATGGCAGGAATGAGTGGGAAGGAAATCTACGGCAAGAACGTCGTGATTGAATTCAGCAGACCTGGTGGCCAATGCAAGAAGTTTTGGAAAGGCCCTCCAACTGGATCTCCGGGTAAATTATTCAGTTGTCCGTCTCCTTTCAATAATAATTCATCGAGAAACGATTTGAAGTGTTCTCCGCCCTCGATTCGGTCACCACTGCCGTCGGAAGGTGGACCGTCTATCCGGTCCACGCCGCTGCGATATCATCGTTCCAAAGGAAACCCTAGTGGGAGTGGGAGCAAGAGTTCGAGCAGTGGATCATCACTCCATGAACCACTGTCCAATTCATGCATCAGCGGGCTTAATGAGGAATGCTCAAGTGTAAGGCCAAACAAGAAGAGTAGTTTCAAGAAAAGCAACAGCGCAGTCTCCGATAACGGTGGTGGAACTTCCAAGCAGTCGGGCCACGGTGGATACAGGCCGTGGAAAGGCGGTGTTAGAGGAAGGCACGGAAAAGATCACGATCCACGCTTTCTTATAAACGAAGGGGCGATTATGGAATCGAATTGCAAGGATTCCAGAACCACTGTCATGATCAAAAACATCCCTAACAAGTACAGGTGCTGGTCTTGTCTTTCTTTCATTTGCTCTGTTCCTCTTGCCTTGCTTGTTTCCTTGGCCAAAATATTCTGATTATGCTATATATACTCTCCTTCCAATCCCATCAATTAAGAATATAGTAGAATATTAAGAAATATATTTTCGTGAAGGAAACATTATTTGGTATTTGGTGCGTAGCTCCTTATTTTATTATACTGTATTTTCTTTTCATCTTTAGTTCTTTGACTTATATTTCATTTGTTTTTTCGGCGAATGTATGCAGTCAGAAGCTGCTGCTGAACATGCTGGACAACCACTGCATTCACTGCAACGAACGGTTGGCCGAGGCCGAAGATCAGCCCTTGTCCTCTTACGACTTCGTCTACCTTCCCATAGATTTCATGTGATTATCTCTACCCTCTCCTTTCTTACCTTTTGGCAATTAATCTGCTTTAATATTCTTGAAACCCTGGTCTCTATGCATAAATGCTGTAATCTTGCTGATTTCTTTTACTTGGTTTGCGGCGAAAATTAGCAACAAGTGCAACGTGGGATACGGGTTCGTCAACATGACTTCCCCCCAGGCAACTTTAAGACTCTACAAGGCCTTTCACCGTCAGAACTGGGAAGTCTTCAGTTCCAGAAAGATCTGCGAAGTCGCCTATGCAAGATTGCAGGCACGTACTTACATGTTTATGTTCCATTTTAAAGTTTACATTGTGCAAATATATGGAGAAGTGAAATGATTGTAAAAAATGGATGAAAAGGGATTAGAGGCATTGAGAGAGCATTTCAAGAACTCCAAGTTCCCAGGCGACGCCGAGGAATACATGCCGGTGGTGTTCTCACCCCCGCGAGACGGCCGGATTCTGCCTGATCCCGTGCCTATATTCGGTCAAGATGGGGATGGCCCGCCGCCGCTCCCACCATCTCCACTGTCATCCGATGCCAGTTCAAAGGAACGAAGTCGGTCAGGAGTTAATGGCCCCACTGACAGTGCCAGCTATGATGAGGAGGACGAGAGTGACGGCTGCCGCGGCGGCGACCGAGTTGGAAGCTGCAGCTTTGATGGAAACGAAGACTGAAGAGGAACAATAAATGAATATATGCATGATCTTCTTCACGCTTATCGAAGCCCTAGTCACGTAGACACAATACCCCCGTGCCTTAACTTCATTTCCATCAAGAAATTGTCGTTTCATCTTCAATTTCCCACCTCCCTTTGTCTAGCCACAACTAGCCAATGAGCTTCCTTGTTGAGCTCCGAGCCCTCGTCTGTCACACCATTCACGACGACGCACAGGCGAGCAAGCATTACAACGTACTCCCTATTCTCGTTACTCGAGAGTCTGTGTGTCAAAATATTAACTTCCAATGTTAGCAGTATAGGTTGGGCTTATAGCTTCTGGTTTGCATCTTAGTTTTAGTGGAAAAATTTCTTGGCGTTGAATTTTTATTTAGTGGCTGTTTTATAGTGCAGTATTTTATTTTCCTTTGTTTTTTAATGAGGATTTAGAGTGACAATGAGGGTGCGTTGGAAACATTGAAGCATCCATCAATAGGCGCTTTGGACGTTTGAATTCCAATGAAAAGATAGAAAAAACGGAGTGGGCCACCGCCAATCGCGCCTGGCCGTTACTTTCAATTGAAATCGTTGTTTGTACGTACGGGATTGCGTGCTTCCAATTCTTCGATTTTTCTATTGGTTTTTTGTTTTTCAATTTCTTGATTTTTACAATCCTGAATTGTGTACACGGTTTTAGAGCGTTAATGCAATTACGTGAGGATAATTATATTTTTATTTGTAGTGTAGTTAGGATTTAAAATGATGCTAATTTGATGTGTGTGTGTAATAAGATGTCAAATAATTTCTAGTTAAGAGGATGAGGAAAGTGCATTAGTTTTTCTGGCTTTGTCAATGTATGAATATGATATGATAATATCTTTCATATAAATGGACTAACCTCATTTCTCCTTGATGTATGTGCATATAAAAGTGTAATGAGAAGATAAATTCCATCATTCTCTAGAATGTATATATGTATGTATGTATATAAAGTCAGATTGATCAGGGCCAGCATTTTTTGGTTGTCATAAAATAAATTCAATAGGTTTCCCAGTAATTACCATGTCTATTTGTTTTGATTGCTGGCGTGTTTTGTAAGCATATTTTGCTTTTAAAAGAATAAAAATATAAAATTTAAAATGTATAATAATTGGAGTGAATATAGTTTAGTGGTGAAAGAAACGTAGCCTATCCCTTTTCCAGTCGCGAAGGTGAAGTGGCTTTGGTCTTAAACGTGGAATGTTGAGTGTCAAACATGCACAAGTTGTTTCAGAGATCTATATCGATAACACAATTATGAGTGGTCTAAACGAAAAATCCACAAATGCAATATTTATAGAAGGTTGGCAGTCTGCCTCAGTCATTCAAAACGAGGGATTTTCCTACAAAATTTCCTTTTATTGTGAAGAAAATTATCAAAGAAAGAAAAAGATAAAAAGATGTCCTGGTCGTTTTTCTTGCATGTGTTGTGGTCAAACAATGAGACAGTGCATGATAATGGCAAATGCAGAGTCCGACCAGGTGGGAGTCTGAAAGCCACAAACATGTGCAGTGTTGTTTTGCGGGGAAATCTTCAGAGGTGAAGAGGACTCAAAGATACGGCAAGCCTTGGGGCCAGCTGCCGAGTACTCCCGGTGGGTCAACTGCTGATGACACAAGCCTGCCTCATAGGAGTGGAGGTCAGCTCGGTTATCCATGCCAACAAATAGGCAAAAGGAAAATCAAACCATTAAGGAAATTAATGATTTTCAAGCCGGAGGTAAAATTGTAATTAGGACATCATTAACTAATTCATTAATGTGCCGTTGCGGTAGAGTATATATCACGTGTCCTTGTTATTACAAGGGCCCCGTAATGTTGGGAGTGAGCCCTAGCTTGTTTTTTCTGTACCTGCAGTCAACTCTGCGTGTGAAACGTGTGCCTGCCCTCCATTAAATGCCTACTGTCACAGAACCGCAGCTCCCCCTTTTCATTTTGCCAGTGTTTATCATTTTACCATATCCATTTCTCCGTCGATAATGATCTCGTGGGGTTTTGCCACGTGGCGTCTCTCTCTCACTCTCTCTCTCTCTCGCCCACCTTTTTTCTGTCGAGCCATGTCGTGATCTTTGTTTGTTTGTTTGTTTTTCGTGGTTGGTCTTCTTGCTCTGGTTTTCTGTTTGGTTTGATCTATGTTCTCGCAACAGCTCCAACCTCGTATGACCCGTTTTTTTTTTTTTTTTTTAAGAATTTGAGAAAACGAAATTCAAGATTTTAAGAGAAAGTAAAAATATGAAATTTGTTAAAAAATAAATAAATAATTGAAAAACAAAAGAATTTAAAGTAAAGTTATAATACGAATAAATTCACATTGTATGAACAAAATACGTCCAAACACAATTATAATTGATGGTGCTTCGGGGCTGGCAGGGGAAAACCCTACTTTTGTCATACGTAACCATCATGGATCAGCTTTTGCAAGAGGATATTTGCGTATGCATGTCTATATGAATGTATTGTCTGTCTTCACCTAATTGATTTTATTTCCTTCCCAATAAATGTTAAATCTCTGATACACAAGTGATGTTTGATTTAGAAAAAGTGATAGTTGACTGTACAGAATTTTGATTTGGGATTAGATATATACATATTTATTTGATTTGAAATGGAAACTTAGTACAATGAAAATAAGTGGTTGTGTGTTTTCCTTTTGCACTTGATTAAGGGTTATTTGGTCCTTGGAAAAAATATTACTTAAATCATCATTTTGTCTCAAATATTAGCTCTAATGAGCACAAGAACAAGGGCAAAGAGAATCTCTGGCTCTTAAAGCGAGGAAGAAGTTGGACTGTTTAAAGAAACGAGGTTTGCTTAAATAATGGACACCACGTTATATTTAAGGAAATCAAATATTAATTCACATGCTTTTGTCTCTACCCTTTTCAAAAATAGCCCAGCTAATGTTTGGTTTAAAATTTTCATTCCTTCTTGTTCAATTAGGATTTTATCAATTTTAACAGACAATTCAAAAATATTTATTTAAATTTTAATTTTATATTATTATTCATTTCGTATATATTAAAATTTAATAATGACATCTATCAAACTCACATGCATACGCATACACTTACATTATATATATTTTGATCCTAACTTTAATTATTATCTTTATATATTATTGTATCTATCAATGATTATATATATACAACTATATAAATGTAAATAAATTAAAATTTTCATCTCATAAAAATTTTATTACCAAACACAATTTTTATTCCTAATAAAATCCCATTATTTTCATCTCTCAACAAATATTAAATCAAACTTGCCTCAATATCCTTATCCCAAGAAAAAGACAGAAAAATGAAAGAAAGAAAACATGACCTCAATAATTCCCTTTCGATGCTCCTCTAAAATTTACTATCACTTTAAATTATATAGAAATTGAAACAGAAAAAAAAAAGGATTTTAGCATTCAGAAAGAATTGTAGCAAAATAATTATGCAATGAGGTAAATTCAACAACTGAGGTTAAGGATCATTACACAATTCATCATTACGTCAAGCCAGGTCCTAACAAACCATTGCAAGTCAAATGATCACACTTCAACAAAAGTAAAAGGAACATAAGTAGAAATGCAGTAAAATAAGCAAAAGCATCAGCATTAGGGAACTCAACAAACTCCCCATCAATTCCATACCTGAGCCATCAGCCCCCTTGGGAACTTTTCTCCCTTTGTGCTATATTTGCCGAAGGCCTGCAGTCGGGTAGGGGACCAATCATGGTCAAGTTTGTGAAGGATCAGCTACATCAGCTGGTGAAGTGGCAAGCTCAGCATGGGTAGCAAATTCAGGCTCAACAGTCGGTTCTAATTCATTAATAGGATTATCAACAGGAGTAGACTCTTCAAATTCTGGATGTGCGGGTTTTGAACTGGCTGGTTCTTCAAGAGCTATCAATGTTGCAGGTGGTATTGCAACATGACTTTCAACATTGTGCAGCCCAGCCTGTAAGTTGATAAATTTGAGTAGCAAGCACCCTCTTACCCGTCAGTAATGAGTTAAAGGTTCTGAGTATTTGCTACTGAGAAGCAGAGGGATTAACAGCAGGTTCTGTGAGTCCAATTTCCATTAACCTTCCCAATTAGCCCAAAATTTGGTCTCTAAAGCAGGATCTCCAGATCTTGCTTTACATCAGTCTTTTCCAACATTATACTTGGGGTTAATCACTATTTTTGTGATCAAAGTAGGAGAGGGAAGGTGTGTAGAGACAGTCTCACGTCCAGCATAATGAACAATAACATGAAAAATAACAAAGCCCAAATTTACCTCAGTGTCAATCACTAGATTATATAACAGAATAGTCACCTCCCTAGTCACCAATATTACATTTATTGTCAGCAACCGGTTAGTTGTCCCAAACTTACACAAAAGAAAGAACTTTATGGACAATAATGAGGACTACAATTATTCAGTTATGGCCATTTTCTCAACATTCCACCAGTCAAAGTATGCACCATGTCATCAAAATCAACGATGTGGTTGGGTAAATAAGTGGAATCAAGTGAGGAAAGGGCCGTCCACAAGGTTATTATTAACCACATTTGGAGGGAATTTAATCAACTTCTCTCTCATATATACTTTATGATACCAAGAGGAATCAACTTCATCCACTTTCTTCTCCAAATTGGCATAAAATTCATGCACAATCAAAGCAATGTAATGATCATAACAAGTAACAGATAAATAAAGGCCAATTCTTTTCAAGAATGTCGGAAACTCTATTTTAGTGAATGTTCCCTTCTGAATAATCTTTTCAACAATAAAAGAGTGAAATTCACTGTTTCGATTTTATGGCCAGACTTCTTAGGAACGACGAGTTCCTCCACTATTTTGGCTTCATCCCTTTCTTGGTCCAATTTGGCATCCCCTTTTCTTTTGTTAATTTATTTTTCTGTGCCCTTGATTCATTCTTTTGCTTGGAAGGTCCCTCTTGTGCTTTTCTTTTTGCATTCAAAATCTCAGACAAGGAAACACATTCTTGTTCATTATTCAAATCAGGGTTTGCTGCCTCCATTGTTGGAACATTTTTCTTGTTGATCTAGTAGTTGATTTTCTATTCTTTCCAGTGTTGGAATCTCCCCTACAAGAGCTGGTCCACTACTTCTTATATGGTGACTCACTGGTTCAGAGGGTTGTGGCCTTGGTCGCCTATGTTTTGTATTAGAAGGCATGGGATAAACAGTTTTCAGTGGAGTTCTTCTATGGGCAGTTTTATCGGTGCCATCCCCAACTCTTATTGCTCTTTAGCAGGATTTTCTGAAACCTTATGTGGAGATGGTGTTCTTTCAGATGACCGGGATCTAGGCAGCATCGACTGTGATGGTTGAGAAGAGGGTTTGGCCATTGTTTCTTGTTGTTCTTTGGCTGAGTTTTGATTTGGCGAAGGCAAACCACCTTCCATTCTCTTTCCAAGCTTGCTATGAGAATGGTTGCAACGGTTGCTGTTTTTCTTGAGAAGTGGAGTAATAAAGATAATGATCATGCCTCAGCAATTTTCAGTACGTGATTATGATCTGGTAGGATGCCATAATGACTGATTTAAACATTTCAGTTACCATTAATAACCGTATCTAGAATAAGTAAACGCATTAGCGAAACGAAAGAAGATTCTTGATCACAAGGACTCCAATAATAAATGTATTGCACATGAGTCCTTAAAGTTTTCCTTTTTATCACTCTGAACCTGGCAGAAATTAGATTAGGCACAGACACAGTGATTTTATGAGAAAATCAAACCCAATCCCATCCATTCGCTTTTGAATGTGTCTACCATTTTGCAGTGACCAAAATAGTTTTATTTTCCACATATTTAATTACGAAGTAACTTCTAATATCAATGTGTTTTGTTCTAGAGCATTGAATTGGGTTATTTGTTATGCCTGTTTGACTCTGTGATACTCTTATTATCACAGAATATAGTTAACATATTTATGTTCACACTATAGTCATTTATCATTTGCTTCATCTATAGTAGTTGAGCACAACAATTTTCAACTGTTATATATTTTATTTCTGTAGTAAAAAATGATTTGTAATTTTATTTTTTGCTATACAATGATACAATTTTATTTTCTACAGAGAAATAGCCTTTATTGGTACTTTTACAATCATCACAATTTCCAACCCAATCGACCTCGGTATAACCCACCAAACTAACTCTAGAATCCTTTAGTATACCATAGTTCAAGTTTAATTGTAGAGTTGATATACTTGATGGTTCTCTTCATTACTCTCAAGTGACCCTCTTTTATCTTACACAAAACCTATGTTGAAACATTGGTCATGTCTACTTGTAGACAACTATAATACCCTCCCAATCATACTCTTATAAAAACTTTCATAAATAGCTTTTCCAATTTCATCCTTATGTAGTTTCACATATGTTGTTATTAGTGTTGCAACATGTATGCCACTTTCCGAACCAAATTTCTTAACAAGAATTGTAGCATATTTACATTGCGAAATGAGCATACATTTCTTCATTTACTTGACTTGAAGCCCTAGGAATACATCATTTCACCAACCATATTCATTTCAAATTCATTTTGCATCCTTGTCCAACAATATTAGTGAGGATGAGCAAAAAACAAAGTTATTTACATATACTTGAGTAATAAGAATATCTTTGATGCAACATTCCACAAACAACATTTTATTTGCTTTCTCTCGTTTGCATCATTCTTTTAAAAGAAATTTGTAAGTTGTTCATACCAAATACGAGGAATTTATTTCAAATCATACAATACTTTCTTACATTTGTGGACATAATTAGGATGATTTAAGCTTACAAAATTTTTGATTGCTCAACATAAACTTCTTTATTCAAAAAGTTATTTAGAAATGCTCTTTTTATATCCATTTGAAGCAACTTAAAATTAGTGAACAAGCCATTGTCAAAAATAATCCTATGACCTCAAGTTGAGCTATAAGAGGAAAATTTTTATCGAAGTCAATCTGTTCAACTTGAGTATATCCTCGAGCCACTAAGTATTGTTAAAATTCACTTTTTCCCGATTATGTTAGCATAAGGTCTTTGAACGGGTGTCTAGACATTGTATTTTTCAAGCTAATTCAACTCCTTTTGCATAGTCATTACCCATAACTCATCTTTTGAAACTTCATCAACATTTTTTTGGTTTAAAAGTAGAAACAAAACTTGAATAACCAGTTAGGTCATGATAGTTTACCTTAAGGATGTCTTAAGTTCTTCTTTAATCATTCAGGTCATTAATAATGACATCAATTGGTTGATTTTTGCAAATTTTAGAAAAGGTTTTTGGATCATTACTTGAATTTAGATCATTATTTGATGATGTTAGACTTGTTGTTACAACAATTTGTTCTGCACTTAAGTCATTATCCTTTGGAGGGTGACTTTCAACGATATTAGATGAGTCTTTATCCTTTGGAGGTTGATTTTTAGCCATATTAGGTGAGGGATCTTTATCTTCTAGATTCCTTGCTGCAATCTTAAAATCTTCATGCACCAATTCATCAACATTAATAGCCACATTGATTGTCTCCATCGCAGACATCATTCTAAAGTTGTACAGTTGTACACTCAATATGCTATACTAGTTGTGGAGTAACTAAGGAAAAATCTTTCATCACATTTGAGAATTTTTCAATCTTCTCATGATCCTTTATGATATGACGTTTACTTTTAAAAATGTGAAAGTAGGCTATGCTCAGTTTTCTCCCTTTCTAAATCTTATAGTGCATCTTCATTGAGACACTTTTAAGATACACTTTGTTGATAATGTAACAAGTCATATTGATTTATTATGTCCATCATTTAGAGTTAATTTCTTTGGTAGCAAGTATAACTCTCACCATCTCTTGTAGAGTTCTATTTTTATGTTCAGCAATTCTATTCTATTATAGAGTTTTGAGTGAAGAGTACTCATGTTGTATTCTATTTTTACAACAATATCGAGCAAACTGCTAGTTCTTGAATTCTCTACTATGATTACTACAAATTTTTATGAATTTTTTTTTGTTGTTTCTCTCTCTCTCTCTCTCTCTTTTTTTTATTACAAGTTGATTGCATAGCTTCTTGAAGGCATGGAAAGGACTTGGTTTTTCCTTTAAAAACTAAAGTAAACCTTGAATAATCATCAACACACCAAAAAGTGTACCTTTCCCTACAAGTACTAGCAACATTTATAGGAACCATCAAGTCCTTATGCAACAATTCTAACACCCTCGATTAAGGGCGGAACTGAGCTAAGTTAAGCCCAAGTAATATCCTACTCAGAACTTGACTTGCAATGAGCTTTGAAGGACTCGAGCTCAAACTTGGGTCGAGAAGTCGATCTTGAGCTTGAGTTTGCTCGGTATTTTACAAAAAAAAAAAAAAGAAAGAAAAACATGGATGCTATCAACAAGATTGAACCCTTTCCATTTTGGAAATTTGCTATTTACAATTAACAATACCACCACCAGGCTAAACACTTACATTCCATCAAATTAGGCTATGCTATACTACTGTGTGGGGAATCAAGATTTAAGAATGGGATTTGGTGCTTTCGAGTTAGAGGTCTTGGCTTAGGATTTGGGAAAGAAATCACTAAAACACCCTCAAGCTTGAGCTACTTAGTCAAGCTTAAGCCTAGTTAAAAGGGGATTGAACTCGACTAACTTTACAGGTCAGGTCAAGCATTGACAAAGCTGCTTGACAAGTTGAGTCGAGCAGTTGGGTTTGCTAACAGCCTTACCCTTGATGTGTTTAGTTGTTTCATTTTTTTTTTTTTTTGGATTGGCTTTGCTACTATCTAAGCTAACAAAGTTTACAAATTTGAGATAAAATTTTGGATAGTATAAGTAATCCATAAACTACTCAGCTTCAGAGAGTTTCACTAAATCAAGGTAATTTATGTGGCCAAGTCTTTAATGTTATCCCATACTATCTTCTTTGATAGACTTTAGGCAAGATGACATACTATTAAAGGTGTAGTAATTGTCATCACTCATTAGACCTTGTTAATAAGTATACACTTATTATGATAATTGTACACGCAACATTGATTTTTTTTTGTAAATTTTACAAACAAATTCTGTTCATAAAACCGACATATACTTAGCAAATTTATCTTTAGATAATTTACATGAAGAACTAAAAATTTTGACATTCCATCCACTTGGAGAGTCCCATTTCCACTAGTCGACACCTTTAGCCATCACCAAAAGTCATATATCCACTTGCCAAGGTTTTGTAATTAGAAAGGTTATCTTTATTACATGTTTTGTGTTTGGAGTACCTACCATTAAAGTTCTAGGTCTCATTTGAACAAGCTCATAAAAAAGTATAAGGAACAAGACATTTAAGCGTAGATTTCTTAACCCAAACCTATGTTGCGAGATTTCTGTTACCTCTTTTGTTGCCAATATAGGGTCCAACATATCCACCACACAGCATGTGTTTTATTAATGCGAAGCATCTTTCAATTGGATGTCTAAATTTTCTACGATAACTATAGAACGTTTTCACCCTTTGCTTCTTACTCTTTTTGGATCTTCTCGACGTGGTCTTTAGATTTAGAGTTTTTGATGTAGTCTTCTTGATAAACTTTATGTCCTTATTCTTTTGAAGATTGCTTTCATTTTTGTTGCCAATTCAAGTTCCAACATATCCACCACGCAGCAAGTGTTTGATTAATGCGAAGCATCTTCCAACTGGATGTCCCAATTTTCTACAATAACTATAGAAGGTTTTCACCTTTTGCTTCATACTCTTTTTGGATCTACTCGACGTGGTCTTTGGATTTAGAGTTTTTGATGTAGTCTTCTTAATAAACTTTATCTCTTTATTCTTTTGAAGATTGCTTTCATGTTTCTCAAAAAATCCCAAACTAGTTCGATCTTTTGCTACTTTTCCCATGGAAAGTACATTATCCAGTTTTTTTTTTAAGAATTTAACTTGTTCAGAGTGACTTCAACTTCATCTGCTCTCTTCTTGGTCTCATAACACACAATTTTAAGTCTTTTGCATTCAACATTAAACTTAAGATTTGTGTCATTTAAGTTGTAGTTTTCTTCCCCCAAATTTCTTACCTTTTCTTTCAAGGCATTGTTCTTAGATTGTAGGGATAACGACTTTTCACGTGCCATCTAGTAGGTAGTTAAAATATCCTCTTCATTATTGCTACTGCTATACTTGGATTGGTCATCATCTATTGTAATTGATGTTGTTATATGATTCATCATTTTGTTTCCTTTCTTTTCTACCAAATTAAAAGTCGCATGGTTACTTGTGAGATTTTCATTATCAGACTCATCTGATCCTTTTTTATTCTAAGTTGTATTCATTCACTTCCTTTGTTGAGATTGTTAGCATGCATGGCTTGGACATGAACTTAGTCTTCACATTCATAACATCGAATTCCTTTTCTTTAAGATTCGGACTTATCATTCATCTTGAAATTCTTACCATGATTTTTTGATGTCTTCTTAGAACTATTTCTAGATTTACTTAGCCCATTGAACTTCTTCATTCGACGGCACTTTTTTAACTTCTTTGCAATATATGCTGTTTGAGATCATTGCTGTAACATTCGAGCTCACTATCGTTAGATTTTTCACATTGGAAGGCAATCTTCTTCTTCTTCTTATTTTTTTTCTCCTTCTTGGCTTGATTTAGGTTCATCTTATAGGTTTGCAACAATTTCATGAGTTAATCAAGCCAAAGATTGTCCATGTCTCACACCTTTTCTATTGTTGCAATCTTGAGGGCAAACCTTTTGAGCAAAGAACATAAGGCCTATGTTTGTTCATGTTTTTGGGTGTGGGTTTTTTAATGTTTTTTTTTTAAATTGTATAAAAGTAAGAGAGAAAAGAGATAAAATTTAAATAGTCTAATAATTGTATTATGTGTTTTTTGGGATAACAATGTATAGAAACATAACACCAAGGTTTTCCTCACTAGTTTAACTTCTGAATACTTTTTGCCCAATTCAAAGGTTTGACATGCTATATGGCACAACTTACAATTGAATACTATTATCGTATCATCTTCTCTCATCCTCAAGGTTTGAAACTTGTACCTGGGCACAGTAGTTCTTTTGTGAATATTTTGAAGAACATCCTAAGTTTCGTTTTTAGTTTTACATGTGAATATCAACTTAAATTATTTTTTATTTGTACTAGGTAAAATTGAATTGATTACTTTAGAATTACCAATTGTATCTTGTTTTCCTTCAATTGTTCATGACTTCACATCTTTGATAAATTTGAAACTACCGGTGTTCTTTTTAGTTGTGGACACTATACATTTTCAGTGGAATACCATACTTTTTCACCTTTGAAATTTTGTGAATACATGTACTAATAGAAGTAGTTGATGCGATTAAGAAATGGGGACGTGTTACTGATGCTTCTTCTTTAGCATTCATATTATCTAACTAATATGATCAAACTTGCTTTTTGAACTAAGCAATAATGGCAACTTAACTCTAATGCCACGTGAAAATATTAGGACCAGTATGTTCCAACAATTTGTACACAACACAGGTCATGACTGGACACTTGGAGACTTTGTAATGCAAACACACACACGCACACCAACAAACGATAAAATGGACATCGATATATTAACATAGTTTGGAGTGATATTTCTATATCTGCGGGCACTTTGTTAATAAAAAATCTTCCACTAATTTTCAAAAATAGTGAATATAAAAGATTATTTCAATCAACTCTCAAACTCAAACCTAATGCCCTAACTCTAGGTACACGACTAGTTGGTAGCAACAAATCCTTAATCCTAACATTTTGTACTTAACCTAATCCACTTTTAGGCCTAACTCTAGTTTGTCTCTCACAGAAGGTTGATACACCCAAGTATGACTTAGAATTATAAACATGAGCTAGCATGACATTCAACACAATCTCTCAGCACTTATACAGTTGGATCTTTAGGATATTTAGGATCTTCTCACTCTCAAATTCTTGACTTGTCGACGTGTACTTATATATTGGAGAAGTCACAAGTACATTGCCCCAAAAATCTTTTGTGGATTAATCTAATCATCTTTGTCGGCCGCTCATGCTAATTTAACTGCAGACTAGCTTGAAGGCTAGTCCAAGTAAGAGTCAAAACCAGTGGCCCATTAGAACCTGCTGGTTAAGTGAGTTGAACCTAATAAAAATTTTAAAAAAATTTTCATATTCCAATTGAACAATAAATATGTTTGCTTGTAGATTATCAAAACAATAAACTACTTTTATTGACCACTGCAGAAATTCATTATCCAATAGTGGGTTAATGTTGAATTTTTAAATGCATTTATACAAATATTAATTGCACATATTATAATAATACATTAATTTAATATTTAAATTTTCATTCGAATGGTTAATTTGAAAATATAAATATATTTATATGGGTATTGCATATATTACAATAAAGACAATATATATGTGTTTATATAATTATAAATATATATATGTGTGTGTGTGTACATATTTATGTGAGTGTGTTTATATGTACATAGGTTTTAATGATTTTTTAAGAATGATCAAATCGGTGATTCTGTAATTTAGTAAATCGTCCGATTTAATTATCGATGTAATTTTAAAAACATTGAAAAGAATCGCGGGCTCTTTTATTAAGGGAGGAATTGGCCAATTATTTTTTTAAAAAACGAGGTTTGCCTGAATAGTGGGTGTACTACTTTTGGAGATTTTGTCACCACATTTTATTTAAGGAAACTAAATATTAATTCATTAGCTTTCATCTCCTCCTTCCTCCAAAATAGCCTTCACAATGTTGGCGATGTTTGGTTTAAAATTTTCATTCCTTCTTTTTCAATTAGAATTTACTCAATTTCAACATACAGCTCAAAAAAATATTTTGAATTTACATTATTATTCATTTCATATACATATACACAAATATTTAAAAATTAATAATGACATCATCAAATTAATTTCAATATATACACATATACTTACATTTATATATATTTATAGTTTAAAAACTAATTACTAATTATTATTTTTATAAACTATCATTTCTTTTGAGTATTATATATATAACCACACATATTTAAATAAATTAAAATTTTCATCTCATTAATTTTTACCATCTAAAATATTTGATGAAGCTAGAGAAGTTATAACACTTTGATTGTTTTATCATAACTTTCAACAAATTAATTATTCTATACTTTTATGATTTTATTTGGGATTCTTACTATAATATGAATTTTTATCCACTAAAATAATATTTGATTATTATAAAATAAGATAAATATCTAAACATATTATTCGAAATGAGCATGACTTAAGAATATGTTTAAATTTATTTTGTTTTCCGCACATTATATGAATATTTTTCTGTTTTCTTTTTCCTTCTCAATCTCTCTTTCTTTTTTCTTTGTTCTTTTTTTTTTTTTAAATAAATAACAGTTACGAGGAACACAATACGAAAGAGGATTGGTGATGGCAACACTTGTGTGGCTGCTTGTCTTGTTTTGGACTCTCTTACAATTCTTAATAATTGGTGGGTTTTTTATTTTCCAATGAATGGTTAATCTAATCTGGGGCAGTCAATTGGTTGGCTATTCAACAACTAGGAAATGGGTTCAAATTTTCTAAATTGAAATGTTATGATTATGTTCCTGTTTACCAGAGACGGCCTCTTCTTCATCTTTATGTGGGAAGTCAATACTTTCATTACAAGCATTTTCAGAATTGAGATTAATTATACTTTGTGTATAACTGTCTGTCATAAGCACCAGCACCCTCACGAACTGCTTCATTCCATGTTTGTTGTTCGAAAAAAAAAGAAGTTTTAAATGAATTTAAACTTCGTTGTTCGAAAAAAAAAGAAGTTTTAAATGAATTTAAACTATGGGCTATTTTTTTCTGTAGACAATCGATTTTCCCTTTTTTTTTTTTTTTTTTTGAAGATAGGAATGAGAATTGGAAGCCCAACTTAACATGAATGCCCATGTCATGCTAGGTTAAGGATTCAAACTTTCATAGGCTGGAAAATGAAAACATGGGATAGTAAAGAATAAGGAAATGGTACTGAAATTTTGATGAGATGATATATTGATAGTACAGAGAAGATGAGTTTAAAGGAGAAGTGCAGGTTATTCTTCTCATTGACAGACAACACAATCCCAGGCTCCGCATGAGGAGTTACCTCTCGTTAATCTTTGGAATGATTGACAGTATTTTCCTGAAATAAAGATTCTGAAGATGACAAAATGTTTTATCTCACGTACAGGAGGAGAAATTAAGTTCAAGTAAGTTTTTTATTATATATATATTTCTTTTATACATGCCATGATCAAGATACCAGAACCTACAACTTGAAAAAATCTTAAATCGCACTGGTTGGTAAGGAATAATACCCACAAATGCATGTGGCCCAATTTTTTGTAACATATGTATATAATATACGTATATCAAAAAGAAACTATACATATACGTTGAAACTTGTGTATGAATTGTTTCTTATGTCTCAAGAAATATTTGGAAGAATATTGTTGAAATTACTTGATAAAAATTGAAAATGTTATTTTCTAAGAATTTCCAAAATTAAGGAGTCAAAGAATCTCAATCTTTATGAAAATAGAAGAGTTTGATCTTTACTTAAATTGTTGAAGTTCAAGTTTGGTTGGAAATATCCACAAAGAACCGTCCAACTTGATATGATCTTATTATATTTTTACAAGTCAAAGAAAGATTCGATCAGGATGGAAAATAGGAACAAATACGTAGATCAAGGAAGGTCAACCTACTGGAATAAGAGTGGGACTTCAACATTAGTTGCCAATTGGAACAGATTCTGAACTAAAGATTTTATCTGATGATTTGGACGGATTTGAAGATGATCTTCTCAGTTTTTTAGAATAAAAATGAAGAATAAAAAGACTTGTAATTATGTAAGGTTTGGCGTGCCTTCTCTCGATAGAACTGAATGTTTAAAGTAAGAAAAATACCCATATTCACACTTATATCATTATTATGGTGAGTGTTTACAAGTTTTTGTGCATTGTACATTTCATATCAATGGATCAATTTGGGTTAAAAGGGATTTTGGCTTGTTAGTTCGCCTGAGAAAAGTGTGGGAGTAAATCAATTTGTTGAAATCAAATGTGGATTTGATTTTGTGAAGTGTGAGGGAGAGTTTTTTTTTTTTTAAATGAAAAATACTACTAAGAGTGGAAGGTTAAGGCGAGATCCTTGAACTATGTATAAATAACCAGTAAGGAGTACATACAAAAATCACAGTGCAAAAATAAAATAAAGAATACTACATCATTTACAAAAGTATTAAAGAAGAGATATATAAACAAGTTATCTAATTCTAAAGTTTGGGAGTTTAAGTCTATTTAATCTAATCAAACTAGTATGTATCCTTGGTGGGGTTCATATACAATGAATGCCCCGTGGTGACATGCTTGATTTACAAAAAAAAAATTTACAATGGCATTTTCTTGTCTCTATATATGAAAACTTACTTCTAATAATGTTGATTTTAAAAATCATGCTTTCAAGTATCCAATGTTCATGTGGTGGTGAAGAAAGGATATTAATAACAACTTGCGAGTCCATCTCAATCCAAAGTGGTGATAAACCTTTATCAAAAGCTAGATCTAATCTCATGGTGAGATCCAACATCTTGGCAAATGTGTTAATAGCATGTTTAGTGTTGTCTTAAAAGGTTAAAATGACATTGCTTTTGGAGACTCGTATAACTCTTTAGTACATTTTACACCTGTAGATCTCATTGAATTTACAATTTTAGATTTAAGGTTTATTATTTAGGATTTGAGGGACTTGTGCTTTGAAGATTGGATTGTAATCTTTTAAGACAGTAACTTATATTGACTTTCACTCCTCCGAATTATATGAACATATCATTTGTCTTTGTATTTATTTTTACTTTGCATTCTATAGATTGATGTTATAATATTTTGTTCAAAAATATACATTGGAATAATAACATCACTAAATATAATATAATTTGAAGTTACGGCACTCAATGCAATATACCCTATAATATATATAATATAAGTAATTCTAAATAATTCAAATATATCTTTTTGATTTATCAATATTGCTTTTGTACAGAAATCATCTGGTATTAACTAGTTCTTAGTAGTTGATAGCTTTTTAAAAACGAATAATAATTTTTTGTGGTTGTTTGTCTAATATCTAGATTACAAACGTATATGTGTGTGTGTGTGTGTGCGTGCGTGTGCGTGTGTGTGTATAAATTCTTTTTTTTTTTTGTTTTGTCCGCAGGCAATTAAGTTTAATAATGATTTATATGCTTTAAAAATTGTATTGGAGTGTCTACAATTTTGATTTTACGTAAATATATTTTAACATGAAAATCGATTAGATAATACTAATTAAACAATTAAATATAAATACACTCTATAATATTTTATATACATTAAGTGTTATATACTTTAAAACCGATATCCAATCCATATTAGTCGTGATTCGTCCTTAAAATTCGTTGCTACACCTTACCGATCAATTTAATTATTATTTTAATAAATTAATAAATATTTTTAAAAAATAATAAATATTATTAAATTATATAGAAATAGCAAGACAAAAACAATACAGACGAAATTTACTATAACAAAATTGTCAACCAATTGAAAGGTGCTTTGTCATTTAATAAATGCTAGAATAGTTCCAGAATAAAACAAGTTTCTTTTTAATTTCATTATGATTATTATAAATTATTAAAAAATATTCAATAAATAATTTTTGTCATTGGCCTTCCACGTTTAAACCTCGAAAACCATGCCAAATTTACTTTTGAGAGAGTAGAGTCCAGATTTTGGGTGGATAAACTAACAAAAGTAACACCTCATTCAGTCATTCTTGACTGCTCAGTTCCATGCCAAATACTCTACTAAACCCTCATTTACATAACAAAGCACTCTGACATAATTTTACTCAATGTCTTCATTTTTAAATGCTTCTATATTACTTACTTATTAACCAACGTGTGAACTCAACTTTAAATTTTGATTACATATATTAGGCTGTGGGGTAGGGTCAAAACCAAATTTATCCCAACCAGGTTCGATAGAGCTATTTATAATTAAACTTAAACTAGAAGTTCAATCAAATTAGAGAGTATATAAGCAGATCCAACTCTATATTTTAATATAAAACCTTGAGTTTATGGACAATGAGTCTTGCATCCATTTATTGTTCACTTTAATTTTGTAAAATTTAAAATAAAATAAAAATTTGAATTAAGTAATAGAATTGTATTTTTAAAAAATTGTTTAAATTATAATTCGATCTCAATTAAATTCTAAAATGTCGTTGAATTTAATCAAGTTTAAGTCAAATAGCTTGTCTTGTTAATACCCCTACCCTTATGTACAATTCAATTTCTATATATTCTTCCCACATGCGACGTGGGACTTAGAAGTTAATAAAGAGTTTTTATGTTGTTTGTATTTTTACATATATCGTGTTCTGTAAAAGCACATAGAAGATACTTAGAAACATTTCAAAACGTTTCGAGACACTTACTAGGGTGTTCCAGCATGTAGGATGCTCTATATGCTTATTTTGTACTATTGTATCACATCGATTCATTAAGAAATGTGGCAAAATATAAATAAGGATAAAACCTCATGTGGCAAAATATAAATAGGGATAAAACCTCATTTGTAAACCATCAAGTATTTAATTAAAGTAATAAAATAGTTCATTTCCTTGTTCTCTTGTCTACTTTGCCAACTTCTAATATTTGCCACAATTATCACAACCCCACTTACTTTCATTGAAGAGTTAAGTAAGGGAGGCTGACTTAGCTAATTGGTGAAGATGGTGAAAGAATTAAGTGGAGCACAACAAGATTTATTGAGAAACAAGATCTTAACAATAGGGTATTTTCAAGACTAAATAAAAATTCACTGAAACGTCGCTCGAACTTTTTGGTGGGGAAAAGTAATGCACCATTTTTATTTTTATTTTTATTTTGAAATTGGGTAAGAAATTGGCAAAAGCAATAGATGACCTGGCTAGTTCAATTCTCCACAATCGATCAATCTTTCTCTAGGACATGGTAGCCATTGCCTTGGACAACATTCCACAAAACCCAATGTAAGACCCAATTTAAGAAGTACTGGAGAATAATGATGCTTATTACTTTGTGTGATTATGCCCCCATGTTCATCAACCACGCAAAGATGTGAATGAGAAAGGAAAAGCTGTGGAGCAAGTATCACATTCCAAATTAAATGATACTGGGGATAGCATCTCTATTGTTCACCAATCAAGTAATAAAAGAATGGTCATACTTCTTATATTGAGGCATGATAACTCGTAATAGATTCAATATAATATTCTATGGGAAATTCGTGAACACAAGGTCTTGAGAGCCCAACTCTGCAACACATTAATTGTTGATTGTATTAATCCTAACATTCAAGAAAGGTTTGCATTAGCAGCACTTTATAATGTCCTATCTAGTTTCAAACATTTGAATATTGAGACTATCGATCAAATTTAATGTTTGATCCTGGATATATAATTCAACAAGATGCTTGACTATTTTTAAAAAAATCAATAATTTGTTAGTGCTTTATTTATATGCAATTGGCTTGTATTATAATTCAAATTGGGATATATCGTATACACCCTTTGAAGTTTTGATGGTGAAGCCAATGAAAAAGCTGCTAAAAGTGCACTTTTAACTCAGATCTTATTCACCATTCCACTTCTGGAAAGGAACAGGCAACTTCCAGATATCCTTCCACCTTCGTCTGTGTTTAATCTTTGATGTCGAGATTAATTCTTTATTCTTGTGCCTTTGTCTCTAATTGATTGGCCATGTCAAAATCCCCTCATCATTCAAAGAAGACAATCCTATATAAATAGCTTTGTCAGACAGCTACAATAATTGTGAACTAATTCAAATAAAAGACATGAACACTAATTTCTAGTGTGCTACATACATACATACATACATATATATATATATATAATATTAATGAATTAAACATATTGCAACTGGCTAAATTCTATAGATTAATTACTTTTATGAAAGAATTTTAATTTTTTGTGCGCCTATGCATAGCTCACATAATATTGAACATATATTATTTTCCTCCATTAGTAACCTTAGATCATATACTCTGTCCACTCCCACACTTTTCATACCTGTCAATTTTCTATAGTCATGATTACGTTTTGAACGATAATGTGAAATAAATTATTTTATTTATATTAATTAATTATTATTATTTTTATTGGTTAAAGTTTATGATATGATAAAGGTGGGCATAAATAAGTTTAATAATTCTATTTGAAAGTTGAGATAAAATAATCATTAGGGTCTTTTAAATATCATTTAGAAAATTATTTTAACATTAATTAAATTATTTGCTTACAAATATTATGTTTACTTTGTTGGATGATATTGTAATTTGAATGATTGTTTTGAAGTATAAAAAAATTACATTTATTAAATTATGTCTAGTGAACTTGACTATTTAAAGTAATTATGCATTTTTTATAATAATTTTAATCGGCAAATGAGTCAATTTATGATCAAAACATTTTTTCAACAACATATATAAATGTCCTAACTCCTTAATTATTTTATCATAATTCTCATATGGGATTATTTATCATTGAGTTTTATAATTTTACACGAAGTTTAAATTAATTAAAAAGAACATTTAATAGGCCCAAACGAAATAGTTTTTGCCTAAACGAAATAGTTTATTCCATATTATTATTATTCAAAGTAAATGTAACATAAAGTTATAAAGCGGAAATAAATATAATCATCTCCAGTAGTCAAATTTACTCAATTAATTGTCCATAACTAATTAATTGAGGTAGTTTTTTTTATCTTCAAATTAACCCTATGGGCCGTGTACTTCAATGGACATGATAAGAATGTATGACCGTTTTCAAATAGATTATATATATATATAGAGGGTAGATATAAAATTAATAAAATGTTTTATAAATAATCCAATCAAATTAGTATAATAAAATAATCAATCAAAGTGAATACATCCTAGAAGGTCTGTTTTGATGAATCACGTTTTCGCAAATGTTGAATTATAATATTTATAAATTATTTTAGTTATTTTATATCAAAATTCTATTTAATTAAACACTTTCTCTGAAAAAACAATCTCTGAAAAAACAAAGAGACATCGTGAAACCAATATGGGCCAAGGCTTTTATCTTCTACTAGTATTTCTGTACACTCTTGCTGCTTGTGTAATCAAAAATATATTTTATAGATAAAAAATTACACATATAAACTATTTTTGGTATTTATTAATGTGATTTAATTATATAGATTGATTAAAAGTTTACATGAAATTTGATAAAAAATATTTAATGATTAATAATGTATAAAAATATTATTAATATAAAATACGTGAAGTACTTAAAGAGAAAAAAAGCATAAGAGGAATCATGAGAAAAGATACGTATATTATATATATATATATATATATATATATATAGATACATAGATAAATAGAATATTTAAGATTGTGACGTGATAAACTAAAATGGAGGGCGATGAAAAGAGAACAAATATAAAAAAATAAAATAAAAATTTTAGAGAAAAAATGAAAATCAAAAGAAAGAATAAAAATTAAATATATGTTAAAAGACATTTTTGTCGTCAATTTTTTGAGAATTAATTAATGCAAGTTACTTTTTTTGCCATCATTGTCAGCCTCTCCCTCTATGCGGCCGGCAGCAATGAAGGTCCGATCTTGGTTGTCCACATGCTCCTCCACCACCTGCACCGCCACCGCCTCATCACCCAAAACTATGTTCTCCGAAACCACGGCAGCAGCTGCTCCGACAGCCAAACACACTCTTCTTCATCAGCCAGCATTCAAACTAACTTCTCCATCCTAACCCTCCCCTCCGTCCCTTCTGTCCAGAAACTCACCCCCTCCCCTCAAACTGACGCCGATTCTTCCACCGCGACGGCCGTGTTCATCTCCTCCCTCAAGCCCAACAGCCGTGCCCACATCAGTTTTCTCGCCCTCCACGATAATCTCCTCTACGCCCCCTCGGGGAACGAAATTAACGTCTACGAGACCGGAAATAACACCTTTTCCGGAACCTTTTAACACTCAAAATCTTCACGCAGGCTCCGCCAAATCCATCGCTTTCTTCGACGGGAAAATCTTCACTGCTCAACAAGACTGCAAAATCCGTGTCTGGAGACTGAATCTCTACAAGCAGCACAAACTCGTTGCAACCCTCCCAACTCTAGAAGAGCGCTTCAGCAGATTCTTTCTCCCTCAGAACTCTGTCAAAATCAGGCGCCACAAGAAGAAACTATGGATCGAACTCCACGATACCGTTTCGGGGCTTGCCGGCGACCAGAACTTCGTGATATCAGTCTCCTGGGATAGAAGCATCAAAATCTGGCAAGTCCCCGGGTCTGAGATGCCTGGAATCCGTCAACAGAGCCCACGACGACGCCATCAACGCCGTCGTGTTATCCAAAGTCGGGTTGATATACACAGGCTGGGCCGATAAGCTGATCAGAGTATGGAGAGAGGAGGAAAGAAAACACGGGCTACTAGCCACGTTAGCGAAGCACAAGTCGGCGGGGAATGCGCTAGCACTGAATCATGACGGGTCCGTTCTGTTCTCCGGGTGGTGCGATCGGTCCATTATAGCGTGGGAGAGAGAGGACGGTGCTAACCACAAGGCGGTGGCGGGTGCACTGAGGGGTCACACAAAAGCTGTACTTTGTTTGATCAGCGTTCGAGATTTGCTGTTGAGCGGGTCGGCTGATCGGACGGTCAGGGTTTGGCGGTTCGACGGTGTTGGAAGGGCATCATACGCCGGGGAAGTCCTTGGCGGCGGTGGGAATGGCGCGAAGTGTTCCGTGGTGGCTTTGACGGGGAGATTCGGTTGTGGCAAGTTGACGTGGCAAACGTTTATGATTACGGTAAAGAAATTACTCAATGAAAATAATTATGGAAATATTAATTTTTGTGGATTCTTGACGTGTTTGCATGAAATTGTAATCGTTTGTGATGACATATTTTGCAATTGTAATAATTTTCTCTTTTTCTGGCTATAACATTGGATTTGAGTAAAATTATGTTTAACAAGTAACCTCACATTTTGCACTGTTTGCTACCACTTTTCTCTTATATCATGTTTTTGCAACTGCTTGATCTGAATTATGTAGTGACAACAAGTTCTAGATATATATTTCAAGCAAGCATATGAACAAAATAAAATAAACAAAAACTTAAATGCTATACCAACTTTGATTTAAATAGAAAATGAAAAATGGTCACACAAAGAAGGATTCCCGCACAGAACTTTTCAATAGGATATAGTGCCTTTTCAACATCAACTCTCGGAACAAAATCTTTTCAATTTTAGGGATTCTAGCAAGTGGCTTAGCTATAAATTTTGGCTTATATGAAGATAATAATACAAACAACACTTCGATGATTTGATATGGTCACTAATATTCAATATATATACATACATATATATAGGTAAGTGTGTGCAATATTAATTATTTATAAGTTACATAATGTTTTTACTTACAACATAATAAAAATAAACTCCTTCAAACATTATAGTGATATTATAAAATTTAATAAGAATATAAAACAGATGAAAAGAAAAAAAGTTAGAGATTAAATCTAAGTCAAAGAAAAGAAAAGATATTAGAGGAAAAAATAGAAAAGGCATCATATTAATCTAACTATGTGCAATCATGGTAGTTACTATCGAAGACAAATGCATTATATATACTAGCAATCTATGGGCACAAAATGCATATGTATATAAATTTTGAAATATAATTTGTTATATATGCACATAAATTTATATTTTTATCATATAAATATGTTGGATTATGTGTATGATGCTTTTATTTTATAATTTATCATCTAACAAAAATTGCTTATTTCAAACATAATAAAATTATTTAATTATATTGATGATAATAAAATATAAATTATTATTTTAAAAATATATTAAAAGTGTACGTAAAGTGAGAAAATAAAATTATAATAAGAAGTTATAAATTAAATAAAATTAAGTAGAAATAATAAAAAAGGGAAAATATCAAAAAAGGATGAAAAGTGTAAAAATAAATAAATAAAGGAGAGGCATTTTAGTGTATTTACTTGAAGTACTAAAAGGTAGTCATTTTAGGGGGTCCTAGTCGTAATGAATAGTATATAAATTTATTAAAAGGACATTTTAGAAAATATATTAAATGACCAAAATTAGTTACTTTAGGGGTCTCTCCCATAATATATAGCATAGAGTAGTAAAAATTGCATATTTCATGTGTGTTCACAATTCTAAAAAATATGTAAATATAATTAATTGTAATTGAATTAACGTTATTACTAGTAAAATTAAAGTTTTTTAAAAAACTAAATTATATAGAAAAATTATATAAAATTCAAAAAGTTAAAGAATTTCACTAGAGACTAGAATATAAGAAAAGGTAAAAAAAAATAAAACAATATTTAGGAGAGTAGAAATAAATGATAATAGTTAAAGAGGTAGGGGTGTTTTAGTAGATCGCACTTAATATATTATTAGTGATTAAAGCCAGATTCGATTCATACATGTAATCATATAAATGAATTCAAAATTTTCTTAAATATAAATTTTATGTCATTTATAACTCAGAGAAAAAGAAAGAAGCCCGAACAAAAAGTTAAATAGAATAAATTAAATTTAAGAGATCAAAGAAAAATATAAGTTAAAATTAAGGAAAGAGAATGAAATAATTAAAAATCGAGGGGATGAAAATTAAAAAAAAAAACATATGAAAACATAAGGGTGGTATGGTAAATTAATATCATTCAACCAAAAAGTGACCTATATACTTAGTATATGGTATATAAATAATGATTACTTTAAGTTGCACATGCATTTATTTACAAATTTTAAAATTGTTTTGTTTTAAAATAATTCAAATAAAAATAATAAGTTAAAAGAAAAAAGAAAAAATAGAAAATAAAAATCAAAACAAAGAATTCATAGGATTTTACATTTTTCAAAAATATTTAAAATAAAAAGATGAAGAAAGATCAAAATCAATTAAATATAATAAATTTCAGAGACAATATAGATATAAATTTTAACTAGATGAAAAGAGAGAAAGAAAATGATATAAATAATAAAAGAATTTTAACATGAAGGAAATTGTGTAAATTTATTTTATACAATAAAAAATTTTTATTGACATTATAATATAATATAGATTTGGTAAACTTTATGCGAGTGTTTAATTTTATATAATATAAAATAAAAAATAATTATCTAATTTATTTTAGTTATAGTGTATATTAGTTTATTAACAAATTTATTTTATACTTATGTAGAAAAAAACATTATAATTAAAAATAAAAGAAAAAAATTAAAAATATTAACAAAAAACTATAATTTTATCATTGTTAAGTTTAAGAAGGATATACGCAGGAATCTACCTAGCACAACAATTCAGGGTCAAAATCTTAATACATAGTGTAAATATATAAAAATTAAATAATTACCTACATTATATATTTTAACTAATGATAAAGGCACGTATTACGGTAAATCAATTCAATTGTAGTTTTTTCTACTCATTTTTCTCCATTTACTTTTGATTACTATTCCACTTTCAATTTTCTTATATTTTCAAAATTAAAAGTTTCTCGGGAGAAGTATAATTTTCAGAGTTGAAGGTTGAATAAGTAATTTTACCTTGTGATAATCACAATTTAAACTCTAAAATCACAATAATTATATCAAACTAGTTTGTAATGGCAAACTTGATGTATGTGCCAAGCATTTTCATAACTCGTAATTCATTGTAATGAATTATAATAAAAAAATAAAATTATATTAAAATTAAAGTGTATTAACATTTTTAAGAAAATAATATGCAATACAAGTGAATTGAATATATAGTAAGTATGAATGAAAAAAAGTATAGAATCATATCAAAATATAATAAAAAAGCAATAAAATTTAAAAATATTAAAATAAAGTTATTATAGTTATTTAACAACGAGCAAATACAAGTATCAATAGCATATGTGCAGTCAATTAAGTTTAAAGACACGTTTCTGCCAGGAATATTATCCTTGTTTCTGTGGTATATCTCTTTATAATTACGATGGTAATGAATTATCTTAATATATCTACTAAACAATATTAATTACATTTATTAGAACAATTCCATAATATTTTATTTGCTCGAATGTGTAAAAGAAGCCAAGTAAAAATATAATTGAAGAAAAATGACTTCAAAAGAAAAAAAAAAAAAACCAACGAAAGAAAATTGCGTTTTAGACTATTCACTCAATAATTTGTTATTATTGAACTTTTCTCCTTTTTTTTTTTTTGTAACAATCCCTCATTTTTTCTTTAATTTATTTTTTATTATGATAATTAATGTTCTGATTTAAACACATGAATTTATTTTATATAGTTAATTATTTTTAGACTTTAATTTTGTTTAAATTAGTGTTGTTATGATAGTATATACTATTTTAAAATAACAAGATTTTACAAAATAAAATTGATTATGTTTGTTTATATTTTTTTAAAGGTGTTCAAAAATAAAATTTATAATATATAATAATTAAATTAAAAAAACAATAAGCAAGACAAACACAGCCATTATGATTACACCTCACTCCATGGAAAATGTGTCCGCCGTTTACCTTTTGTTTTCCTTTATTGTTGCACTTTTGCAGTCTTTATATTATTTATAATGGTACTTTTTCCCATGTCTAATAAAACTTTAGTGTTGAATTTATAATGGGACTTCAATGTTTTAAAAAATAATTTTATAAAATACTAAAATTATAAGATTAGAAATCAAAATTGTAACGTCATAGTTACAGCAACTTTAATAGAAAATTCAGCACAACTGTCCTCAATAAAAACAGGCAAATATTAAACGAGAGGCATCACATCGCGTGATTGATGGTTGACATATATATAAAGAGAAAAAAAGGGGTCAGACTTATTGAATAAAACAAATTAACTTTAAGTTTGTCATACCCTTTTAGGTTATGTTAGTAGCTCAATTTTCAACCATATAACATCTCAATCTTTACTGTATAACTGTCTAACGTATTTGTTCAAATTTAAATTTAAAGATTAATTTATTATTTTTTAATTATTATATTTATTAACAATCAAATCAATACTTATATAAATATATATATTATATACTTATATTTATTTTTATTTATATTCTATAAAATAATTATAACTCGTATAAATTATCGTATCTAATTATTATTATATATTTCATACATGTATTTAAATAAATTATACTATTCATCTCATTAACATATTCATTTTAAATATATTACCCATTTTAATATAACTTGTACCAAACATACATTATAATAAGCAAAAATCCCCCTCCCTACCTTTCTCTCCTCCCAGTAAAAATAACTTCCTAAATATGTTGCTCAAACTTGAAGCTCAAGTCAAATAACTACAGAGCCATGTTCCTGTCCAGATGGGATTCTGGAAATCACCAGTAATTGGGAAGGCAACACCGTGAAACTAGTTAAACCACAACCATTAACATTAATCTCAATCAAGATCCTCTGAAGACGATTCTATCGAATAAATCTAATGCATAATGCAGCTAAAACGTCTGACAAAATCAACCTGTAGGTACTACATCGTCAGTAATGGCAAAACCATTGGGGTTGGGTTGTGCTAGTAGCAAAAACATTATTGTTTCATCTCAAGAAGCATTCAGCCAGTTGAAAGACACGCGAGAACAAGCTATTTCTTGAATCTACGTTATTTGTTTAAGATTGGGAAGTCATGATCGAGAGCCCTCATTCGTTCACTTACTCATTTGGGCTGACTCGGCAATCTTTTTGTGTTCGCTGGCATGTTCTTGAATCTAACGATCAACAAGCTCCGGCCCCTGTAACAAAACCGCATATAGTTGGCGGAAGAAACAAAGTGGAGAAAGAGTGGACATTAAGCCATATTGGAAACAAACTGCATGGTGGATCTCCTTCTACAAGAAATAAAAACGAAAAATACAAAAGATAACGGGTGTGAGAAAATATCTGCATGCTTATAACATATAAATTAAATTGTGTCACTGGAAGTGACCGGGCTGAGAGTGAACAACGAAAGGGAAGTAAAATTTAATCCCCCGCTTCTGACTTCCCAAGGAAAGGTCGAAGTTGATGAAGTCATCCATCACCTAACAACTAATAAACGAGATGACTGAGACTCAAATATCTTGAGTTATCACAGTACGTAATGTTACTGACGTCAATAAACTTGAAAGTGAGGTTTGTGGGCCCACTTGATGAATCTAAACGCAGGCCTGTAACGTCAATTACCGTAGCGTAAAAAACCGCATGCATGTTTCCACAATACACTCTTCAAAGAGCCTCAAAAATTTTGTAGTTTGTATATTATATCACAAAGTTTTTAGTAAAAGAGATGATAGTGCCTTCTTAATCTCAGTTCAGACCATCTCAAAATCTGCGCTCTCCCGTGTAATCCAACTCGTTTGACCATATTTGGGCTGTAAAATCTCACCGAGGTTTGTCGGGATATCATGACAATCAGCCCATGGGCTTAGCATGCTTCCTAGTTAGAAGGCGTAAACTAGAAGAACACAAGTGAAAAGAAGCATATTGTTGAGCAGCATGCGAAATTTATTGAAGTCAAAGACAAAAGCTCAACTAAATAAGAAAAAGGGTGAATTACGTATTCAGCCCCTCTAATTTGTGAAACTACTAAAAACCCTCTCAAGAATTCAACTGGTATTATGACCAGGACCCCGCTCTAGGGTTTTGATAGAAAATTTAGGCAAAGCATTGAAGATGCCTCTCAGTCAAGCAGGTTCAAAGTTTGACTTAATTAATAGACGAAAATACTCCTGCACCTTTTCCACTTCTTTTTTTTTTTTTGTAAGGGTATTTTCATAATCTCATATTCCACTTTTTATCTCCTTTTTTATTTTTCCCTGCTAGAAAATGTAAGAGCATTAAAGTCATTTTGCCTACTTCGGCAACTCACAGTTAAGATATTTTAATTTTTGAGAAAGATTTTGGTAGTTTCATAAATTAGAGAGGACTAGCTGTTATTTGTCCAAAGCTCGAAGGTATAAATATAATGTAATTCGCCCTAAGAAAAAAGGT
Source organism: Avicennia marina (assembly GCA_019155195.1). Taxonomy (NCBI): domain Eukaryota; kingdom Viridiplantae; phylum Streptophyta; class Magnoliopsida; order Lamiales; family Acanthaceae; genus Avicennia; species Avicennia marina. The sequence goes on from CM032763.1 coordinate 10,974,060, forward strand.
CAGGAAGGTTAAGCCAAACCTATGGCTAATATTCCTTACCAGCACCTCAAACTACAAAGTACATGCATATCCACTTTATCAAATGACCTGACAAGGCACATCATCTTGTTTAACCTATACAATTGGGTAGATATTGCATATGTAACGTATCATAAATTTTTAATTTCAATACTCTGTCAGATGACAGAAATGGAGGAATGTGACAACAGAAAGACCCCAAAATAAATAAATAAATAAATAACACTGAAATTGGAAGATTCGTGGGGAATGATAACATATGATTGGAGGAAGCTAGATTTTGACAAGGAAAACCATTGTTGCATTGTCATTGAGTTTAGCTGCCACCTGCCTTAGTACACATGGCATGAAATTAACCATTAGCTTAATTAGTGATCCTACTTGAAGCGTGTGGGAACATCATAACTTCACTGAACTTTGAATAATTTACTCAGAAAGGACTCAGAAAGGAGATAATACAAATCCAACAGATGATCCACCAAAACTGCATCTCCTTCCACTATTTTTTCATTCCATCTTGACAATTTTTTGAAACTGTTGATGTGCATCAACTCACCTATTATACCCTAAATTCAGTCAAACTTAGAATAATTTACTCAGAAAGGAGGTAAAACAAATCCAACGGATGATCCACCAAGAGTGCATCTCCTTACAATCTTTTTCAGTCCATCTTTGACAATTTTTTTGAAGCTGCTGATGTGCATCAACTCACCTATTATAACCTAAGTTTTCAATCAGCTAATATTCTCTTGATGGTAGTTGACAACACTAGTTCCAGATCCCATCAATTTTATTGCTTCTTTGTGAATAAAAAACTAGCTTCCAGTGACTCCGCTTACACACAATTTCATTTCATAATACACCGACAATAAACAAAATTGATAGATATCATACATGCTCAGGAACCTCTTGTGCGACTGGTTGACAAAAAGAATTGGGGAAGGCACAGGAAGAGTTGGTTAAAAATATTGATGTATGCAAATGGCATATCAATTAATCCTCAAACTATTCCTCTAGATAATATCAATAGAAAATCTGTATCTATGTCCAATGGAAGAATGGAAAATAATTATCCTCAAGAACCAAAAATAAGATAACTGGAATGCCCAATGCAAAATTCCTGGCTATGTTTGTTTTTAAATTTTAGTGTATGGTTTTTGACATATTTTTATTAGGAATTGTGTAAAAATAAGAGAGAAAAAATAAATTTTACAAAGTGTAATGATTATCCTATGCGTTTTGGGTAGCAAATTTGAAAACAAACACAAGCCCTCAAATCCAAAGGTGATGCAAACATTTATTTCAAATTACTTATTGTAGACCACAAAGACATCAGGATACCAAGGACCAAATCTTGTAGTTTGACTCTGTCCTTGACGGAAAATGTCACATCTTTTGTTCTAGAGAATCAGAAGGGCATTTAAGGCATTTGAGAGGAGTATCCAATGCCATTTCCATGGACAAATGGACTTCTTGGAGCTGAAGTTGGTAATTTAGACTAATATGGAGAATTGGGAGCTAAACCAAGCGAAGAATTCAAGCTTGGAGGTAAAGAAATTGATGAATCTAGCTCAAGATCAACTTTGGGATTGATCTCAACATTCAACTATTTATCTCACACCACCATGCTTACTAGATGCTTACTAGATTGATAATATGGAATGTGTTCAATTTTAGCTAAGATAGGTCACACAAATTAGTCAAGATAAATCATGTCAAGAGCAATGACGCCATTTCTATTCGAGTGACATTGACCATTGTGATGTTAGCCCAAATCTGCCAAATCGATCATAGCCCAGTGGGTTTAGTCTAGAGTTTAAATTAACAAGCCTAATTTTGAATTTTTGACCCATTGCTAATACCAGCTAATTTTCTTTTTTTTTTCTACGGTTTTAGTCCGTAATTCTATGCCTATAAATAAGTCTCAAATGTACACTATTAAAATATTGAAAGAATTAAATCATGGTAAAGAGAGAAACAATAAAGCACAAATCAAGAATTACATAGTTCAGCCATTTTGGCCTACGTTTACAGACAAGTGCCCAAAAGACACAAACTATATTCTTTTCCCCCTTGATTCCCTCTTACAAATGCGTTATAGTGATCACCTATTTATAAGTGAGGCATACAATGTAATAATAAAAAGAAATCAATATAATTATATGATACCAAATATTTTTGACCTCAAATATATGATATAATATCATATAATCAAATTTATTACTAACTTATATGATTTTCTTTCCAACACTTTCCCGCAAATTGAACATCGAGAACAATGAGTTCTTCATATCTTCAACCTATAAGAGCTCAACAAGAGTGAAGAGAAACACCAAAACAATTCAAAACCTACAAAAACTCTGCTCACACAAGCAGAAACTAAATTTTACACAACAAACCAAAATTGGGAATTGAGAGCACCAATCTACTAGAAATTGACTGACAATGGCATGTGGAGAGATAGCCAATTTGAAGGCGAAAAACAAAGTCCAACTGATGGTGACAACAAACTCAACCTCTAAGGCGTGGAAACAAACCTCTAAACCAACAGTTCTCTTGGACGTAAGGAATTAAACAAAGTACCCATTTTAAATAGTTTAACACAAAGCCCAAAGAATTAAGAATAGTATCCCAAAGTAAAAATAAAACCCACAAGGAATTCATACCAGCTAAAAGATAGCCCATAAACAAATAGATATTCCGACGCAAAATATAGAATTTTCACCTAAGGAAATTTCACTCCATCTTTTAATAGCTCAACAAATTTATTAATCCCTTGAAAACCTAGCCCACATCCCTATAATTTTACACCAGAAGCATGACCAAAATTGGCCCTAAACACAAATTAAACACCATTAATAGCCTAGATTTTAGCCCAAAATAGAACAAACTATCAAACAAACAATTTAGAACACAACTTAGCCCACAAAAAACTAACTCACAAGCCCAAACAAAAGGGAAATCAAAAAATTAAATTATGCCCAAGACATGGTCAGACAGTAGGGAACCGCTCTTTTTTTCTCTTGTTGCTGCCACTCATAGCAGTGGACACACATACACAACAACGACAACACTAAAGAGGGGTTGAAGGAGGTGGCGCCGATTAGAATGGGATCTGAGCTTTGAAAACAGGGGCAACGCACAGCCACAGGCAGCGCTAATTTCTATTTAGGGTTGCCAGTGGTGGTAGCATAATGTTAGGGCTTGGATGGGCAATGATATATGAGAAATTTAGATATGGCTGATTTGGGCAAAATAGGGTTTTGTGGAATTGTGGAATAAGGGTATATTTGGATGGATAACTAAATTTAGGGAAAACAAAACAAAATTTTAGGGTTGTTGGGATTTCCAAACTTTTAAAATAAGTTCAGGAAACTTGTTCTGATACCATATTAAAATATAGAAAGAATTAAATTATGTTGAAGAGAGCAACAATATAGCACAAGGCAAGAATTACATAGTTCAGTCACTTTGACCTGCATTCATGAACAAATGCCTAAAGGGCACAAACTATGTTCCTTTCCCTCTGAATTCTCTTTTACAAACATGTCACAGCAATCACCCATTTATAAGTGAGGCGTACGATGTAATAATGGAAAGAAATCAACATTAATTATATCATATTAGATTTTCTTAATCTCAAATATATGGTATGATATCATATAATCAAATCAAACCTAATTAAATCTGTTACTAACTTATATGATTCTTTCCAACATACACAAAACATTATTAGCTTCTGCATATATGAAATTTTCCACTTTCCATATTATTAAGAGTGTTGATTTTCTTGTTTTTGATTTATCAAATTAGGTTATTCAAGTTGCTCCTTGAATAATCCATGAGATGTTATTTGACCCCTAACATATCAATAGAGGCCATCCTCACTTGGTTTGTTGTCTGGTTCTTTTGATGGGTTGTTCTATTAGTTCTTTACATGAGTTTTAAGATTGGATTGGGCTATGCCGACTATCCTTGAGTCTATTGTCCTACTCGTCTTCTGTGTTCTCGAGTCACTCTTTCATTCTCGCATCAACAGACATGGCATGACAAGGCCTATCATTTAGCATATTCTCGTTTACTCTTTTCTCTTTTATTCACACACACACTTAACAAGCTATTACACTTTCTTAATTCTCATTAAACTGTACAGTGATCCAAAGGTATACCAAATATAATCATAAGTGGATCATACACGTTAGTTTCAACTTTCAAGAACCATTCACATAACTAGTGAACCTTTGAAACCTCATCAAGTTTAGCAGCTTTCCATTGAGAATTTATATGAATCGAATTACAAAATGTCAATCCCAGTTTAGACTAACTCACTCCACAATTTCTTGCCAACAATCACAGTCATATCCACTTCCACTATAAGGCAACCTGCTTTGTACACCAGCCATCATACCGTAATTTGAACAAATCACGTTTCAAAATAAGCAAACATAATGTCTTAATGCAAAAATATGAAAGTATATGAAGTAACGAAAAACATAAAGAATTTGAAAAAATTAGTAGAACCTTCAATTCAAGCATGTCCCTGAACGTGTTTGTGTAGTTTCCTCAACTTATGCTTGTTCATCTTTTTCTTCCTCAATTTATGCTTGTTCCACTAAATCAACCCCAGGCATATCAACCGTGGCCATCCTCACTTGGTTGGTTTGTTGTTTAGGTCTTTTGATGGGTTGTTCTATGAGTTCTTTGTGTGAGTTCTAACATTAGGTTACTAGGATTGGTTAGGCAATGTCAACTATCCTTGAGTCTATTGTCCTAGGCCGTCTTTAGTGTTCTCGAGTCACTCTTTCATTCTCGCATCAACAAACATAGCATGAAAAGGCCTATTGTTTTAATTACTCTTTTCTTTTTTATTCACACACACACATACTCAACAAGCCATTACACTTTCTTGATTCTCATTAAACTGTACAATGATCCAAAGTTATACCAAATCTAATCCTGAGTGGGTCATACACATCAGTTTCAAGAACGATTCACATATCTGGTGAAACCTTGAATCCACGTCTTCTTTAACAGCTCTCCACTGAGAATTTATATGAATCGAATTACAAAACATCAATCCCAGTTTAGACTAACTCACTCCAGTTCGAGATACAACTCCCCAATTTCTGGCCAGCAATCAGAGTCATATCCCCTCGCAGTATAAGACACCCTGGTTTCTACGCCAGCCGGCTAACGTAATTTTTTAACAAATCACATTTCAAAATAAGCAAACATTATGTCTTAATGCAAAAATATGAAAGTATATTAAGTAACGCAAAACGTAAATAATTTGAAAACATTAGTAGAACCTTTCAATTCAAGCATGCCCCCGAAGGCGTTTGCGCAGTTTCCTCAACTTATGCTTGTTCATCTTTTGCTTCCTCTTCTTCTTTACACTGTCAGCCCACATAACCTGGGACTCGTCGAGATCCAGTTTTCCAGCCTTCATTTCTTCAATTTGATGAAACCCAGACAATAATTTGGGATCCAAGAAAAACTTAAATGAAAAACTGGGGAAAGCGTGGAATCCGTTATAAACGGCAGCCGTCTCCTTAAGTGAAGAACTTGAAAAATTATTAGAGTCCTTCTCAGTCTTGACATTGTACACATTGTCACATTCTGGAAGGGTATCAAAATTTGGTTGGTGGTGCAGAACCCAGGGTAAAAGATTGAGCGGATTCGGAAGTATGAGGTTAGGGCTTGTGGCCAGTTGCAGGGGACTCCGAAGGAGCTTATGCATTGTTGTGGCCATCTGGCAAGAACTAGGGTTTAGGATTCACAGAGATAAAACTGGTGTAAATTGCGAAAAATATATACATAACAGAGAACAGAACTATGGGAAAAAAAAAATTTGGAAAAACGCCATTTCCCCCATGAGGGATCGAACTACAGACCTTCAGTTTACAAGGCTGACGCTCTACCACTGAGCTACAGGGGCTGGTTTCCGCCGCGGGTGCATAATATATCCATTTATTTACAAATTCTTATCTTCGATTCAGTAATCTAGATTATTTTGGATCATGGAAGAAAAAAGTTAGTGGACAATGTAGGATAAATTGATTTAAATTTTGGTGATCGAAAATTGATTTTTGGTTTCACTAAAGGGATCAACTAGGCCAAGAAAATCAATGCCTTTCTTTAATCTACAGGTCTGTCACCCTTATGTTTTGGAGGGGGTCTAACCACTCAAATTGTAAATTATACAATTATTTTTTGCTAATCAATTAATGTATGATTTAGTAATATATATTTGATTGATTCAGTAAAACATCATGGGACGTTAATTTCTACAATATTAGGATTCATAAGAATTCTTCTCTGAATTACACTTTTGTCGTTTGCCATTTCTGCTAATGGAATATCATTGGCAGATTAAAGATTAAAAAACTCGGGGCTGAATTCAGGAATCTTGTTTTACTGCAGTTATTCGGTTGAACCATCACGGATAGGAAAAGCAGATCAAACTGATCATATTTGCACAAGCAGCAGGCTGTTTTTTATTTATTGGATATCAATAGTATCACATCATTGCAAAGTACCCAACTTTATTCTTCTAAAATAGACAGGCAATGGGAAGCACCAATCGGTGCAAGTTTTATTTCGTGTACGAAATGAGAGAGCAAATGAGTTGGTGTACTGCCGCTGATCAATCGCCCAGCAGAACTCAGCCAACGGGTAGGATTCCAACTAGAACTCCTCCAGAGCAAAATGCAGATTCCGGGGCTGATTCTTTCAGTCTGTGCAGCAGCGGTACATAACATACTTGTCCATGGTCTTGCCGCATTCAGAGCAAACAACCCGCTCGGGGATGTAACCAGCCTGGCCCGGCAGGATCAGGGTGTTGCAGTGATGTTCAGGGCGGCTCCGTCGTATCTCCTCCTCCAGCACGGACACAAACTTGTCGGGATGGTCCACCTTGTACCCCCAGGTGTTGTAGTTCTCCATAACAGGCAGCAGAACGTTGCCCTTTGCCTTGGTTATCTCGTGGTTTCCCCGGCTGAAAACAGCCCAGCCCTCTGTGCTACTGTCGAAGGCCAGCACGTCCATGATCTCCTGCATTATGGGGTCATTTTCGACGGTCATGCCTATGTGCTTCTTGGAGTTCCACATGCTCCAGAGCCTCACCCAGAAGTACCACACGTAGTCGTAGTACTCCCCGAGGGAGAAGATGTGGCTCAGTCTCTCCCTGTTGATCACTTCGTGGCACCGCCTGACTTTATCCTTGGGGTTGCGTTTGCCCACGTAGAGCATTTCCAGTGGGACGCGTAGGGCGCTGGCAGCGGCCCGCGCCGACAGGGTGAACTTACGGATCCAGTCGATGTCCTCTCCCCCGTACAGGCATATCACCCTGTTGTCACTGGTCTGTGAAACCAAGAGAGTAACATTTAGTGACATGATGTTTTCGCAGGAGAGTAGAGAAAGGGCATCTATCACTTACCCATTCTGGGATGCGTGAATCGATGGCATCCGCCATTAATTCAATGTTCCAGGAAATCTCCGCCCAGAGAGCTTCTTCCCTGGCTTTGGAGAACGGGAAAGCATTGCCACCCCAGATCCACATCATGGGTAAAGCATTGAGATTTGATGGTTTTCCTTGGGGATCCAGGACGACGAGCATAGGCATCTGGACGAAATTCCAGACCTCCCGGATGTACCTAATGGCTATTGGCTCAACTAGCGAGGGATGATCCACCGAGTACCAAGGCATGTTGTTGTTTCTCAGATCATAGAACATATCGTTTTGCGATGTGGTCATTGAGGTTTTGGGATCGACAATGGGAAGCCAGAGAACCTCGTACTCGTGCCTCATTGTTTGTTGGTTGTAAATCATGTGCAGAACATTTACCTCTTCCTGAGGTATCTCAAGGTCTGAAATCAGCAGCAGTACATACTTCATCCTCAGCGCCTCAAGGCGTTCCTGTCCTTGCAAGAAGACCAATAAATTTTAAGCCCGTGTGGGTTCAGCTTAAAGGGACAACAAAAGACAATTAAGGAAAAGCAAAGAACCAACATGTGTCCTCCTGGAACCATCATATAGTGGCCTTTGGTCGTCTCTTGCACGAATCATAGCCCTCAGTACTTTCATGTTGTCAATGTGAGATGTTGCAATAAGTCTCTTGAATGCAGTGTACGCGTCCTCTTCCTTCTTCTTTTCTGCATAACAATTGTAAGAAATCGTGTTACTATTCTACTATTGTGCAGTGTTCAATCTTTTACATCTTTCTAGGTGACTTTATTTTGATTTTATCCTTTCCGAGTGCTTGTGAGTCAGACTTAGTATAATTGAATGGGACTACGACTCACCAACCAAGTCTGAGCAATTCTTCAACTGCTCTCTCAGGTGTTCGGACAAGACTGAGAGCTTGTGCGTCAGACTTAGTATCTCCCAGGACTCAGCAGTCGAGGTGATGTACCTGATCGGCAATACAAATACACGATATTAACACGGTTTTAGTTATACATACCTGACTATTGTAGACAAGAGATGGGATATTCTTAGTAACAAATTAAGAGCAGGATATCTACTCGTGACCGCTGCCAATGAGGTTCAGGAGCAGGGATGCACAGGCCAGAAGACTTCTTATGATCCAATAAACAGCTGTTGGAATGTGAGCTGTGGCAGATGCAAATTCTGGTGATTCATGGTTAATATATGCAGACGGAAGCTCGTTGAACGTAATGATGCAGTGCGTTACATTCAGCGCACTGTTCAGGAGGTCAAGAACAGCGTCGAACTTCTTTCTCAGTTCCCCGGCACTCTCCATCACTTGAGGCAGATCCTTGAGAGTTGCAATGTTCTTTGCAAGTGGATTTTGGGTGTGAAAGTGTTCGACCAGCCAGAACTCGCCGTAGTTGATTGCAAAAGCAGCAAAGGTGATGACCACCTTGGCATCCCATGAGTAGTTTGACAGTGATCTGAGGAGGTCCATGGTTACTGAGTGTGCTTCTCCTCCAGCAGCACAGTTGCAAATAATCTGTTCCATTCGGAACACAGGGCTCAAGTTTGTACAATTACAAGAAAATCATACACAGCTTGTTTGGACCAATTTATACCGCATCCAATTAAAAATAGCTATGCAACCCAATAAAAATTATGGTATTGAGACTTTCTGAATGTACCTCAGATGAAACCTTGCTGATGGGAAATGCCAGAATTTTAACAATCTCTGAGTCGTGATCAAGAAAACTTTGGAAGATCCTATCATCACTGTAGGAGCCGTGGAGGGCCTTCCTGTCATCCTGAAAGGACACGGCCTTCTTCTCGTCCGACGTGTCTAAACGTTCTCCCTGCATTTGGACCAAACGTATAAACGTTTTCAAAGGAATGCAAACCGGATGCTTATATTGGAAAGTTTGAGGTGCATAAAATCTCTAGCATCTTACGAGAGAAGTGTCAGCAGTCAGAGGCTTCCCAAGACGGAGGATCTCCTCGATGATGGAAAGCACTGGCTTCACGTCGAGTGCTTCGATGTCTGGAGCGTGGGTGCTTAGAATTTGCTTAGTGAGCGCACTGTCATCCGAGGAAAAGAAGCTACGATCACGACCACCCCTTAGCATGTGGCCTCTACCGGTGGCCCTTGGCACGGGTGCATTTTGGGGCTTGACAGGGCCATGATGATCCAGCTCATAGCCCTGTCTAAAACTGTCATCAGTCGAAACTTTCTGCGTTCCTCCACTCCAAAGTGGAGCTTTGGAGGGTGGTGATACATTGTCAGAGGTCAATGAACGACCCCCCCTAGTTGCAGGCCGGCTAGACATTATAGGATGTGGGAAGGGGGTATTGTTTCAAGCAGAAAAGGGTTCTGAGGAGCAATGGCTTGAGTGCATCTGGTGTTCTTCTCTGGGCCTTATATAGGTGATCAGAATGGCATTATTTCTTCAAAGAAAGGAGAAGGAAATAACAAACATTGAAGAAGGGAAGACACAAACAGAAGCAGAACGGAATAAAGTTGTACTGAATAAAGCACTTTGCTTCCATTGAGGTCTAAAGTAAATTGGAGGTTTGGAATTCAGTTCTTGCTTATCTCTGTCAAATCCTTTGCTTCAGGTAAAAAGATCACCATTGCTTCAATTGTTTTGTAGTCCTTACTTGGCTCAGACATCATTCCCAACAAAGTCTTGTGCATGAATTTTAATTCTGCATGCATGCAAGCATACAACAAACTTGTTCCCACTTCCAAATTTGTGATTCAAATTTATAGAACTACTGACTAGAACACCATTTTGTATCGGAATATTATTTAGTTATTAATCAAACAAAAGTGTAACAATCTTGCAGTGGCAGAGACGAGGATGGAAGCATGCATTTAGAAGACTTTTTTTATACTATTATCATTAATATTACAGGAAATTTTTGGAACATTTTTCTTAACTTGATATTTGGGCATGCATTTAGAAGATTTTTTTATACTATTTTCATTAATATTACAGGAAATTTTTGGAACTTTTTTCTTAACTTGATATTAGGGTTTTTCTTATATTTAGTCCCGAAGGGTCATAAGCGAATTCCAAGGTCTAGCCCATTAATTATTGGAACGAGGATCATGTGAAGCTTTGAACTGGTCCGATAAATGGTTTCAAAAGCAACCTTAATAAAGCAAAATTCCTAAGACGAAAATGAAACAAGGTATGAGGAAAGTTTGTCTGTAAAAGAACGAGAACGTAATCTTTCCAAGCTATAATTGAGCCATTAATAAGTTCATGTGCATATTCTACTTTACATTCTAGTATTATATACATATATATATATATATGCTATAAAATAACAGTACTGTTGGGCTTGTTTTATTAAGAAATCATGTTCAGACAACCTTACAATATTTTTTAGAATCATAATTTCATGATTAAGAAGTAGAATAAGAAAATAAAGAGATTATATTGTTTAGAAGTTTTCAAATTTTGGTCTTGCAGTGTGGATAAATTGTGTCGTATTCTTTGCAAGCAAGCCCTTTATATGTTTATGCTATTATGAGAGTACAGTGAACTTTAAAATATTCTTTGAATACTTTATCCGGTTAAAATATTGTTGTGTTGTCTTCAATTATAACTATTTACGTAAAATTAAAACCTGAACTTTGCTTAAAGCTTATGAGCTTATGCAATTCAGTGAACTAAGATATATTTAGGAGTTGGTCTACCTGCAAAATATTTTGTTAAAAGTGTGGATGTGATGTAATATAACTAAGAACAAGAAGTAAACAATTGGGCCAACTTTAGGTAAAAGGACAATGACATTCACTTAACAAAATGGGGAAAAAGCGAAATTATATTATACGGCGAGGGCCAAAATGAAAATTACCGTGGTTGCTTGAGATGGGTCTTCTTTGATTACTTAATTAGATCGTGTGTGTGTGTTTTAGCATGAGTTTTTAAAATGAACCTATTAAATTTTGTGAGTTTAGCTTACCTTAGGTATAAATTTACTATGAGGATAAAGTATTTTTTTTATATTTTATAAAAGATTAGTCGATAGTTGCAAATATATGATATTCTTGAAAAATTGGAAATGTTTTTTGTGACTAGAAAAGCTTGCTCGGGTCCACTTAATAAAATGAAGGTTGTAATTGGATACATACTTCCTTGTTAAAAATTGATTTTGAAATGAAAGTGAAAAATACATTAGAGAAAATGAAAGTTAATTGTTGGGAGGGGGGTTTTTGTTTGACACGACGTTTGGGAAGAAATGTGTTGAGATAGATCGTGCGTTTAGAAATAATATTTTAATGAGATAAATAGTATAATTTATTTAAATATATGTATAAAATATATAATAATGATTAGATGATGTGATAATTTATAAAAATAATAATAATGCTATAGAGTATAAATAAAAATAACTGTGAATATGTAATATATATAAGTATTAATTTGATTGTGAATAAATGTAATGATTGAAAAATAAATAATTAATTATACATATAATAGAGAGAAATTTTGAATTTGAATTTAGATGAAAATATTATTAAATGATATATTTGGTAATATAAAGTTTGAAATGTTATTTCATGGTTAAAAGTTGAGTTCCAAACATAACCTGTACGGCTGTTCATGTTGATTAAAAATTTAGATAGTGATTATCAATGATGTAATATATATCTATATAGATAACTAAAAACTTTTAGAAAATTATAAATTATATATTTAAGTATAGTTGAGAAATGGTTGGGATCATAGATTTTAGGGGAAAAAAAAGGGATAGCTCAAGCACGTTTACTTTTGTTAAATATTTTTGGGAAACAAATTTTAGTGAATTAGGCATATTGTTCAATCAAAACTTAAAAGGCTTTTTGTTTTTTGAAAGTCAGATAAAGATGTTTTCCATTTCCATATTTTCATAAATTCTCTAATTTTCATTTGCATTCTAATTATTTTCATTATATATCTTTATTTTTAATAAAATAGGACTAGGTTTTTAAAGTCTTAGAGGATTCTTAAAATTTATATATTTTCATATAGATATTTATTTTATATATTGCAATTGTGAGTTGAAATAAGTAGAGAAGTCATAAAATTATGTAAATCAAAGTCAAACCAACTAACATGTGTTAGTATAACTTTTGAATTTGAACTTACAATGAACACATAAATTGAAATTTAGGCTGTCTATGGGTTTAAATTTATTCAAATTCAAATATTATCATGTTCATTGTCCATGGCCATAGGTTCAAATCGAACTTATTTATTTTTTCTTGTCTCAAACTCGACTCAAATATTCTTATGATCTTGAAATTTATTTCCAACTAACTCACACTTTATAATATATAAAATAAATATTCACACAAAAAATATATAGATCAAAATAATGTTTTCGGCTTTAAAAGTGTAGTTTTGATTTTTTTGAGAATAAAAAAACATAAAATGAAAAATAAGAAAGACGAGAAATGAAAGTTAGGTTTCAAAAAAATACAGTTTTATTTTTTAAATACTTTACCAAATGAAATATTTAGATCGCGATTGAACAAAATGTCTATTTTTATGTTTCACAAAATTCTTTATTCAATATGAATTATGTTTGGCCTATCTTAAATTATTTTTAGATTTAATCTCTCGTTCATATTTAAACTTATGTATATACAAATATGTTTATATATTAATGCATTACATCTCTAGTAATTATGATTTTTAAAAGAAATCAACATATACAAAACGTACAATTAATATTAATTTTTACTTTCTCCAAACTTATTTTTTCAATTTTTTAGTCAATCATAAGAAAGTTATGTATCTAATGACAGCCTTCTATTTTTTAGACAGATGTAAAGAAATTTTTATATTTCAAGTAAAATATTGTTAGTTTTATATAAAACCCCATCAATTTTATGTTTTTTTTGTCTGTAATTTCATTTTCTATTTTCTTTGGGATAATATTTGGACCGCGGGCCGGATCCAAACCCAAATCCAGATCAATTGACCCGAGTACCCTAGTTTTTTCCACCCTCGATTTTTCTTCTTGCCCAAGCTCAGAAAAACGAAAAACCTTGTTCCACTCTGGCGCTCTCTTTCTGATTCTTCTATAATCGAAACTTTGTAGGCGATAATGTCGACAGCATCAGAATGGATGCCGCCCAAGGGTGGGTTTTCGTTCGATCTTTGCAAGAGAAATGAGATGCTTGTTCAGAAAGGCTTGAAGCAACCCTCTTTCCTGAAAACCGGTACCACGATCGTGGGACTAATTTTTCAGGTAGATTTTAAGTCTTTTTGCCCTTATTATTTGGGGAAAATTTTTTTAACTGTCATTGATTGGACTGATTTAGTAGGTTGTTTAAGTTGTTTGGTTTCCTGTCATCGAAGATTTTCGTCAATTTTCATTTTTCTCGGATGTGTCTGTGTTTTTCTTCCTATACCTAAGTGATTAGTCTTCGGGAGCAGAGTCAGGGCTTTTCTTCTGGGCAATTTCTGTTGTTTTTTAATACTATCATGGTACTTGATTTTTGTGCATTAGATTTTAGATTTCTTTCCAGTAAACTGCGCAGGGAAGTTCTATCTTACGTTTAGGTATAAAAAATAGTTGATAGCTGTTGCATTTCCTGCCAATGTATTAAGAGCTCGCATGCCCTTGGTTTATATTCTTCACTTTATATGATCTTGTATGTATTATGAGTGCTTTCAATTTGCTGTACTAGGAGAAGTCTTGTTGACGAATGTAGAAGACGAATAATTATGTATAGAAATTATTTTGAATCATGTTCTATGTTAATTGTTATGCAGTCACGATGTATTGAGAAGCCAATATCACGTTCTTCTGTTAGCTATTTTGTTGAGTTTTAGCATGCCAATACTGTGCAGAGATAAATTTTTGAAGTGTTTGTATTGAGAAGGATTTAGAAGGCTTGCATTTTCTTTGGGGCCTTTTGTATATGTGCTGTATAATTATGATAGGAAGAGGTGCTGCTACTAACTGTGTCAAGATATTCATGAGTAGATAATATGTCTCATAAGAATTGATCTTCTTACTTAGTGCACAGTTTAGAGGTGTTAAGAAGACAAACTACTCGACTCAAGCTTGATTAGACTCAACAATGTTTTGGAGTGGGCTTTTATATTTTAGTACTAGTCCTCCTTGTCCTAATTTAGTACCCCTCTTTGGTTGATGTCAATGTACGGCATTTGAAATAGTTAACGGATGATATCTTAAAAGGATCGAAAAGTTGTTTCTTAACCATGTGCTGCATGATTGTGTGCTAAGACTGATGGGCACTACGGGATTGCTATATAAAATGAGTTGGAGATAAGATGCAATTCTATTTTTTTGTCCCTCCTTAAAAAGCATGCTCGAGTTCCTACTATTGAAGTTTCTTGAGCCAGTTTAGGTTTTTGTTGCCGTGTTTAGCGACATTTACTCAATATTTTCACGCTTATCCTATTATCCAGTATAGGGCACTGTTTTGATTTTTTGAGCTAAGTCACATTTACTAGATATTTTGATACTTACCCAGTATAATATGTGGCACTTTGAATTTATTTGAATTTTTCAATGGGAGGTGCATAGACTGGCATTGTTATCTGTTTCATGCAAATAGCCAAATAGTAGACTGCTTATGTAGTTGAGGGGAATCCCTTTTGCCTTATGATGTGATGGGCTATTACTTATGAGAGGAAAAACATCTGTGCACTGAATCAGAATGTTTATTTTGTGTGTGATTACTTGGTACTTGGTTGTAACTAGCTATTTAACTTACCCAATAATCAAACATCATAACTGGTGTATGGTCTTATTTTGAGATGTAACTATTACCTTTCTTAAACTAAGATAACAAGTTTTGATAGCTTACGTCATGTCATGATGTATAATAACAATTTCCTGAGTACTGTAGCTGATCCTACAGTGCTATTGGATAAAGAATAGTTTGTGAACAAGTGATTAATTGCTTAACTGTATTATGCTTAAGAAATATCTATATCTTTTAGGATGGTGTCATTCTTGGAGCAGATACACGAGCCACTGAAGGCCCCATTGTTGCTGACAAGAACTGTGAAAAGATTCATTATATGGCTCCCAATATTTATTGCTGTGGGGCTGGGACTGCTGCTGACACAGAGGCTGTAACAGGTATTCCATCTAGATTCGAGTCTTATGTTGATAGCTAAAACATCACTTTCTCTGAAAGTTTTTAGTGTTCATCCAACCTCTTGTTTTATGTTGCAATGCCTTCACTAGACATGGTTAGCTCTCAACTGAAGCTGCATCGCTATCATACTGGTCGTGAGTCGAGGGTTGTGACAGCTCTCACGCTTCTGAAGTCTCATCTTTTCAGGTGAGATTTTATTTTAGGATTGGAGTTTGCAGAATCTTTATTTAAAAGTGATGACTATTATCTAAAATACCTTCAACTTGCATCTGAATCAGCTATCAAGGCTATGTATCGGCTGCCTTGGTTCTCGGTGGAGTTGACATAACTGGCCCTCACTTGCACACTGTGAGTTTTTATTTTATTTTTTTGGCCCAACAAAACCCTTAAATATATCGTGTTAATAAATGTTAAGGTCTAACATGTCAAACCACCAACTCCTAGATATATCCCCATGGTTCAACTGACACACTACCATTTGCCACAATGGGTTCTGGCTCCCTTGCTGCAATGTCTGTTTTTGAATCGAAATATTGTGAAGGGCTGACTGTAAGTTCATTGGTTATGTTCATACCATCTAAGCACTTAATAATCAGAATTCTTTGATTTGAGCACCAAGGGATTTTGCAGAGGGATGAAGGAATAAAATTAGTGGCTGAAGCAGTTTGCTCTGGAATATTTAATGACTTGGGAAGTGGAAGCAACGTGGATATATGTGTCATAACAAAGGTTTGGGTTTGTGATTTTTTATAATTTGCACCTAATTTTGTTAGTTATTATTGTTTACTTTGTGCAAGAGCTTTTCTAAAAACCTATCTGTGCTCTGTTTCTAGGGGAAGCAAGAGTACTTGAGAAATTATCTGTTGCCGAACCCTCGTACATATGTCAATGAGAAGGGTTACCCATTTGGCAAGAAGACTGGTTAGCATCATTACACGAGTTATTTTTGGATCACTTATGAATTTGCAGGATATACAAGCTATGTTATTGTAATGTTCCTTGGAAATACTTTAATCCAAGTTTAATCATATGGTCGTTTGTTTTCTTTTCTGCTTCACTTTTGTTCCTGCAGAGGTGTTGATGACAAAAATCACTCCGTTGAGAGAGCTTGTGGAAGTCATTGAAGGTGGGGATGCAATGGAAGAATGAGGTGTATTGATTGTAGTCCATGGTGTTTCACACAACCATTTTTGATTTCTCATCCTGTGCACTAGATTTATTTTTGGCCCCTGTGCTTAAGTGCTTATCAAAGATTGTAATACTTAGCATCAAGTCTCTTATTTTTCTTTTCTTTTGTCTGGTTATTCGAATATGTGGGATAAGCTAAATTCTTGTTGCTATATTATGCGAATAATTATGCCTTCTTCCTCACCTCTAGTTATGAAATTTGGTAAAATTTAATTATGTAAAGAATGATAAAATGTATCTACAACAGGAAAAAGAAAAGAAATTCAAAACACACAAGCTAACGGCTGGAAATTTATCTGTTGTGTTGAATCCACAAGTGATATGGTGGAGCGTCTAATTAATTTGTCGTTAGAATCCGCCGTAATCATACAATCAATTTCTTGGGACATGTAACTTCACTATTGGTAATTTGCATCTGGCTAACCACGTTATTTGACATGTTGGAATCTTAATGTCATCTCTAAATGCTTCATGAAATTGTAGTATTTATCCTAGAAGCTGATACCAGGGAAACTCCTTGCAATAAATTTCACAACTGAGCTGATGCCAGGGAAGAAGTGCTTATGAGTGTCACGTCTTGTGCTGTCAATTAGTTTGAACCACTGGCTTCCGGGATCGCACGTGTTACTGTTGTCCAAGCATTTGCAGTTATTTGTCACAACATTGTTGTCTTTGTCTATGTCCAAGCAGACGCTGGTACCGTCTTCAAGTCTAGAGGAAAGATGCATCTTGGAGTCAGAAATAGCTTCCCATTTTGAACTGGCATCCCTGCAAATTATTCCAAGTTTTACTGGCTGCCCTAACCCTTCTGCTTGTAGGCAGAAGTATGTTCCCCGTATTGTTAAGGTTTGCTGTTCACTATAGCTCCATGCTTCAGCCTCAGAGCATGGGCCTAAAACCAGGGGTTCTAGTAGTGATCTCCTCTTGACGCAAAGGCCTGTCATGGGATGGAATATCACTTTGTGTTGACGCTTTTCTTCATAACCTGGTCCTGCATTTTTACACACAAAACTAGGCTTATAGATTAATTAGATGCATTATGCTATGACTTTAGGAGTGAGTAGTTGTCGAAAAAATGCTCTCAATCTGCGAAAATTGCGGATTACCTCTGAAAGGATACTGGAGAGCAGATATCTTCTGCAGGATGGTCTGGTTTCTGATATCACACCAATTCCAGTTATAAACTCCATAAGTTTCATCATGGCCAATAACCCCTTCTCTTATGTAGTAACTTCCACTAAGAGCCCACAATGCCCAATCCACATCCAGTTCAGCTGCCCATCCCATAAAACAATTCAAGTACCTGTTGTCATTGACATTAGTACCCCTCATGTCCACCCCAAACTCACTCAGAAACAAGGGGTAACCTTGGGACACCAGGAAGCCAGCCTTCCCCATTGTGTCGTTCACCACTCGCCCGCATACTAGGTTGGGGTTGCCTGTTTTCCACGCCTGCCCATCTGAGAAACCATACCAGTGCAGCTCAAATACTAACTTGTTTGGGAAACTCAGGGTCACTGGCTTGTTGCGAAGAAAAGAGAGATCTCTGTCATATCTCAGCCCAGATAGAATGACAAGAACATTAGGATTTGCTGCATGCACTGCTTCAGCTCCTTTCTGCATGTACCTACTCCATTATAGATTGGGGTATAAACAATTGAAAATGGCAAATAAGTTGAATAAATTCGAACAAAATTGCCCCGTACCATGTTCCCCGGGTCCTACATTTATTGCTTGTATTGGGTTTTGAACATCCTAAAACTTTGTTTTTATTCCTTGAAAATGACGTGCTCAAAATTCTATGTCGCTCTACCTTACCAAACATTTGCACTTACAGTAATGGGACACTGGGAGTATTATGTTTCTACAAGTTGTGAAATTAATCTGAATTTCCAGGGTATTACAGTTAGTAGGTGTACCTGTACCAATCGTTGACATTTTGTTTAGGGCCCCTGAGTTCATTCCTCAAGCTCATGCCAACTACATTTTTGGTGCCCTTGAAAGTGGTGGCAACCTTGGTTAATCCCTTGATCCACAGATCTGGATTAAAATACTGATCTCCAAAGAAGCCATTTCCATCAAAATTGCTACAACACCAACCAGGCTTGCTTGTGTGGTTGTCAAGGATGATCATGACATTTTTCTTTGCAAGACTAGCCACCACTTCCTGAATGTGATCTCTAATCATTATATATACGTGTATGTTTATATATATATATATATATATATATATAGAGAGAGAGAGAGAGAGAGAGAGAGAGAGAGAGAGAGAACAACAATATTATGTATGTATTACTCAAACTAAATTCACATGCATGTATAAATATTAGATGGCCAACTCCTATTTAATCTTCTTTAATATTATAGAATAGGGAAGGGTTCAACTGATCTTCCAATTAAAATTTTAAAATACTCTCTTAATTATAATCACTCATTTAGCACTTTCTATTTTCAAATTTCGCTATTAACCTCTGCGCTGACTTAATTCCTTTTGACCTTTAATAATATTTAAGTCATTTATCTTTTATCGCTGTTATATTTATTACATATATATTTTAATTTATGTAGTTTTATTTTATTATTGTACCACTAAAAGTATAGCAGTTTTATATTTTATCATAATTAATAAAAATATATAATTTTTAATTAGCATAGGCAGCTATCGTGTATAAGTTTTAATTTAATGGTTTATATGATATCAATTGTCCTAATAGATTAGATGTTAAAACTTTTATGACTTAGTCCTAAGTTGATGTGGAAAAGATTAATCCATTGCAAGAAGGAATTAATATCTTAAAACCTCGTCGTGTAACAACCCATTTCCTTTTTACTTTTGACCCTTTCTTTTGATAGTTCCCGGAATAAGCAAAGAAATTATCTTTCCGAGTATGCATTTGTGAACAAAGCGTGATTGAAGAGTAGTGCTGCATTGTTTCCGCTGTCACAATCAACACTACCTAACCTAATGCCATCCACATTTATCAAAATGTCAAAAATGTCCTTGGTGC
The DNA here is from genome assembly GCA_019155195.1 of Avicennia marina. Classification (NCBI taxonomy): domain Eukaryota; kingdom Viridiplantae; phylum Streptophyta; class Magnoliopsida; order Lamiales; family Acanthaceae; genus Avicennia; species Avicennia marina. The sequence goes on from CM032763.1 coordinate 10,993,843, forward strand.
TCTTACGTGGCTCGAATTTATTTGTGATTGTAATTGATTGAGTCAATCCCTACCCCACAGTTCTTGGTGGTGCATAATGGATCTGTTGAGCAAATCTAAAGACAATACGCCATGGCGGCAGCAGGCTTCATGAACAGGGGACTTAAGGACTTGGAATTTTTGTGAAGGTAATTATCAAAGCAAATATGATGAAGAAAAGAAATACCCCTTTTCTTGAAAATTTTGGAATAGGTAAATTGATAAGCAGATTTTGTATAAATCTGCACTCTCTCTGCCATGTTGATGGGATAAGTAATAAGGCTGTCTGTATCCTCTGTTTCTCAATGCCTACTTTCACATCCCAACCTTGTTTCTAATCTCAACAGATAAAAGAGAGCACAAGCACACGAAACCAAGAAAGGAAAAAGGTAGCAGAACAGCCAATTCTTTGACTCAAGAAAGCGGTGTAAAATCATGGGATTATTACCTGGTAAGCATTGATGAGGGAAAGATCAATGATGGACGGATTGTTTGTCTGAAAACCAGATATGGATTCAAGCAGTCCGAGGTTCTTGAAGGACTGCCTCACGGTAAGAGAAGCCAATGTATCATTAGTAAACAGGAAGAGTGGCCATGTCAGCCTGACACAATTGAATCCCAAGTTCCTTATTTCTTCGGAAATCTCATCCACAGGCTGCTTGCTCAGCCCTTCAGCCACCACCACTTCAAGATGAGATGGCCAGTTCACGCACGCCAGCTTGACACGCTGGCCGGATTCATCGACAATCCACCGCGAGTTGGTGGAGAGCGGTTGCGCCACCGCGAGAACTCCGGCGAGGAAGGCAAGCAAAGGTGAAAGGAAACAGAAGAAGAAACAAAAGAACTTCCCCATGTTTTACTTCTGTTCTTGCATCAAGACTCTTAACTTCTGTCATTTATATACCGTATTAACCCCATAAATGAATTATAAGATAGTATGCTAAGTGTCAATCTTAAAACGTGCCACAATTTTTTAACCCCAACAACTTCATATAACCTAAGATTGAATAAAATAACATCTCTCTTTCACCTCTTAACCTCCCCTCGGGACAATAATTAGTGGGAATCTTGCTATGGATAGAATATAGACAGTCAAAACATATTTTCTGCCATAATAAGTGCTTGTTTTCTTGTTTTCTTTAAAGACTTAATTAAGATCAAAATGATGCTTCAAAAAGTAAACTAACCTAATTTTTCCACTAATTAAGCTTACCAACCCATTCGGAGAGGGTAGCTGACTTGGGGGGCTTGTGATATCTTGAAAAGAGCATGAAGTAGAAAATATGCATGGCATGATTTGATGTTGGAAGCACGCTAAGAAATATGTGAAAGACAGTGACAACAAGTGTCTAACCTTAGGAGCAAGGAATGGAAAAACAGAAAAGTAGATCGGAGTACCATCACTTTCGTGGTAGGGAATGGTCATGGTTGTTTGGAAGACTTGCAAGGCAATATCCAACCATGCAATTGTTTTAGAACTGCACTAATTGATTCAGTAATTATTAACACAGAAAACAAAGTTTAAAGTTAAAGATTGTTGATGGTCATTTGTTCATGAGTACATTTTCTGCAAAGTGATCAAATTTTTGGAACCACAATATCTTATTTCGTTTTATTATCTTCTGCGGCAGTTTTTCTGGGACTTCTCGTTGAAACAAAATATATTTTGGATCAGATGATACATCTATACTATTATATTATTAATAAGTTCTTTTTTGTCTTTTAATAATTTATCAAAAATACTCTTCATGACTAATCTATATTTATATTAAGTCTCCACCTTATAATAATACCTCTGGTCTTTTAATATTTTCCTAATTATACATTTATTATGATCAAGTAATTAACTAACACTAACAAACTCCATCCATTTTTTATTTTATTTTATGCTAATTCATCTTGTAACCCTCGTGACTTTCTTGGATTGCATTGGCATCGCATGCATAAGGTGCATAAGGTGTGAGTGTTGCAACATATATGTCATTGAGGGTTTGCCGATTGCAATTGTAATTCAAATTTGGAAGGATTTAGTTTCCAAACTTTAAAGAGATTTTTGAAGATTTGTGTGAATATAATTAAATTTGGATAATATCCTCAAATACCTTAAATAACTGGAAGGTTATCAAACAAAGTAAGATAACATCAATCTGATACATGAAAAGTGCAAACAAGGCAAAATAATTCCACTAAGAAAAGGAAAGTCAAATATGTTAAAACAAATTGAATAACAAACAGATTTGGCAAATTTGATGAAAACATAAAAAGATCAAGAGGTTGATTTAATTCTAACATTTTGTGGAACACAGTTTCTCCTTTGTTAATCTATATGATTGTTGAATGGTGAATATTATTCGTGTGAAAGCGAAGAACAAGTTTGAGAAGCTTTGTAAGCTTGAAGTGTCTACTACATGTTTTGAAGAGTAAATAAAGTTTGCTGTAGAGAACACATATCAACATGAGTAGAAGCCAAAAGGGGTATCAGCTAAAGCATATACAAGTGAGTTTCTCGTTAGATGCATCTTCTTATTGAATATCTTTAGGTATAATAACATGGGTGTGTTGTAGCAATGCTAGCTCATTATTGGAGAGTCTATTATAACAACTCTTTCATCATACTAAAAGTTTTAAACTGGATTAGACTCCACAGATATAAAAATTCTTGAAACTCCAAATTGCGTAAACAATGTGTGCTTTGCTCCTTTATTGCTCTTGCTTTATTGTGTGAATGTGTTTAAACAAATGATATAACAAACATTCACTGCATTACAACATCCAATCCAAACTTTTCACATTTTCAATTATCAAAATACCAAGGTTATTATCATTGTCACGCACATTTGTAAATCTATTTCATAATTAAAATATAACATTAATTATAGCGCAAGGAGCAAAAATTCCCATATTTGTTGAGAGTTTTCTCATATGTGTAAGTCCAGTACTAGCCTTGGATCATGGACATAAAGTTAAAGGCTCCAAGTAATGATCTCCTCTAGATACAAAGTCCAATCATTGAATGGAAAATTATGTTACGTTGACACAATATTTGACAACCTAATACGATCTTGTATTAGCATGAACACAAGATGTACCCTTTCAACATTTCACAAAAAATCTTATAAACTTATAGAAAATTTCTACAATGTCCTACTCAAAATGGTTAACAAGAGAACATTTTAGATAATTATCCAACATCACTATAATGTACCTCTTAGAATGCAGATTCAAGAGCAAGAATTCTTTGCACAATGCTCGTGTTATCAAAACCTCATAAGTTTCATCTTGACACGCCACCACCTCCTTAAAGTAATAACTTCTACCAAGCATGCACAATGCCCTATAAATATCGAGTTCAGCAACCCATCCCCGAAAGTAGTTCAATTACTTGCTACCATTGTCATTAGTAAAATGACAGTAGATCGCAATGTTCCTATCATAAGTTGATTAGAGAAGGATTCTAAGGCTTAATTAGGCCCATGACAAAGTTGTATTAGAGCAGGATTGTGTATGAAGACCTGAGAAAGTGGCCTCAAGGGGGCCTACACAGCCAATGTCCCAAGTGGGACTTATGTGTAAGTGTTTAAAGGAAGCCAGCTAAATAGGCACATTGCATGAAAGCGTGAATGGATTGGTTCATGGAGAATATAATGTTTCTATCCCACATCAATTAAAGAATGGTTTCTAGACCATTTTTTATAGTGGTCACCTTCCTCCTTAATAACCATTTTTTAGATAAGGATTTTCAAACCATCTTATACAATGGTTTCCTTCCTTTTAGGATAAGCGATTTTCTAAGAATTGAATTGGACTTGTGACAAGACGCACTCATAAACAAAGTATATCATTAAGTTATTTAGAGAAATGCTATATCATTTAATTAACAAAAGAAAATTTCACATGGCAAGTCTTAATGACCATGGGAGAAAGGTCAAAGGAGTGAAAATAATTTGCCTTTAACTACCTAAGACTAAGAAAGGCCACTTTTGTTATCATTAAACAAGAAAATTGATCTAACACTATTGAATATGTAACCCAAAATCCCACTGAAATTTGTTAGTAGGCTAGACAAATTTGAATTGAACAAAACAATTTTATTGATCGATAATATTTTTTACAATATCAAGATTCTCACACCCTAAAATTTATTCCTTACACACTAAAACATGCCAAAATTTGTTAGATGGCATAATTTTATGCACATACTTGAATATCTATAATGCTTCATGTGCAATCAAAGATTAGACGATCTCACACATGATTATATAATTCAAGAGAGAAATTGTTAGACGTGGACATATTTGATAGATGCATTGGGGCAAGTACTTGCACTCTATCATGTTATAGATTGCACATTGATTCATCACAATAAATTTTTGGGTCATTTAAAGTGACCAAAGAAAGTGATAAAATAAATTGCTAAGGCCATTAAAAATAAAGTTAGAAGGATTGTTTTAATTGTGTGGAATCTCAGTAACCCAATTGCTAGTTGTTAATAGGTCAAGTTGGCTTTTAAACCAATCAAAATTTAATATAAATGTAGAGACTTGTCCTTAAATGCAGAGAAAGACAATTTACTTGAAAACATTTGGCATTTATTCTTACTCGGGGTCTCAATCTCCTTAAAATATGATTGATTTGTGCGATAATGAATTACAGGACCACCAATTGCAAATTCATGCATTGTAAACAATAGATTCAAATAGGTTTTCATGTATACTTAATAACCATATATTTTCTAAGAAGAATTCAAATCATAATTTATTCAATTGAATAAATTAAATAGTCATCTTTGGTAATTGTATTTCAAATTCTTGTCTCATTATTTTTTGAAGAAATTCACTAATGATGATCATCATTAAATATTTTGACAAAATTGTCACTGTACAAGGGTCCTTATTAAGTTGAATTTTTTTTTCAATTTTCAATAAATTCTCAAGTGATATGAACTATTATGTTTTGAAAAGCTAGAAGGAAAAATTATGGGCTATGTTTGTTTACAATTTCTAAAATTACAACACGCTATAATTATCATATTTTTTAATTTTCTCTCTTTTATTTTTTTACAATTTAAAAATGACAAAAAAAAGAGACAAAGCATCTCTCTCTCTCTCTCTGTGTAGTTTGAATTTTTTGGTATTGGTATATGAATTGGCACTTATGTAGCGCAAAATATTTGGAAAAATATTGTTGAAAATATTTGGCAAAAATTGAAAATATTATTCTCCAAGAGTTTTTTAAATTAAGGAGTCAAAGAATCTCAACTTGTACAGAAATGAAAGAGTTTGACCTTTAATTAAATTATTGGAGTTCAAATTTAGTTGGAAATATCCACAAAAAAACTAAGTTGGAAGTGATTTGATCATATCTCTACAAGTCAACAGAAGATATGATTGTACTAAAAAATAGGGAAAATTTCGCAAAATAAGGAAGGTCAACCCACTGAAATAGGCAACTATGGTTGGGACTTCGACATTAGTAGTTGACTAAGATAGAGACCAGACTAAAGATCTTATTCAATGATTTAGACAGATTTGTAGTTGATCTTCTTGAATTTTTTGGAGCAAAAATAAAGAATAAAAAGAGTTGAAGTCGTGCAAGACTAGGTGCGCCTTCTCTTGAGAAATGGAGAGTTTAAAGTGAAAAAAACATCCACATTCATACTTATATCATTCTTGTGTACGGTATACTTTATATCAACATATAAGTTGAGATCAAATAGGGTTTTAGCTATTCACTTCATCTAGGGAGAGTATGAGAGTATAAAAACTTGTTCAAAACAAGTATGGACTTGATTTAGTAAAGTGTGAGGGAGGTAAGGCACTTGCACTTTGATTGTTGGTTTATAATCACTTGAATTAATGAATTACCTTAATCTGGACAAGATTCTTGCAGATGTAAGAGGTTGGTTTTGAACTACGTAAACATATCATGTCCCTTTGTGTTTAATTTTACCTTATATTCTGCATGTGGGTTGGTGTTACAACAATCGGCTTCAAATTATCCAATAGAACCACAACATCATTAAGTAAAGTTTAATGTGCAATTACAACACTTAATTTAACCTACCTTGCAAGTGGCATTAAAGCCATGTTACTTTTTTTGAACTTGGTTGCAAGCAGGTGAGATCTTAAAATTGGAGGTTCTACATGTAGGCGTGAAGCTCCATCACTGATGGATGGATGACACCTATAACCAAGAATAATGGCAAAGATGTTATCGAGGATATAAGTACTTGACTTGAAAAGGAGAAGACAACCCTAAAAAATATAAAGGCAATCAATGCCAATTTTACCAAAGTTAACGAGGAGCAATTTAAATTAATTTCCACTAACGTAATATTGAAGGAAGCGTGGGATATTTTTGCAAAATATCCACGAAGGTACGAACTCTATCTATATTTCTAAACTTCAAATTCTTGCTTTTCAGTTTGAAAATTTAAGATTGGTAAGGACAAGACGATTGTCATATTCAATGGGAAGCTCCACGACATAACTAATTAAGCATACCAACTTGAAAAGAGATACTCAAAAGCCAAGTTAGTTCGAAAGACATTTTGCTCTCTCCCAAAATGCTTCTCTACAAAGTTGGTGACCATTGAAGAGGCTCGGGATGTAGAGAAGATGAGATTAAATGAATTGTTGGACTCACTACAAGCATTTGAGATGAAAATAGACTCACTACAAATAATCGAGAAGGAGAAGGAGATGGTGTTGAAAATTAAAAGAAGCAGCATGGAGGAGGAGAATTCCAATAATGATGATGAAATAGTTGTGGTGGCTAAAAGGCTTAATAAGTTTATGAAAAAGGAACGAAAGACACAGCCAATCAGAATGTTAGTTCCACTAAAAGAACTGCTGTAGAGGGTGGCAACAAAAATGGTAAGAATGATTTTAAAAATGATTTGTCTAAGAAAGGTATTTAATGTCATGAGTGCGGCAAATACGGTCATATTCTTGCTGAATATGCAAAGATATTGAAGAAACAAGGCAAATCGATGGTCACAACCTAAAATGAAGATGATTTAAAGTTATCTTAAGAGGATGAATAGACAAGTAACCTCTTCGCCTTCAGTGTTGTTGGGACAACAACTAACATGCTTGTATTGATGTTATAGTCCCAAAAGTAGGGTCATACAGTGCTAGTAACACCTCCTCAAAAGTCATATGTGAGGAATTAATGTCCATATATCAAATGATGTATGATAAAATTATAACTTTGAAAAATGAAGTCAAGACCTTTTAAAAGGAAAATGGGAAGTTAAAAGAGGAAATGGCCATGGTGTCAAAACAACATCAAGAGGTGGTCTTAGAATTCGAAGAAAACAAAAAGACATTGAAAAAATTAAACAAAGGAAAGGCGAAGCTTGATATTTTCTTGACCATAATCAAAACTTCTAAAGACTATTTTAGACTTGGTTTTGTGGAATACTTAGGCACCAACCAACCCAATCTTAAAGAGATCTAATTTGTGCCAGCATTAGTCCAGTCCACAGCACCAGAAGTGCTAGCATCGATTCAGGTAACTAACCTTAGTGTTGCAGCACCAAAGAGGAAAAACAGAAGACAATCTCAATAAAACAGGACCCAATATGAGTATTTTCATAAGTTTAACCATGTTTATACTGAATGCTTTACTCATTTGAAGCACTTTATAGATAAAAAACACATTGACCCCAAGTTTAAGACAAAATCCCAGAAGCAGCATAAGATAATGCAGGTTAAGAAATCTGATTTGTGTTACTATCCCACATACATGACAGTGTGGGGATGCTCCAACACCACATGGTATTTTAACAGTAGATGCTCGAGGCACATGATAAGAGATAAATCAAACCTAACTGAATACACAAGCTTTACAAGAAGCCATGTAACATTTGGAGATGGGGTGAAAGGCAAAGTAATTGGAAAGGGCTTACTCCATATTGAAGGAATGCTAAAACTAAAAAATATACTACACATCGAAGGATTGAAGGCCAACTTGCTTAGCATTAATCAATTGTGAAACCAAAACTTACACGCTAGATTTATAAGTTACAAATGTTGTGTGTATGATGAGAAAAACAATCAAGTGCTAAAAGGGAGAAGGTTATTGAACAATTGCTACATCCTAAATAATGCTACTACATGTCTCAAGATTGACGCAAATGAAAGTGAGATTTAGCATAAAAGGCTAGGCCACCTCAATTACCATGATTTGATGAGGGTTTCTAGAGCTTGAGCAGTCAGAGGAATACCTATCCTAACTGAAAGAAAAGAAGGTTTGTGTGGGTCGTACTAGTAAGAAAAATAGCATAAGAAATCTTATCTAGTGTTACGACACCTGTGTACCATTGGAGTCCTGAATTGTTGCATGTAGACCTAATAGGCCAACTGATGTTGCAAGTCGAGAAGGTAAGAAATTTGTTTTTTTATATGTTGATGACTTCACATGATATGCATAGGTTGATTTTCTTAGAGAAAAGTTAGAGACCTTTAATGCCTTCAAAAGGTTATGCCTTCAAATTCAAATCAAAAAAGAAGGAGGTCAAGAAAAAATAATAAAGATACGAAGTGACCATGGGTGTGAGTTTGAGAATCAGATGTTTGATGAATTTTATGCTGAAAATAGCATTGCACACCAGTTTTTCACACTAAAAACCCCACAACAAAACTAGGTTGTAGAAAGGAAGAATCGGTCCGTACAAGAAATGGTGCGAGTAATGCTCAATGCTAAGAAGATGAGTCAAACATGGGGGGCAGAGGCTGTTAATATGGAATGTTACATTATCAATCGTGTATATGTCCGTCCAAAGCTTAATAAAACTCCCTATAAATTGCTGAAATGTAGGAAACCTAATGTTAGGTATTTTCATGTCTTCTTCATCTAAAAGAACGTGAGCCTTCTGGTAAGTTTGAAATAAAACATGATAAAGGTATATTCCTTGACTACTTAACTACTAGCCGTGCTTATCAAATGTATAATTGTTGAACTAAATATATCATGGGGTTTATTAATGTGGTTGTTGATGATGAAGAAAGCTAGGTACATGTGATGAAATTCATCAAAATAATGAAAAGAAGCCTATTAGGTTCACTGATGCCAGAACCTTAGCAACAACAAATAGTTAAGATGCTGAAGCATCAGACCAGACAAGTAGTGATGATGACGGAGTTCCTTAATAGCCAGTTTAAAAACCTTCATCACGAATTAAGAAGAATCATCCAATAGATGCAATAATTGGAGACGTTGATGAACAGAGAAGAACCAAAGGTGTTGACCGCATTAATTATTTGGATCTTGCAAGTTATACATACTTTATATCCTTGAAGGAGTTAAAAAAATTTTCCGAGGCAATGGAAGACAAATATTGGATCATGGCCATGCAAGAGAAGCTTAACCAATTCGTCCATAATGATGTTTGGGAGTTAGTGGAAAGGCCAAAGCATATCAATGTCATCGGTATAAAATGGATTTTCAAAAATAGAATAGATGAGTATAGGAACATCACAAGAAACAAGGCTAAGTTGCTTGCCAAAGGGTATACACAAGTTGAGGGCATGGACTTTGATGAGACATTTGCCTCTGTGGCAAGGATTGAAACAATTAGGCTACTCATAGCCGTTTCTTGTAGCCTAAACTTCAAACTATATCAAATGGATATAAAAAGTACGTTCTTGAATAGGATTCTACATGAAGAAGTATATGTTGAGCAACCTAAGGGCCTTGAAGATTCAAATCATCCCCATTATGTTTATAGATTGAAGAATGTGCTCTATGAACTTAAACAAGCTCTAAGGGTATGGTATGAAAGGCTTACAAAATATCTCTTAGAGGAAGGATATGTGAGAAGGAGAATAGATAATACATTATTCATGTGGTATTTCAATACCAACATCTTAGTGGCTCAAATTTATGTGGGCAAGATGGTCTTTTGATCTACATTTGAACAACTTGTGGATAAATTTATAAACCTTATGAAAAAGGAATTTGAAATGAATATGGTAGGAGAACTTAACTATTTTTGGGACTTACAAGTTAAGCAATGCAGTGATGGTATATTCATATCTCAAAGCAAGTATGCCAAAGAAATGGTAAAAAATTGGGTTGAAAAACTCCTATAGGGCTAGAACAGCAATGTCTATCAACACCAAATTATCAACGGATAATGCTAAAGTTCCAGTTGATCCCAGCATATCCAGAAGCATAATAGGCAACCTACTCTACCTTATAGCAAGTAGGCCAAATATTTGTTACAACATAGGAGTTTGTGCTCACTTCCAATCAACACCCAAAGAAAGTCACATAAGCGCAACTAGGACGATAATTCATTGCATCAACTCAAGGTGGATCTTGAGTTATGATACTCTAAAAACTCTAATATTAATTTAGTTGGAATTAGTGAGGCTGATTGGGCAAGCAATGTGGATGATTGAAAAAGCACAACCATAGGATTTATTATTATTTTTTGCTGGGGCTAATCTTGTTTTGTGATACAAAAAAAAAAAAAAAAACTCAATTGCATTATCCATGGCCAAAGAGGAGTACATGGCACCTGATTCATGTTGTGTTTAACTCCTTTGGATGAAACAAATGTTACAACACTATGGAATTCACCTAAATGAGTTGATGTTTATGTGTGACAACCAAAGTGCTATCAACATCTCAAAAAATCCAGTGCAACTTAGCAGGACTGGATATATCAATATCAAGCACCAATTTATTTGGGAATTAGTGAAAAATAAGGTAATTGTGCTAAATTATATTGGAACATAGTTACAACATGCTAATATAATAATAAAAGCTTTAGACCAAAGGACCTTTGAGGCCTCAAGATGTAAGCTGGGCCCAATAGCCTAAAATTCTATTGAAAGGAAGAAATAGGAACCGAAATTTAAGGAAGGAAACTTTTATTAAATCTTGTGCAATCGCTTTCCTTAATTACAAAGATTCTTGAAGATATTCCTTGTTCCCTATGACTCTCACCCTCTATGTATCTCTACATTGGTTGATTTTCTACTATTTTTATCACCATTTCACTGTGTTTTGATTTGTGGCTTAGAAAAAAAAAACCATAAATTTAAATATGGCAAAGAAGTCTAGTCATGGTCAAAGCAATCGCTAGGAAACTAAGAGGAACCCAGCACCACCATCACTGCCACCAGAACAAACTCTGACTCCACCAACTCCTATTCTTGAAGGTAGCATAGTCCCATTAAACAAACATCTAAAAGTAACTCCAGCATCTGAAACTATGTAGGAGACTTAATCTACTTAAGTTTCGACTATCAAGGATGAGGGCAAAAAAAATATCAAGCAAGGGAGAGGCTAGAACGTAAAAGGTGATGCAGGTGTCTTGGGGGAAAAGGAAATTCAATTGCTCGAAGAAATTCCTAAGGTATTCCCTATAATTCACAATTCTTGTGCAACTACAATTCCAATTACAAAGGACCAGGAAGAGGATACGACTCCAGCAATGGAGCTTGATGTGGAATTGGAATAGGCAGAAGATAGCAGGAAAAAAAAAAGGAAAAAGGAAGCTGGTCAAAAGGGCAAACTCCACCAAGATAAGGTGAAAGAAACGTTCTATCACCAAAGCCCATAACCTTTAGTACTTCACCAAACCAGATCAAGAAAGGTCCATTCTTCTACAAGGTAAAACATTACTATTGAAAAGCTTTTGGGTGTCAATAAATATAGAGAATTGGGTTTTGTTGATGCTGTAGAGGATTCAGGGTTGATGGAGACATTAATGTGCTTAAAGGAATATTATCCTAAGTTGGTGAAAGAATTTTACTATAACTTGAAGAAAAAAGTAGCCATTGAGATTCACCTTGGCATCACAAGGTTTATGTACATGGGAATTTTGTTAGAGTTTTACCAAGAAAAATTAACTTGGTGTTGGGATTCCCAGCTGAGGATTTGTAAGGTCCCTATCCAATTGAATTTAAGCCTAGATTTGATGAAGTAGCTCGTACTCTTTCTACCCATCAGTTGTTGACTTGGCCTATGACTACCTCAATGCAATCGTCCACCTTGAGTCTCATATATTTTTTGCTATATGAATTTGCCACTAAAAATTGGTTGTCGACATCCAATACCACTTAAGTGTCCAAAGAAACTGCATTTTTATTGTATTGCCTGGGGATGAAGAAAAAAATTAATATGGGTGAAGTGATTTTTCAGACCTTAATGACTTTTGTAGAAACAAATTCAGACATGGGTCATCTACCATATCTAGGGCTAATATCAAAGTTAATTAGTCAAAAAATTGCCATTGATGTTGATGAAGACAAGCAAAAGATTGACTTTATGATCTATAGTCAAAGATTGATACAACAAGGTAAATTTAAAAATCTTACTAGAATTGAAGTCTCACAGGCTGCTAAAACCACTATTGCAACTAGGTGCACTAAACTTGAGGAAAATAAACTGTGTCTTAAGGCAAGACCTTAAGATACATATAACTTTACTTCATTCTATTGTAGCCTAGCTCTACTCTAAAGTTCGGATCTAGATGCTAATGCTCCAGCTAATGCTTCCAAACACTCCCCTTGGTTTTCTTTGGTTGAATGATCACAAAGGGAGAGCATATGGTCAAGGGGAGCATTAGTGAAGGGACGTAGGAGCATTTAAATAAATTGAATTGCATTGCATGCATTTAGGAGAAGTATTTTAGTTTTTTGGACTTTCTCTAATGGACTGTTTCTATTTTGGTCTTGGCTACCATTTACTATTTTTTGATTTTCTGGACCTCTATAGATTTTTAAGGTTTTCTTTTGCTAGTAGATTGTAGCATTTTGAAAATATTGACTCAGCCAATATCCCAACTCCAGTAGAAAATTTAATAATTTCCATGTTGGTTCCACTACTCCAACCTTATGCTAGAAATATAGTTCCTTTTTTCTTTTGTTATGATGATGTTGAAATATCTTATGAATTCGAAATATCTATTTTTGTTAAGTACAATATTTTCAATGTAATAAAAGTTCTTGTATTCGTGTTATGCCGAAATTGTATGGATTTCATTGAACTTCATTAATGACGCTTGGGGTTGTGCCACACAATATCAAAAGGGAAAATTATTGGCATTTGTGTATGAGTTAGTACTTATGTCACACAAAATATTTGGAAGAATATTATTGAAAATACTTGACAAAAATTGAAAATATTATTCTCTAAGAGTTTCTTAAACTAAGGAGTCAAAGAATCTTAACTTCTGTGGAAATGGAAGAATTTAACCATTACTTAAATTATCGAAATCCAGATTTGATTGGAAATATCCACCAAAAACCATTGACTCTAGAAGTGATCTAATCATATCTCTAAAATCAATAGAAGATATGCTTGTGCTAAAAAATAGAAGAAAATCCACAAAATAAAAAATGTCAAACTGCAGGAATAGGCAAGTATAGCTGGGACTCCAGCATTAGCAATTAACTAGAATAGATTCTAGATTAACATTTAGACAGATTTAAAGCATTAGCAATTAACTAGAATAGATTCTAGATTAACATTTAGACAGATTTGTAGCTGATCTTCTTAGATTTATTGGAGAAAAACTGAAGAACAATAAGAGTTCAAGTCATGCAAGGCTAGTGGTGCCTCTCCTTGAGAGAATTGAAAGCTTAAAGTGAGAGATTCACACTTATATCATATTTGTAGAGAGTATTCATCAGTCATTGTGTCTTGTACACTTCATACTAACGTGTAATTGAGGGATAAAAAGGATTTTGGCTAGTCACTTTACTTAGAAAGAGTGTGAGAGTACACTAGCTTATTTAAATCAAGTGTGGATTGGATATGTGAAGGATAATGGACTTGTATTTTGATTGTTGATTTATAATAACAGATTACTTTTATTTGGGCAAATGACTTGCAGATGTATAAAGTTGGTTTCAAACTGTGTAAACATATTATGTGCCTTTGTGTTTACTTTTACCTTATATTTTGAGTGTGGATTAGTGTTACAACAATCGGCTTAAAATTGTGTAGTGAAACCATAATATTATTAAGTAAAATTTAATATGAAATTACAATACTCCGTCTAATGTACCTTGCGGAATTAATCTTGAATTTATGAGTAGGAAAAGTAACGCACAATTGATTAAAACTTCCGACCCCTTTATAATAAAATGGGTACCATTTTTTTATCAGAACAATTAAAAATGTTACCATACCTAATAATATTTTTAATAACTTACAGTGATTAATTATAGTGAATTACTACTATGTTAAAAAATTCACGCAATTCATTGTGAAATTCCAATTTTCCACAACCCTAAAACTTTATGCCTTACCACTTATATGAAATACAGATGATTGAAAAATAAAAATAACTAAGAGATAAATAATTAATAGCATCCACATCCTTTAACCCCTAGACTAAAGGTTGCCAAATAACTCCTCGGGGAACAACTTTTCAAAGTGGCCAAATGGCCAAATCAATGGAATCTAACAATTCTACTTTTCTAGAAGCTGCAATGTAATATATATGTGTGTGTGTGTGTGTGTGTTGATTTTTATTGTTTCAAACGACGAAACTTAAAGTTTTTTTTTTTTTTTTTGAAAAAAATGGTTGATTCTAGTATTTGAAAACAAAATGATCAATTCTGTCATGAGAAATGACAGAATAACCCATACCAAAAAAGATGGTCGATTCGGCCGAATTCAAAAAAAACAAGGAAGACTAGGGTTTTGTTTAGGGTAGAATAATAGAAAAAAGATTAAGATTTTTTAAACAAAATAATGATGGTGAGTGTTTTTTGAAATTAATATTAGTGTTTAGGAATTTAATACAATTGTAACAATTTTTTTCACTAAAATGTGGTTGTTTATTGAAATGGGCAACATGGAGATCTGTTGATTAAGGATTTTTCCAAAAAACGTTTGGGAATTTTTTATTTCTGAAGTTTCAGAGTTTCATGAAAAATTTTGGAATTTTCCTGAAATTGTTTGACATTTTATGAAAATTTTCATATATTTTCGGGTACTTTTAAGATCACTGTAAATAATATGAATTTTTCCTCTATTTTTCAGTTTCCCTGAGCACGAAATTTTTTCTTGAAATTTGTGAAATTTAATTTCTTCAGTAAATTTTTCTTCTTAAATCTTTTTGGAATAATTTTTTACCACATATTTCCTAAAATCTTAAATTCTTTGTGAATTTTTACTTATTTCCTATAAATTTGTACAAAAATCTGTAATTTTTCCAAGTAACATTTTCTATAATTTTGGTAATTAAATGTAAAAATTTTCAATTAAATTTATTAGAATAATTTTTTTATCTTTATTGTATTTTCATATATTTTTTCTAATTTTTCTTCTTTACCAGAATGAACTTCTTTTTTTTTTTTCACAAAAAATTGCTAAAGTTTTTTTCCCGACGATGTTTGTTTTTCACTCTACCATTTTTCCCATATTAATTTACATAAAATACTGCTCTAAATCGGCAAAAAAGCAGAGTCTTTTTTGAAATATAATTTCATTTGAACCAAATTAAGGTTCCCCACTTGAATTTGTATTAGAATGTGTAGGTAATTTGCTGATCTTCAAGTTTTCCGCTCTTGAGGAATCCCTGTTGTGGGAAATTGCTCTAATTCCTACTGCTGTTTATTTTCAACTACAACATTGGTGATAAATATTAAGTTTGGCGTTTGTTTTTTGTTTCCCCGTTTTGATGGTGCATCATGTATAATGTATATATTTTTTAGTTTATATTATTGGATCACTAATTATATGATAATTGTTGTGTTAATACTCTTAATTGTGGTTTTGCAACATTATTATTTTGAATTCTATCAGCAATTTAATAAAATTTAAGAGCACAATTTTTTAGGTCATGTGATTATACATTTCTATCTTTTTGAATGACAAAATTGTATACTTGTAGCCACTTTTAGTTAATCCTATCGTTTTAAAAGACGAAATTACAACAGGCAAAAATTTTGGTCAAAATAGAATTTTGTCAGTGATATACCATCTAATGTCCAGTCTTCATATATTGTACTGACATTAATTGTAAATATTCATTTTTATTAATAAAATATTGATATGTTGCTTGATTAATATATGAAAGTTTTATTCATACTTGTAAATGACATAAAGTATTACATGTACCTATATAATTAGGTTAAGAAGCTTTATTCATAAGAATTATGAATATAGATGTAATGTTTCTTAGTATGTAATAATTAAAATTTATTCACGAGCCATGAAATTTCGAAATAGATATTAGAAATATTGAAAAAACTTGAATATTTTTTATTTGCATGGTGAATTTCATGTCATTTGATATGGATAGTAAGAACTCATATGTGTAGATATGCCAAAAGGAAATGATATATTCGAGCATTAACTTAAAAAACACAGCAAACATATGAAGTTTACTTTTTACTGCAAATACCTTACTTTTTGATCATGTTAAGTATAAGTAAATTTTAAACTTTGAGAACTTATAAGGAAGTAAGACATGTGTTTGACGTGAATGATGTTCTATAAAATGAAAACCTTTGACTAATACAATGCATGAACAAAAAGGAAGTTTCAATGAACATTAGTCTCATAAAAAATATTGATTTAATTTGTGATTTTGATTAAATTCGTGGCTATCGCTCAATTGGGATATTACAAGACAAAAGGCCCGTATCATTTGCATTCGAAAGGGTTCATGTGTTTGCATCACTTGCATTAGCCGGAAACGATACGAGACACTAGTTAAATGATATATATTTCCTTTAAGTTATATTCATTATCAATTATAAATAAACTAAAAGAGCCATACATATAGAAAAGTGAAGGGCAAATTGATAATTCTTTTTTGTAACTGGATCAAGACTTGAAAAGCTTAATGATTAAATTTGATGGGCTACAATGAGATTAGATCAAAAGAATGAATATATTGTTCCTCATGTTTGTTGACAATAAGATTGTTAATTAAAAATATAACTTTGAATTTTAATTATTAATTTAATTAATTATTAAAGTTGATTTGAACTTAAATTAATTTAAAGATCCCTATAAAAGCCTATTAAAGTCTATTCCATATTCTCTACCTCTTATTTATAGAAAGATTTTCTTTTTTGTCTTCGCGGTAAGATAAAGATTATATTTGGAATAAATAAAGGTATAATCATTCCAACCTTAAAAGAAATTAAAAGCAGCTGAATATCCCTTCTTGAAATTGGAGCAATTAAAATTTTTTTGCTCTCTCTCTCTCTCTCACACACATTTCATTCTCAATATTTCACAAAAGAGTTTTTTTAAGAGAATTTGGGAGATTCTTATTTAAGTTTGTTCGTATAGACAGTGTTGAAGCCACGGGTTAATTCTCATGGCTGGTTCTTGGAGGTAAAATGTAGTATCTTTCTCTTAATACTATGTTTGGTTCAAGAATTTTGGGAGGGAAAAGAAAGGAAAATGGTAGAAAAAATAATTTTAGATGTTTGGTTGATACGAAAAATGAGAAGAAAAAGAAAAGTTGCGGTAAAATATAGTTAGAATAAAGAAAAATCAATTTTCTCATAAAATGGTGAGAAAAATGAGAGTAAAACTATTTTAATCATATCTCTTTCTCCTAAAAACTTCATTATTCTTATTTTTCTCATCTATCATCAAAATTTTCTCTTAAATAATCAAAAATAATTATAAAATTTGAATTTTTATATTTTTTTCTATTTTTAATCATTTTCTTTTCTTGATGAAAATCATTCTACCAAATATTTTATGGGATTTGAATTTCTTCAATTTTCTTTTTCTTTTCTCTAATATTTTCTTTTCTTTTCTAAAGTCTTAAAACCAAACATAGTGTAAGATTTAAGGTATTCACGTTGTACGAAGAAAAGCAGAATGGACATGAAAATTCATTTTCCAGAGCGCATGCATGTAAACTCAACAACTTTAATTTTTAATAATTAGAAACTAATTATGTACGGAATTTGACCTTTTTTAACGTTATTTTCGTTTATGTTTTGTTGTTTAGAATAGGGGAAACATAAGTATGTTTGGGAGATGGGTTTTTAACCACTTATGTTTGTTAGAAATTGTGTTGGAATATATAGTGTATTTAGTTGTAAAATTTAAATTTATTTAAATATATAATACATAATAATAATTAAATAATATGATAATATTTAAGAATAATTATTTGTTTTTAGAATATATATGCACGAGAGTATGTGTATTGTATAGGTATTTATTTGATGTGATTAAAGAATTATATATATATATATATATATAAATTAATTAAATATAAATATAAATAAAAATTTTATTTCATAGCCTGTTTAACCGGACAAATTTTTTGTCGTGGGGCCGGCGACACCAGCTATTCTAAAATGGTTATTTCGGCAACCCGGGAATATTAATTAAAAAACCAAAAACCCCAACTTATGCATATAAGAGCGACGTCGTTCCAGTGCTCCTCCGTGTTGGAGCGAGTGTCGAATTCAATTCCATTGTTGTGTTTCTAGGCAAATTTCTTCCGCATATCATCTACCGATTTCTCTGAAATTCATCAATTCGAGCTAACTACGCGGTTGAATCAGTAAAAGTTGCTGAATTTCTTTCGACACCGCTGTTGCCACCTGAAGGAACCCACGAACCCCCAGGGCTCCGGTTCGTCGTCTCTGAATCCCATTCGCTGCCCCTAGATTCGGTGACTTCCGAGCCGCCGCAACTCGAAAGGACAAAACCTTAGAAAGAAATAAATGTAAGTTTACATCTATTTTTCCGTTCTACGTTCAGGAGCTTTTTGCTTGTAATTTTATATGGTTGATACGGATCTCTGCATTGGTCAATGCTCGGATGTAGAAATCAAGTGACTCCTCTTTGTTTTCTGTTTTTTGATGGATTTTTAAAGTTGAATGATGGTCTGTATTGTTAAAATCAGGGGGGCCTTTGAATTGCGACTTCGTTGTCCGCAAGACATCAATGGCATTTTCGCTGATCCGCAGCCGGATTGGAGTTTTGACTATTTATTACGTGAGCTGGATTCAATAGAGCAGAAACAAAATGTAACCTTAGATTTTCCGTTGCCCTTTACAAAAACACAACCCAGGTATTTATTATACTTTTCGTGCCAGTTAACATCTGTTGTGTGATAGTTTATGGATTTATGCTCTACATAATTTGACAGAGAATTGAGAGCTTCAAAGGACAACTATTCTTGCAAGCGGGGCTTTGTAATGCACGTGGCCGACCACGAAAGTGACTTTAGTGATTCGGATAGTGAAGAGGAGCCTGATATTCCATCCGTTGTTTCTGGCAGAAGATTTGCTTGTGATGAACTCTATATGAGGTTTGTGCTTGATTACATGGTCATTTGAAGACTGAAAGTACCATGCACAAAATTTTTATAATAGTGACGATAAACTACGTTATTCATCATATATCTCTGTGTTTTCTTCATGTGGTATTCTTCCAGCCTTCCCAACTCCCTTATTCACAATATTAAAAAATGAAAACATAATACGTAGAGTTCTCTCTCTGCATCTCCCTCAAGGAAGTATGATGGATATAGAACAAGAGAATGTATGTGAATGATTTGTTTGCCTGGCATGAACTACTATATAATTTTGTGGTGAAATGTGAAGTGTTCACGGACAATGTGGCACACTTAATGATGTTCCCCTTGTATTATGTTCCTTTTTTGTGTTTTTTAGACGGCATTCATAATACAGTAGAACATCTGAAACATGTATGTATTAACACGGATTCCTGAAAGTGACTAAGAAAATACAATTGGTAAAATACTTGAGGTCTTGCTGCTAAAGTACTTCAAAAAGTTATTGGAAAGACCTAATAACCTTGGGTTTTTTAGGTCCGAATTTGTTCATTGCAACATCAAAAATTCTTAAGGGGATGATAAGAAAATAACCTGGTCATTATTTCAAAGTTTTCCGCATTATGGATTTTATTGAGAATGAGTAAACTTGAAGTCACTGAACTTCTATGCTTTATCGGGGTTATGATCCTTCACTAAAATTGAACTCTCTGACATAAACATTGGTATGTTGAATAGTTTCATGATTAACATGCTTCTGGCTGTTGCAATCATTTATTTTTTGTGAGTCCTTTGTTGCAATACACAAACTAAAAACTGGACTTGAGCATTGACTAGTAACTCTGCTTAAGCTTATAATAAAGTCAGAGATTGTAAATGAAAATTTAACTCTAGCTAAGCTTTGGCATTATGGAACTTTATGACCTTTCCCATTATGACATAGTAGCTTGTTCTTCTGTCATACCCCATAACATTCTTGATTGATGTTCTCTTGAAGAGAATAACATTAGTTCCTCATATTATAGGAGAACATCGTTAGTTCCTTATATCAATAGAAATGGTAATAACGAACAGCCAATTCATGCTATACCATTAATTAGGGAGAAAAAGGAGTAGCTATTGTCTGTTTTCAGGGCATACGTGCGAGGAATTGCTTGTGATGTGACCCGATGCTGTCTCTTTCAGGGATTGATGCTGTTGGAATTGTCATTCTGCCTTTAATTTGATTAAAGAATTGGACTTTTATAAGTTTTGCAATTTGCATAGAGCACATATGGTTGTTCAATGCTTTTCTGTTCTTATATTTGCAGTGATGATTCTGAAGATGGACTGCACCTTGGGATACAATCTCATCTGATGGATACAGCAGGATTAGCAGAATGTGCACTCCATGAACTAACTCATGAATTTCAGCTAAGCCTATCGGTGGGTAGTATTTTTTATAATTTAGGATTAGTAACTATGTGCATGCTTTAGTTTTGGATTAGTAACTATATGCATGCTTTTACAAATGCAAAATTTGTTTCTATCAGTTATAGTTTGGCTGCTAAATGGATGTGGCATCAACAACTTACTGCCTCTCTCTTCTTCAAATGCACTTTTAACGCATGTGCTAGATGAAAATTATGATTTATCAGTTAGAAACTGAACTCATAATTAATCTGTATGCTGTTTGTTTGATCACGTTTCTTTGGCATGGATCATATTGGGTAGTTCTTTTCATTGTGCTTTTCTTTTTTAATATCAACTGAACAACTTATATTCTTATAGAATTTTCATTCTCGTTAGAATGTAACAACATGTAAGGCTTGTCATATCCTTAAATGCTGGGCATTTTTATGATTTTGGACTTCAGAACTTTTTAATGCATCAGCCTTGTTGATATCACATAACAAGTTGTCTCATGCAATGAGCTTTCTGCAGTTGCCTAACCTGAATTTCTACTGGCAATAATTGTTGTTTGCATGATTACAGGAGGAAGTGAGATTCAAAATATCATCTTTGGAGACAGAGTTGGTTAATGAGAATGGGAAATTTGCCTCTTTGATAGCTAAAGTAGGCAAAGATAGAGAACTGCAGCAGGAAAGGGAGAGAAAATTTGATTTGCAGTATCAGCGTACAATGTAAGATCTTCGGATCTTGGCATCTAATTGTTTCTAATGTTATTTTGAAGGAGAATGTTGTCATTACCTCTCTCTATAATTATGATAGTGCAGAAGCACTTGATAATCACCTAACAGCTTTACAACGGGATCATGAGCACATCTATCAACTTGAAGAAAAAAGAATAAGGGATGATGCAGCTCGTGAGGAGGCTAAAAGAAAGGAAAAGGCACTTCAGGAAGAAAAAATGCGGCAAGAAAGGATCAAAGCTGAAGAGGAGGTTATTTCCTTATATATCTTAATATTATTCTAGTTTTTGATACTCCATATACATTTTTCTTAGTTGATGCTTCTGATTAGGTTGTGTGGATCTTGTTATTCTTCTGTTTGTTATTCATAATATATTTTTTGGCTTTAACACAGGATTTATTGAGTAATAATGCAGGCCAGACTAAAAGCTGAAAGGGCCGAGAGAGCTAAAGCAGCAGCAGCAGCAGAAGCTGAGAAGCAAGCTGCGGAAGAAGCTGCATCGAAACATGCTAATGAAACCTTAAGAGATACTGCTCCTAATGCCGTGGAAGATTCTAAGGAAACTCTTAGACCATCAATCTCTGCATCTGATGTTAAGAAAGAAGCCCAATCATCAGGTTTGTGTGTACTTCTATGCAGACAATAGTGCAATGCATTTGATTTTATTCTCATGTGATATTGGCAACTTTGTGGCAGCAAGAAATGTAATTAGAGCTTCTGCAAATGCTCTTGAATTGGAAAAGAGAAGAAGGAAAATTTATGATGAATTATTGGCAAAAAATAAAGCTCTGAAAGCAAGTGCCAATCAGGTAAACCGTTACAAAGGGAATGATTTGAACTCTTGAACTCCAAAGTACTTCACTCTGTTGAATTGTATATAAGGATGGCATCACAAGTCAATTATCTCAATTTGCTTTTTCATAAAAAATGGTTAAACAAACAGGGTTTTGAAGCTTTCACAGACAGTTATTTTGTGTTAGAATGATCAGCTTTTCCCAAGAATTCATAATCTAGTGTCCATAAATGTCCAAGAGCTTTATATGCTTACCACGAAGCAATCAATGTTTTTCTGTTCTGTGCAGGATTATCACAGGCATGGACAAAATATAGGCAGACAAATTAGGACTATTTCAGCTACCATGGAAAATATCAGGTAAGTAGGATTTGCTATCTTTGTTGTTTATACTACTCTACCATCTTTTATTTTACTTCTGCAATAATTTCTATATGGTACGTGACACTTTTTTGGTTCTCTGTTTATCCAGAACAAGAGCGGAAGAACTAGTGAAGTTAATTAATAGTCCAGGATGTCCCCAGTCTATCAGTATCCAGTTATTTGCAGAAAAGGTATTGTCATTGACTACCATGGGAATGCATTATGTATTTACCTTTTTGATTTCTTTACTTGATGTGGAAACTTGCATTTACTGTTAGATATAAGTATGAAAATGTTATCATGCTCATAAGAAGCTGGTAATTGATGTTCTCTTATACTAGGATTGGGACATTGTGTTTGCAGATAGTCTCCAACTGCACAAACCAAAGTAGCTTGAGTGCCATTTTTGCCACTAATCGTGTTGTTGTTCTTGTGACATCTAAGGTAAGATATAGTCTAAATATATCACTTGCTGCTATTTAAGTAGTTAATTTAGTATCAAGAATCAAATAAAATTAGCTCCAAAATAGAATGACGGTGGGGGTGGAGGGCTTGAATAGCCTAACGTTTCTGACTGAAAGTGTTTGCATGAGACATTTTTCTTCTTCATCTTTTTGGCATCACTTAAAAGGACTCAAGTCAATTCAAATAATTCCACTGATCAATGATCCAGGACCAGGAGTCCATGATTGAGCACAAAAGACTAAGGTTTTGTTTATTTGTGTTTTTGGTAGTGTTTTTTGGTGTATTTTTTTTTTAAATTGTGTAAAAGTAAGAGAGAAATAAAATTTAAAAAATATAATGATTGAAGTTTGTGTTTTGTGGAGGAAAAAAAACTGTAATAAACCCAGCCTAAAATTTTTGTGTAGGTACACATTCAGTGATGCACCCTCAATAGTTGTATATTGACCCTACACTGCTCACTTCATGTATGTCTTATCTTCCTTTCCACTATGTGTTGTTGCATATAATAAAAATCTGGAAAATTTTCAAACAAAGATCACCAGCTATAGAAATTTAATGAGTGTGTTCTTTCTGGTTTCTTGGGTGTGGTTTTGAGCGAATTGTGCAAAAACAAGAGCAAAAATTAAAAGTTGAACCTATTGAATTGTGTGTTTTGATTTTGGCAGAATGAAAAACATAGGGATTATATGCTTCATTTTGCAGTCTTATTAAATTGTATGATACACATATAGTATGTCTATATACCTACACTTGTTTTTTTTTTTTTTTTTGTTGGATCAGTTATCTCTACACTTGTTATGCATATTATTGCAGGGAATTTTTTCAGTGTAATGTACTTGTATAATGTATGTATTTTTTGTTCTCTACTTTCTGTCTCTTGGATTATGTCTGAAATCTATTTATTTGATGCATTTATGAGTTTACCATGCTCCACATATTTGAGAGTATGTACAATCATACAAACAGTAAAGCTATTGTATATTTGAATATTTCATAAATTCCATGGTTTATGCGTTTGCTTAATTGTAAAGTTTTCTTGTTGAGGATTTACATGCTTTGGTCATAATTAATAATTCTATATATTCATGTTTGCTCATGTAAAACCTTTAGGGCATGCTTCCTTGTTTGATTGTTTTGAACCTGAAGCCAAAATTGATGGCAACCTTTCTATATCATAGCCTGACATATCCCCTTAAGGGTCTGTCTGTCTAGCATATCTATATACAGACGTATGGTGATATGATATGGTGATTTTGCTGGTATCCTGTATTTAAGAACAGGAATTTTCTAGGATGGATGAATATGGTCCTAAACATATACTTGGTAACTTTTTGTTTCATCCAAGACAGATCCCTCTGGCCATGGATATTCTCATTGCTGAGTTGAACAGAGTTTGCATCTACACAGTTCCAAAGCACATAAGTTACTATCAGGTAATTCATCCATCACAATGTACCCATTGTCTTCTGTATAAATTTGTTGCTCCCAGGTGATGGTTGATGATTTAAAACACTGCCTTGCTTCAGTTTTTCACTTTTTATCTTGTCTGCTGAACTTGTCACGTTATGTTAATGGGCTCTTCAAGTTTGCAGACTTTACTTGATATCTCTCCTCTGATAATGTGCTGGTTGATTATTGCTGTTGAAAATGTCACATCCATGCTGGCATCAACTTTCTTCACTTGTTCAGGAAGCGTTCAATACCAAGGATGCTTACTTCAAGGCAATTGGTTATGAGGAAAACGGAAAGATTGAGAGCATTGACGGTTTTGTTGAAAGGTTAAGTTGTTATATGAGACTGTACGGAGCTCTAGTGCAGGTTTGTGGCTCCTCCATTAGTGCCTGAATTTTTTCTGGAATCTGGCATTCATTTTGCTGCTATGGTAATGACAATAAATCTACATTGTTGTCTGTTGTGGCAGACTGAGATTGGAGACTTTCAGAACCTGCATGGACTTAGAGAAGGCTGGGCGTGGCTTGCCAGATTCTTAAATGCTCTCCCAGCAAATCTGTACACTGCAGTTGCACTGCATTCATTCCTAGAAGTAAGTTAACATACAACTCTTCTTTGTACAGCTTGAAAAATCATTTATTTGCATATTAACAGCACAAAGATAACTTGGCACCTAGATGGCTGGATTTGCGCTTTACCAGAGATACAGAAACCAGTTTGAGAAGTTACTGAACATCATTGATCGTGACTTTCTCAACGCGTTAAAAGAAAGCAGTTCGGAGTCATGGAGCACCAAGCTGAACAAGGTGAAAATGTCTATTAGAAATTACGTAGAGTCAAACCAGTACAAGAAGGAACCAGAGGGATGGCAATTAAGAGACCATCTAGAATCGAATGATTATTTCTGATGCCAAGTTTTGAACAGTTCATCTTCCTAATTCAGGTTATCTTCGTGTAGAGTTTGTTATCATGTTGGTTATTGTGGCTTTCATATTGAGAAGGGGGATTTCCATTCTTTGACATGCATTTCTGGGAAGATATAACGAATTTTCTTTGTCAATCTTCTGTAGTGAGAATGTCGTTATCTATGAAGAATTGGACAGACAATTTAAACAAGTCCGTATTGGCTTAATGTTTCGTCCAACTACTTAAATTTATTTATTTATTTATTTCAAACTAGTAATTGGGGTGTGGTTTTCACCTAACTTAGACATAGACACATTCTATACCAAAAAAAACAAAAAAATTGGTCCAGGTGAGGTCTATTTTTTTGGGTTACGGTATTAATTCCTGACCTTCGTCCAATTGACCAATTGACTCTGACTCAGTCTCATAATCAACTGAATAGTTCTATTTGAGAATTTTAGACCATTCCTACTTCACAATTTTTATGCACCTCTCCCTTTTTGGCTATTCAATTTACGATGTTTCTCAATTAAAAAAATGTAAGGGGATGCTACAATTTGTATGATTAAACTATTATAAATCCCACTCCGCCTTGACTTTCCACTCTCTTTTCACTTGTCAAACCAAAGAGAAAGTGTTACTAAACTTGTGTAAAATTATTATACAATATATAATTTTAATAATTATAACAATTTATAAAATTGTTATACTTTGAATAATAGGAAATAATTTAAATTTCATTAAATAAGAAAACAAAAAAATTGAAAAAGTTGAATAAGAACCTTAACCATAAGGCTTCTTTTTCAATTCTTTATTTATAAAACACAAATATATAAATATGAATTTATTTCTTCAAATTTTATTTATTTCATTCTCTCCTTTCAAATTAATTATACCCTTTATTCTTTATTTTATTTTGTTTCTTATATTACTTTACAAATAATATAAAATACATATTAAAAAATTATTAATTTATTTATATAATTATACACAATATGGTTTATATATATAATATAGATATTTATAATAAAAAGCCAAACAATACGTTTGATATAAGTTTACCTGTTAAGTCTTTTCCTTTTTCCTACTTTTACATTATTTTTAAATTTATCCGTTGAAACAGACTTTGGATCCACAGAATGACTCCTCATGTTACGGTTGTCTATTTCGGTGTTTTAATTGATTTATTTTTCCGTGTCTCTCGACGGCTGTGGACTCCTCGGATTTTTGCAGGGTACGGTCTTTGTGCTCCGGCGATTCCTCTTCTTGCTTGCAATCATCGTCTTTCCTTATATACGTATCTGCCAGTCTCAGTTATTAATTTCGTGGGTTCAAATTGATCTTTCGTCTGATCATTCTTTCTGGGTTCTTATACTCTCATTGACAAAGCCAATCAAAAGCCCCACTTTACTTTTGATAATTTTACTGTTAATCTTATCATGTGGATGATGGGCTTTGAATTTTAATTCAAGATATTCTGTAGTGGGGGTTTGGTAATTTGTGGGAACTGGAGTCTCTATTTTACGTAATATTGGACGATGGCGAGCGCCGGTGATGAGGAAAACGATGCCGTATTGAGCGATGTTGAAGCCGATGATCCGGTTCCTCTTGACATTAAAACCTCGGAGAATATATCTGTGGAGAAGTTTAGGGAACTTCTTGCGGAGCTCGATCGGGAGAGAGCGGCTCGTGAGGCGACAGAGAATGCAAAAAACGATCTCCAAGTTTCGTTCAATCGACTTAAAGTGCTATGCCACGAGGCTATAAAGAAACGGGATGAGTGTTCCCGGCAGCGGGATGAGGCGTTGCGTGAAAAAGAGGAAGCCTCGAAGCAACTGGAGACGGTTGGTGGGGAGTTGCGTGAGGAAACTAAGTTGAAAGATGAGGCTTTGGGGCAGCTAGAGGAGGTGAGGAAAGTGAGAGAGTCTACGAGGGTGGAAATGGAGACAGGATCCTCGATGCTAATGAGTGGAATTGAGAAGATATCAAGGAAAGTGAGTAATTACAAGGATTTTGGGGGGAATGGCCTGCCAAAGTCTAATAAGTACTCAGGATTGCCTGCTGTGGCTTACGGTGTGATCAAGAGGACAAATGAGATTGTGGAGGAGCTTTTGAGACAGATTGAATCGAGTATCAAGTCAAGGAATGAGGCCCGTGAGCTGGTGGACCAGAGGAACTATGAGATTGCCATTGAGGTTTCTGAACTTGAGGCAACTATAAGTGGATTGAGAGAGGAAGTAGCAAAGAAAAGTGAGGAGATTGAGAGTTTAAAACGGTCTGTGGATGAGAAAGATGGAAAAGTAGCTGAATTGGAAAGAGAGGCGTCTGGGAAACAAGAAGAAATGGAGAGTGAACTTTCAAGGTTGAGGTTATTGGTAAGGGACCATGAGTCAAAGATGGAGACACAAAGGCCCTTGTTGGTTGATCAACTGAATTACATCTCCAGGATGCATGAAGAAATGTGTAAAATTATGAAAATTGTTGATGCTAACAAGTCCTCAGAATTGTCAGAATCCTTATTCCTTGCTCAAGGAACAGATTTGGAGGAAAACATGAAGGCATCTTTAGCAGGAATGGAGTCAGTATATGAGTTGAGTAAAATCGTTGTTGTGAAAACAAGGGAGTTGGTGGACGACAGAAATTGTGAAGTGAAAAACCTAAATGAAATTGTTTCCCAACTTACTATGGAGAAAGAACAAATCGGATCTTTATTAAGAAGCACTTTGTCTCAGAGGATGTCTGTAGATTTGTCATCCAAGACCAATGAATTGTTTAAAGTTGCCGAAAATGGTTTAAAAGAGGCTGGGATAGAATATAAGTTCAGCAAATATCAGTCGTCTAAAGGTAAAGCGGGTCCTCGTGAAGCAGAAGAAAATGAAGTATATGCTCTGGTGCGTATATTTTCAAGCATTAAATTCTTTGCTTAGCTCTCTATTTCTTCTGTTGTTCTAACTGCTATTCTCAATGTTAGGCTAGTGCTCTGGAGAACATTATTAAGCAGTCTCAGCTTGAGATCATTGAGCTAAAACATTCAGTGGAGGAACTAAGGTATCTTGTTCAAATTTTATAGCATTTTGATATCAACTTTTTCAAAGAAATTGTGAATTAGGATTCTCCACTGATATTACCTATAGCTCATTGATTGCAAAATTGTGAGCATTATGGTAATGGCTACAAAGGTAGTGCATCTTGCAACTCACTGCATTTAAGCATGGTTCTAAACTCTGCCTGGGCACAAGGCGCCAGCATGCACGAAGGTAGCAGCGTCTACAGCAATTGTTATTTTAGACACAGTTATTACTAGAGCATAGCACACAACACACTGAGGCACACAAGGCTACTTAGATCCATGGCGCATGGCTCATGTCACTGTGCAGGTTATTAGAGACTAAATATATAAAAAAATAAAATTCTTATTCTATTGGTAATTCGTAACAAAATAAATAGACAAACATTGAAGCATTTTAACCTTAAATTACAATATAAATTATACTTTTTAGCCCAAGTTTTAGTATTTAATCATAGCTCCAGCATACATTAAACCTCCTGTAGTTTCATAAAATTATATCAATGACATAAAAAATCAACTACTATTTAAAAAATTCAAAATCAAGCACTTTGAATGTGAAAAATATGGAAAAAGAGATGAAATATCAAAGAAACATAGAAAAAGAAAAAAAATAGAATTGTGATTAGAAAGATGCTAAAACATAAAAAACTAAAGAGAAATGAGAGAAGAAGCAAACATGAAAAAAGAGTGAAAGAAGAAACGACAACTCTTTGAGAGAATGAGGGAACAATCCTGTTGGAGAGAGAAGACAAAGTTGCTGTGGAGATGAGGGCTTTAACCTTTTTTTTTTCCAATGCAGAAATATAAAAATAAAAAGGCACCTTTTATAAGGCACTCGCCTATGGTGCAATGGTTCTAAGCCCAAGTCTTAAGAGCCTCGGGCCATGGGATGAGCCATAACAACTATGCTTGATATGATGTTTTTCAATGCTCAAGGCTCAAAACAGGTGGGCTTTGCTGAAGAAAACGCTAAAACTCTGTTTGGATTGATGGTTTTGGAGCTAATAATTTCGAACCTGCTGAAGTTCTTTTGATAATTTCAACTTCTAAAGAATTTGAATCCTTAAACTTCCATCTTAATTTTTGGGGTATTTTAATAGATCATCTTTACCTTGCATCATGCCATTTGAAGTCATTCTCTCAAATTCTTCCCTCAAATATGAATCCTTTAATCCGAAAGCAACCAAAATTTTTTAAGGTTTTCGAGTCAGTAAATGTCAAATAAAGGCCAAGCAAGCCACCAGCACTCTGAAAGCTCCCCGCATCCTTTTTTCTGAAGTTAGAAAACAATGCAAATTTGCTTCATCTAGGCCACCACTTGCACTCCACCTTAAAGGTCTTCAATAGCATGAAATGTGGTTGTGCTTATTTCAATTAGGATGTGCTGTGTCTAAGACGGGTTTATGTACTAAGATGGTTCAAATTGCATATATGATTATATCTTAATAGTATTGATTTATGTTGTCTTGATTTGTATATATCTTCGGGCTCTTCAATTTGCTTTCTATATGCTAAATTTGTTCCACAGATTAAGTTATCTCGCCATGTTAAAAATTTGTTTAGCTATGCTCTATCGTGTTGAAATTATATAATTCATGAAATACACAGTTGCATACCTTACATTGTTAAGTCACTTGCCTTGCGCCTATGCCAGGTACCCTTGCAACATCCCCACCTAACAAGTATGCATACAAGGAATTTTAAAGATTACTTGAACAATCTTCTTTTTGATAGGCACATGTTTTGGTGAAGGGATCCAATGAAGTATAGTCATTTTGCCTCA
This sequence comes from Avicennia marina, assembly GCA_019155195.1. Lineage (NCBI taxonomy): Eukaryota > Viridiplantae > Streptophyta > Magnoliopsida > Lamiales > Acanthaceae > Avicennia > Avicennia marina. The sequence continues at coordinate 11,024,081 of CM032763.1, forward strand.
TCTGTGAATTCTGTTGTCATCGCACTGTCCCAAAACTCAACAAAATTAGCAAGCATTTATTGTGTGCACTAATGTTGATGTTGGAAGCTCCATTATTCATTTATCTTGCGCATCCATCGAAAGCAGATTAAATATCTCAAATTGAATGGCCAATGACTGTCTATTATAGATATGAATTGTGGTTCCTAAGTTTCTCTTTCTGAATTTGGTCGTGCATGATGGCATATAAACTTATTTAGATACTGCAGTGCCACTGCACCTTTTCTAACCATTAATGCGGCTATGTTACTAAATTTAGAGCAGAGTCAAATTTATACAAAGAGCATGTGGATGCTCAAGCCAAGGAACTCAATCAGTGGAAACAACGCGTAGAAGAGCTTGAAGAGAAGGAAAGAGTGGCTAATGAAAATGTAGGTGATTCTATGTCATCAAGGACATCAACCATCTAAAAATCCCTACTAGGATCATATCTGTATTTTATAATGGTCTGGAATTGCCTAAAGTTGATACTCTTCAATGCTGCTCAGTATGCACACGTCATCCTGAATCTACTAATTTATCTTCTTTTCAAGGTTGAAGGGCTTATGATGGATATAACTGCTGCTGAAGAGGAAATCACGCGGTGGAAGGTAGCAGCACAGCAGGAAGCTGATGCGGGTAAAGCTGTTGAACAAGAGTATGTTGCACAGGTATAGCGAATACTGAGTGACATATTGTTTTTGAGTTATCATGTAATTACTGTTTTTCGTGTTATGAAAGCAATACTGTTGTTCAAATATTGCTTTTGGAGCTGCTCCTGCATCTCTGTATTCATAAAGCACACGGCCGTAATAAGATTGTTAGTGAAGCAATATGCTGATTAAGTTGCCTGTGGCAGGAATACTCTGCTTGTGGTTTACTATCAGCATCTAATTGATATGATTGGAGCCGAGATTGTTATCATCATCTCATTTAAGCTATTGCATTCTATTTGTTTTAGACTTCCCTTTAGATTAGTCCTGCTGTATCCTAATAGTTCTCTGGACCTACTTATCACATTAATATGAGGAAAATTTTCTGATTCCCTTTTAGTTCTTGTATATGATCTTCTGACATTGTGGAAATTCATTGATAGATGCATGAGTTCTAACACCATGCCCAAGTGAAATAAACCCCTAACTATTCTTCTTTACTTTCCGCTTACTAAATGCATCAGGGCTTGGGTTGTTTTTCTGTTTTGAGAAGGAACAGCAGAAATAATTCTCTATTATTGCCGTTCTGATTGATTTCCAATTCTGTGTGTTCTTCAGTTGGCATCAGTGCGTCAGGAACTTGAGGAGGCTAGGCAAGCTGTCATCGAGTCAGAGAAAAAGCTCAAATTCAAAGAAGAAACAGCAGAAGCTGCCATGGCAGCAAGAGATGCAGCTGAGAAGTCATTGAGATTGGCCGATACGAGGGCATCCAGGCTGAGAGATCGAGTGGAAGAGCTCTCCCGTCAACTGGATGAACTCGATACCCGGGAAACATCAAGAGCTGGTCTTACTGGGCCTAGGTATATCTGCTGGCCATGGCGGTGGCTTGGCTTGGACTATGTAGGCTCCCAACGATCTGAAACACCGCTAGAAACCTCCAACGAAATGGAACTTTCTGAACCACTTATTTGATTCTTTTGACTGGATTCCTTTTTCGTTTGTTTTTCCTGCTTGCCTCTTTGTGTTCGCTGTGATCTTCATAGATGGAAAAGCTGTGCAACCAGAGTTGATGGCGCAATCTCCGCCCCAAAGTTGCTGAGATTGGTGGTACGTTTTACTGCTAGCTATATAATCCTTCTTGGTTAATTGTGTTAAGTGATGAGAAGCTTAACTGATGATTGTGTGCACAAGAGCTTGTAATTTCTAGTGACTGATTCTCAATTTATTGTGATAAATAAAATTATGGGATTTCAAATATTATTATAATAATAATTATTATTATATATATTTTTATGTTATTGAGTTTGAAACCACTTTGATCTATACTATGTAACTATATCTATATTATAATATGAAATGCAAGAGGCTTATAATAATTATTTTTTTGTATTCAATGTTAAATTGTTAAACTATTCTTACTTTTTCTATTTGCTTGTCTCTCCTTAATCTTATTTGTCAACGTTTTCCTCCTCTTAGTAAACATTTGAATTTTTTTTTTCTTATGTACTCTCACCTCTAATTTGTTTTTTCTCATTTCCAATTTTTTTAAATATAATTTTAATTTATGAAAAATTTTATTTTTAATATCACAATTTTATAATATTATATTTTTCAAAAACGAATATGAAAACCATAGAGCCTGCAGTCCTTGTTAATTTAATTTATTTGTTTGTGGGGCTGTGCGCTTGGGATCAAAGACCAATAATCAAAAGGTTTATCTGTCAGGTATTTGAGAATTGAAATATATGAAGCTTAAGGTTTGTCAATATTATGGGGGGCTTACCCAACAAAAATCCAAGGGATTTTAGAATTAGAAATTATATGCGTGTGTGTTATGCCATCTGTTTCTTTTTAAAAGAGAATACGAATGGAGAAATTTTAACATATGTCAAATATATTTTCATTTACTCCATTTCCTAGTTTCCATCTCAAATATTCTATTACGTTCATAGAATTTTCACAATTAATGTGAAGTAATTAGAAGGAAAAATACCTCAAGAAATCAGAAATTAGAATTCATAACCAACTTTCCAGAATAAAATCAAACAAAACAATTTAACGGGTAATCCAACACCGTCCACGCATGACAAGAAGATTATAATTGTAAGGCTAGCGTTCAACAAATAATGATCAGTCCTGCTCAGGCTACAGAAAATGCATCATTTGCTCTGTTTGGATTATTCTTTGGCCAAGAAGAACAAAATCGAGTTAGTAGCAGCAGTAGTAGGATACCTGGAAAGGGAAAGAATCAGATATTTGTTAGGTCTTATGGCACAGAAGGCAAGTAACAGAATTGATGTAAGCATTGTCCCTCTGCATGGTTCAACCCAGAACACTATATAACAACCAATGGATCTTTTGCATATTTATTACATTATCCATGTCAGTAGTTTTGACAATCTATAGGATCAAAATTGGAGACAGAGAGAGCGCTTGCTCAAGAATAAAGAGCGCAATATTTTTAAATAAGCAAATGAAACTGGCAGATCATGTTCTGTCTTTTTTTTCCCCACTTTCTCCTTGTCCTTTCGTCAGAAATATTGTCCCTCCGCATGGTTCAACCCAGAACACTATACAACAACCAATGGATCTTTTGCATATTTATTACATGGTCCATGTCAGTAGTTTTGACGATCTATAGGATCAAAATTGGAGACAGAGAGAGCTATTGCTCAAGAATAAAGAGCGTAATATTTTTAAATAAGGAAATGAAACTGGCAGATCATGTTCCTTCTTTTTTTCCCCACTTTCTCCTTGTCCTTTCATCAGCTCCTCAATACATTGTAACTATGGCTGTTTTGCCAGGTGCTAAGATAGAGGACATGGAAACCAGTATACATACGAAGTCACTATTCATGAAAAAGGGATCTTTCCAGTATTACAAACACTTAAACCCAGGTAGTCATGTATTTTGGCAGAAATCGAAGCTCTTCTTGATATTTGACCTAAATTTTATTCACAAAATAAATAAAAATAATAAAAGACAATACGGCAGCCATTAACTTACATGAACAGAAAGGAGAATGAAATCGTTTATGAAGATGCTGCAAGTATTTTCTGTCAAACCGTGTTCTTAATGCTTTCATGATGCAGCAGGCAACCTCGAACTTTTATCAATTTTGCATCTTGAGGCTTCAATCATCTCTCCAAATTATATTAAACTAAACCATCTCATTTCTTCCACGTCCAGCCCTTGCAATTTCGCATGTATGTCATGCCTTGCTGCTTTAAAAATGTCTTCTACAAATCTCCTCTAACTGATACCCCTGGAATGATAATGCACAGATTATCACCCTATCTGAATTAGCAAAAAGAAAAAATTACACTTGATTAGTTGAGCATGATTGTAGGGGGAACCAGCCTTGTTTTTCAACTTATCAGGCTTCCATTAAAAAAACAAGTTTCAAAGAGCATACCAGTTTGAGTACCCATGAAATTCACTGTCCCATTTTTTGGCCTGTGTCCCCTGTCCCATTAATAAACACTTGCTGCACATATTGATTTATATTACATGGCAATTATATAAACATATGACCACCTTGTATTGGAGACATAGGGCGAACGGAATAGACAAAAACATGAGACAGAGGATTCTAAGTTAAGAATAATATTTGTTGAGAGCAATTTTTGCATCCAACAAAATTACTCACTGCCAGTTGTCGCTGTGACCTTTCTTGCAATAGAGACTACCATCTGATTTTCTTCGAGTTTGACCCATGTTAATCCTTCTGCTATCAATCCCACATTGGGTTAGCTACAGAAATGGAATTAGTTTGCTATGGAGAGATATTATAATAAATAATGTCTAGAAAATGCCCAAAAACTTTTGCAATGCAAGTGCGTATGCCTTCCATCCATAGCAGGCATAATATATTAAAATTGAGTAAAGAGGAAACAATTCAAGAGAATTTTGAGATGAAGGGATAAATGTTGCATAACTGAGATTTAAGGGACAGGAATGACAAATCTCTTTATGATAAACAGATCTATTTTGCAAGTTCGTTTTTATGGGTAGTTCCTACAAAGGATCGGACTAATGCTGTATACAATACTTGAATTCTCGATGTAAGATGTTTTTATGTCAGCAATAGAAGCCCAAGTTTATGGAATTGTTGATCTTGTAGCAGTTCAAAACGAAAAAAAAGGATTTTGTGCAAATCCGTGATTTGAGATTTTATTCTCGGGTTTACTAGATGTATTAAATAGAAAAAATTCATAACCTATAAAACTACAAAACCAAGTTAACATGATATTGCAAATGAGTGAATACAATTAAGAAGACAAGATAAATGACGAAATCAAGCCAACACAGCCCTGGCCTTTCCTTGTTAAAGGTCAGTGATTTTTAGTAAAAGGAACAACATTGAAGAGGAAAAAAAAGGAAATTCTATTAATCCCGCTATATGGTGAAAATGAGATTCTATAAACTCAACAGTTTGGGGATGAAAGCATATACGTATTGACGTTTGCAAAGTTTTGCAGAATCCATAAAAAACACACAATGATTTCATCACCCAAAAAATGAAAACAAAACTAAACAATTATTAATCACAGAAATAGGACTGTAATTTTTTTAGATGAATATCACAATGTCTCAATCAAACTAATAATGAGATAAATAAGTCTTTAATACCTTTTAAAGTGAAATGAGGATACATGGATGAACAAACAAATGAGAAGTGCCTGAGCCACTCAACCTCCAATTGAGACCAAGGATACAGAAAGACACACCAACTACATCAGGTTGCAGAAGGGTCTGTCCAGACCCATCTCTGGCAGTATTTAAGCAAGTGGAAGCCACATCTAACCATAGAAAAGTGACTTTATTGTCATGGTACATCCCATTCATCACGTATTGGTTAGAGGCTCATTCCTGCATTTGCTAATAATAAAAGAAAATATTAATCCACAAAATATAAGGAAAAATTTTCAGTATATCTGCATGAATACATAAAACTTAAAAATATTGTGAAAGAACTTCTAATAGAATCAAGGTTAGATGATTCATATCGGCAGCATTTGTCTCCTGTCACAGAGAACTGCCACCATAATCTCATCACTCATTTCCATCACTTTTTTGAACTGTTTCCAACAACTCAATAACATTACTCTAAATGATCCTTCAATCTCAGATGGGTGGATCTGAATGTGTGATTTTGGTGGTATAACTCAATAACTGCCCCCATATGCCTCATATGAAATTTTTTTAAATTCTAATTCTACTTTAAGCATATATGGGAGAAAAAAGGAAAGCATACCTCTAAGAAATGAAAAGAAGCAAACTTCCAAACGTATTAGCTCTGCACTGCAGGTGGCACAAATAAATCCAAGGAAACTCAAACGGGCAATCAATTGTGAATATATTTTGATAATGGGTGACAATGATTTAACCTAAGTCATTTTGTTGAGAAATAAAATAAATTTTGTTCGTGGACATTTTCCAGTATAGCAGTTGGCAGTGATGGGGGGAAAAGGCTTTCAAGATGTGGAAGTATCTAATGGATATGTGAAGCATATTAACTAGAAAAATACCATTTAGTGACTTGAATACTCACCTGAATACGGCTAGCAGAGTTATAGTAAGTTTAAACTGCAGACTTTTGAATGCAAAGTTATGCCAAGAAGCACAAGAATGAAGTACAACAGTCAAAATGAGTGAAGCATACAGATATAGAGTTACCTGAGGACACTTCTTTTGAATTGATGGCATTAGTTAGAGTCTCAGACAAATAACGATCAAGGGTAAATCCCTTCTCCATCATTTGATCCCAGATTCCACAAGCCAAGGAAGGCTTCTTTTCCTTTATGAGACCTCCAATTATCAATTTGAAAGTCACTTCATCAGGATTCACCCCTTTAGTTTGCATCTCCTCAAATAGAAGAAGGGCCTCACTTGCTTTAAAAGCTTTACAGTATCCATTTATAAGTGCATTGTAGGACACAACATCAGGGCCAATTCCCTGTTCCACCATGTCATGAAAAATACCATGAGCTGTGCTCATTCTACCAGTCTTGCATAGATGGTCAAGAATGGTTGTATATAATGCCAGACTTGGAGACAGATTCATCGTTGTCATTTGGTAAAGAAAGCCCTTAGCTGCAATCGACTTGCCTTCTTTCAGGAAAGCATCTATCAGAATCGTAAATGTTAACACATCAGGAGCAATTCCTTTCCTACCCATCTCTCCCAAGACCTCAGAAGCCCTTCTAGTGCGACCTTGTTTGCAAAAAGCATTTATAATTGTATTGTAAGATACAACATCTGCAAATCCTTTAGCCTCCATCTTATTAACTAACAACATATATGCCTTGTCTACTCTCTTGGCTTTGCACAAACCCTTTAGAAACACATTGTAGCTGTAACTATCAGGTTCCATGCCACTCCTCTCCATCTTCTCCATCAACTTCTCTGCCTCGTCCAACATTAGCACATTACAACAATAATTCAATAACACATTGTGAGTTATGAAGTCAGGCTCACACCCATTTCTCTTCATAAAAGACTTAATTGCTAGAGCCTTATCAATCCTACCAACTCGACAAAACCCATCTATAAGCACATTATATATAACGGCATTAAATCTAACCTTTCCCCTCATGTCCCCCACAGTGAGTTCATAAGCTAAATCAACCTTCCCAATGTCGCATAAACCAAGCACAAGTGCCCTACATGCCTTATTGTCTGGATTGAAACCCTTCTTGATCATAATTTTCCATATTTCAACTGCCTCATCATGCCGTTTAACTCTACACAATCCACTAATAATAATCGTATAACTCACCACGTCTGGTTCCCTCCCCTTTTCTCCCATTAATCCAAGCACTTCCAATGCGCCATCCACTATATTCTCACTACACAAAAGGTTCATATAAATATTAAAAGCCCAGCTATCGGGCACGATCCCGAGCCTATCCATATCATCAAAAAGCCTAAAGATAAACTGAAAGTTTTTAACTTCACACAACCTGGAAATGAATCTTGAGTATGTAAAGGAATTCAAGGAGAAACCCTTCGCATTCATGGAATCATAATAGGATTCAGACAAATCAAAACGTTGGTTCTTTATCAAAACACCGAGGAATCTATTGTAATCTACGGAAAACATTCTGCACTCTGATTGAGACATCTCATGGAACACTTGGATTGCCTGATCAATGAGGCCGGCTTTTACGTAGCTGGCGATGCACGAACGGTATATGAGTCGTTGCCTGCCAAGAGTCGTATACATTTACTGAAGTGGCCACCCTCAGAAAAGTATGCATTTGAGCTCCACCTCGTCGAACGGAAGGGAGCTCCAATCCTTACTCAATCCAAATACACACAAGACAATTAATTATATGCCCGAGCTTGGAACAATGGGTGGGTGCCGCGAACGCTCCCCGGCCCGTTTGTGCGAGCGTGTTGTGCGTTCACTTGGTTTCGGCGACGGAGGAGACGGCGGAAGAGAGGGATAAGAATAGGGACTCGGGGGCCCCAAAACCAAGTCCACACTCTGGAGCTTGCGACTCGTGGGTTTTGAGTTTAGACGTGCTCTAATATGGGCCTCTTTGCCGACAGAAAATGGGCTTTATTATATGGGCTTAGGCTGATGACAATCTTTCTTATATGGGCCTCAGATCAACCTCAGCCCCATGCTACATTTCATTTGCTTTAAGAATGGAGCATGTCAGAAGAAAAGGACGGGCTCATTGGACAGTCGCTCCATGTCACTAAAATGTGTTTGGAATATCTTTTTTTTAAAAAAAATGATATCTGGAACGTTTAAAAATTTTCTTAAAATTTATCTCCAATCTATTTCTTACTTGTATGACAGCTTAAAATCTATAATTTTTTAAAATTTGAAATTTTATCTTTTCTACCTATCTTTTACCTACTCTAAAGGTTTAAAAAAAGGCATTCTATCGTTACCAACCATTGTGAATTTCTTTAAAAATCAACCCGTACAAATATGTATCTCCCGTTAGTTCTCATTGAAAATATATATATATATATATATATATTGACGTACTATTTTGCCTTAAAATTATTTTTCAAGAAACAACAATTCAACCAATCACATCCATAGATTATAATTTTAAAGATTTTTTTCCTTCGTGTAATTTTTATCCTTGGGCAATATTACTTGACGGCCATAACAATAGTATCTCAAAGAAAATGTATGAATCATTATGTCTAGATTTTCTTTTTCATAATTCCAAACACAAATTCTATATAATTGTTGCTGTCATGTTTACCAATCAAAGCTTTAGGTAAGAAAATAGAGAATGAAAGTAGAAGTGAACATCAACAGTCAACCAACCAATTGAATGCAGATAACTCTAGACTTTATCATGGAAATATTACAGCTCGCTTTTCTTTTCATTTTTATTTTTTTCCCAAGAAGAAGACATATCATTTCATGGAATAGAAAAAAGAAAAAGAAAACAAGAAAGTTTTGCATATGACATTGAGTAGAGCAGATGCAATTGACTTTGTGGATTATAATGGACAATTCAGAATTCATTATGATGCTTGATTTTTGTCTTCTATTATGCAATGTGCAACTAAACAAGAGAAATCTACATTACTAAAAAATATTATAAGAATTATGGTCTTAATTAATAGAGGGGACCATGGAAGAAACTCTTTTCCACTTGTAGCCCACCTTCCTTGACTCAAAGACCAAAATGGCAACACTAGAGCCAAATTTAATGCATCTCTTTGATGCAACACTCTTGCTAGTGGGGTTTGTGGAAATATCTTCAAATATAATTGGGATATATCTAATATCTACACATTTTGCGCTTGCGAATTTGAGATATTGACATTTGTAATAATATTCTTTTTAAGTAGTTCTTAAGAAGGCATGCCCTATGTTTGGATGCAATGGAATTTCAGGGTTCAAAATCATTCAAATCTTACATACATACATACATACATGTGTATAAAGGACCATAACTCCCCCACCCAGCCCATCACTCACCACCCACAATATCAAAAATCCCAAAAATAGATAAACAAAAAAAGAAAAAATTTCATCCACCAAGCCTTTAAAAGTGATCACAAGTCGAAGCTTTGTACACATGAAATCTGCAATGGAACAGATATTTGTATCCTCGTATTATGGGGCAGGAACCCCACAATATCCATGTGACCTAACGAAAAAATAAATAATAATAATAATAATAATAATAATAATAATAATAATAAATAATCCCATGATCACTCTACAAAAAGAAATTGAGAAGTTATAACTAATAAATATTGATATCATTAATTTGTTGCAAAATATAATTAATAAATATTGCTTTGAAATAATAATGGATGCTTTTTTCCATGTGAGCAGTGGATTCAGGTCATTAACAATGTCAGTGCATGGGAAGACTGATATCTTGGTACAAAAGTAAATGAGTATAGCAAATCAAATTGATTTTTTTTAGGTGGTGTAATACAACGGGCATTTGTATATTATAAGTGGTCAATGTACAACTAAAGCACTCTATTAGCATTAGGTTAGAACTTTGAAACTCCATTAGCAAAAATCAGTGACCGGTTGATTAATTTGCACCTTTGCCTACTGTTGTCGTCTTGACTTTGAATTAATTAATTAAAATACAAATGTGATTAAAAAAAAGAAAAAAGGTACTATGTGGCATCTAGGCCTTTTTATTTGTTTTCAATTTTAGTTTTATTTTCTTATAGTTTATGTTATTGTCGTTGTTGTTTATATTTAATATAAGGGGATTTAATTACACAAAATTTAATTATTAAAATATCTTTAATTTTGTATGCATATGTGTATATATATATATATATTTTAATTATACTTTCTCAAATTTCATTTATTTCATTCCTTCTTCAATTTTAATTTATTCTATCTTTAATGTCTCTCTTTTTATTATTTTATAAATTTTATACATTGTATAAAATTTATATATATATCTACACTATATAGTAGGGTTAAAGACATGGTTTTATTATATAATACTATATTACTATATAACACTAATGTTTGAATATTTTTTATATATATAAAGTTCTGATCTCTTTTTACATAATTCTACAACTTTCCTCTCAATTTTGATATCTTTCAATTCACCTTCTTCATCTTTTTTTTTAATATACTTTTTAATTTTAAATTAATATTTATTATTTATTTAAATATCATAATTTATAAAAGTTATGAACACGCACCTCCATCAGTAGTTAAATGTGATTTCTAAATTTGGTAATTAATAAAAGATTATTAGCGTGCCAAATTAATAATGAATGATTATCTTTGTGGAATTTATCTTTGGATGAGAGCTTTACATGATTAATAATATACTAGCAATTCATGTACACTCGATGCACATGCAGATCAAATTGAAAATATAATTTATTACGAATACACATAAAATTGTAGTTTTATTATACAAATATTTTGAATCATGTGTATGAAACTTTTATCTTGTAATTTATCATTTCAAAAATAGTTTATTTTGAATATAATAATATTATATAATTTATTAATGATAATAAAATGTAAATTATTATGATGTAAAATGTATATAAGATAGGAGAAAAAAATTAAAAATATATATAATAAGAAATAAATTAAATTGGAAATGATAAAAAAACGGTGAAAACATAAAAAAGAATGAAAAAAGGAATAAATTAAATAAAAGAGAGTTATTTTAGTGTTTATATTGAAGTATTAATGAGTGGTTATTGACGTGGAAGTCCAGTATGATAAAGGGAACCCGTTGGCAATTTCAGCCGAACCAATAATTAGGGCACAGACAAAAAGATTTAAATAAGCAATCAATGCCTTAGTGTATAAAATTCAAGAGGATGTCACACGTGGACATAAATTCGAAGAACTCAAAGAGGAGCTCAGGATGAACATTCTGAGCTGGGCAAAAGACCTAGAGACAAACGAGCAAGAGGATTAGTTCAATTTTTATTAATTTTTATTATATTCTTTTTTGAATTGTTGTAATTTTGGGCCTAGTTAAAATAAGCCCAATAGGAGAAGTAAACCCATTTGTAGGTGGGCTAGGGTTTTTGAAATACTTATAAATTCGTTTTTACCGTTATTTGAGTTAGACAGAGTTTCAATCAGTTTAGAATTTCTTCCAAATTTCCTGGAATTGTTCATTTAATTTTTCATGAATTTCAATCCCAAATCGAGTCATTATGGAGTGGTCCGTGTGATTCATGACGTATCAATCAGTGTTTGATGTACTGATTCTGGCCGTTTACATCAAATTTAATCAAATCCTACCACGTTGGGTCAGCATCATTCGCTCGATTTGTGTCCCTAGGATTCTCGGATTCAGGTTCGATTACACCATTGCTATCTTGCTATTTTGTCGTGATTCTGATCTCGTCAGTCTGGTATTAGAGTGAGTTTGTGTCAAATTCTAATTCGATACACAGTCCATAGTTTAAAAAAAAAGTCAAAAAATCAAAAAAACAAAAGACCCACCGCCACGACCGGCCTAAATTGCAGCAACAATCCACCGCCGTCAGCCGATCTCAGGCTAGAATCCAGCCGCCTAAGGATCGCTACCCGAAGCCCAGTCACCACCACTGTCAATTGAAGCTAATGCCGTCGAAATTGGGAGAAATCTCAATCGAAACCACCACCGCCATCGTACCTTCGTTCTCACTAGACGCCGCACGATTCACCGAGCCACCACCAGATAGAGGCCGTGTGACTTCGGAGAGTGTTTCCCCCTCACTGTTGTGCCCCAAGCTGCCGCCACTGTAGCAAAAAAAAAACCCAGCCGCATCGCCGCTGCCGTCACCCGCGAGCGAAAAAAAAAATTAGTTCGGCCAAAGGTTGAATTGGGTGGGAAGCAGGTTTTAAACCAGGTTCCAAATTGGGCTAGAATCGGGCAGCACCAAAAAAAAAAAAGAAAAATCCAGTTTGGCTAGGGTTGATTATGTTGGAGGTTGCTTTGGGCCATAGAGTTGCAGCTAGGTCGAACAAAAAAACAAAAAAAAAAGGAAGAGAAATTATTGGGCCACGTTTGGAGCCGAAGGAATTGGGCTAGGCCAGGAGCTGCTGCTGGACTGGACCTTCCGTGCTAACGTGTAAGGCCGTGTTTGGTTGCAGAATTTTTGTTCCAACTTAAGGGCCTGTTTGGTTACTGAATTTTTATTTTATTTATTTATTATTTATTTAATTCCTTCTTAAAAAATAAGGGAGAGAGAAGGCCAAAAAAAATGAAAAAAGGGACCAAAAAAATAAAGCAGCAAAAAAAAAAAATGAAAGCAGCAAAAAGAAAAAGAAAAAAAGGGGGTGAGAAATTTTTCCTTCTTTTCCTTGGGAGTTGTGTTTGGGCATATTGTAGATTGAAATATTTGTTTATTTTATATTTCGTTGTAGCCCCAGATCATTCATACTGAGCGCTTGTATTTTTTACATTACTTGAATTATTAAGGACACTTTAGAATCACATGAGACGGGACGAGAAATTGGAATTTGTGAGAATTAAATTGAGTTTGTGTGATATACGAATGGAGGTAAGAAATGAGTGTCAGAGAGCCCTTCACCTGAGAGGAGTGAGAATAGTGAGATTGGTGAGATTACTGGTAAGGACTTTTATTACTAATTATTATCTCTTATTGTTGCTTCTTTGTAGCTCCAGTTACATTAGATGGTCAATCAGTATTCAGCCTAGGATAATAGCCCTAACTAGACTAAATTCTTATTTAATCCCTCACTGGTGAATTAAAGAAGCTTACCAGGAGTGTAGAGGGTATGCAGAACAAAATGACACATATAAAAGACCGATTATGGCGCGTAGAAGCGTCACAAGCTGCAACCCTAGAAAAAGATGATTCACTGCCTAGCCCACCTGGACGCAGAGACAGTCCCATGCTAGGCCGAACTAGGATTAGGAATAGACATGGGCATCATGTCAGGCCTGCGAGGCAAGAACGACATGACTATGAGGAGGAATATGGGTCAAATGAAGACGATGATTGGTACGCATATGACAATGAGCCCAGGAGACATCGACGAAGGGACAATATGGAAGACAAGGTACCTAAGGGGGTGAAGTTACAACTGCTATCCTTCCAAGGGTGATCTGATCCTGAGGCGTATCTTGAGTAAGAAGGGAAGATAGAGTTGACTTTTGACTGTCATTGCTATTTAAAGAGCCAAAAGGTTAAGTTGGCTATAGTGGAGTTCACAGACTATACGATTATATGATGAGATCAGTTGTGCACTAGTAAGAGGAGTGCTAGAGAGGGGCCCGTGCGTACTTGGACAAAGTTGAAAGCAACCCCGAGGAAGAGGTTTGTGCGGAGTCATTATCATCGAGACCAGTATCAGCGACTGCAGACATTGACATAGGGTAATCAGAGTGTGTAGGACTATTATAAGGAGCTCAGGATAGCTATGATTTGAGCAGATATTGTGAAAGATAGGGAGGCTACTATGGCACGTTTCTGAGTGGGTTGTACTAGGACATAGCTCACGTAGTGAAATTACAACATTATATGGAGTTAAAAGAGATGATACAAAAGGCGGTTAAGGTAGAGAGGCAGCTGAAGAGAAGGGATAGGTTCACGTCCCAACTTAACACAACTAGCAGACCCTTCCCTAGAAGGGAGGATAAAGCACCCATGACAAGTACCACGAAGGCCAAGACTGCGTCTAAAGTGGAAGCACCTAAGATAACGGTTCCTATTCTTTCTAGCTCATCTAGCACACAAAATAGAGATATCTTGTATTTTAAATGTCAAGGAATGGGACACATCGCTTCGCAGTGTCCCAACAAAAGAACTATGTTCTCGTCAAAAAATGGAGATATTGTGACTGATGAGGAGCATGATAGTAGTGAAGAAATACCGCTATTGGAAGAAGTGCCATCCGACGAAGAAGGGCTATGCGAAGAAGGAGGAATTAATTTGGTGGTAATGAGGGCATTGAACGCACGCTCAAGTGAAAGAGAAAATAAACGATGCCCAAAGAAAGAATATATTCCATACTCGCTGTTTGATTAATGAGAAGATCTGTAGTCTAATAGTAGATGAAGGAAGCTATACAAATGTGGCGAGTACGACGTTGGTTAAGAGGTTGGCCTTGCCTATGAAGGATCATCCTAGGCCGTGCAAATTACAGTGGCTTAATAACAGTAGCGAGGTTAAAGTGGTGAAGCAGGTCCAGTGAGTTTTAAAATAGGTTCGTACGAGGATCAGGTGACATGTGACGTACTACCTATGCAGTCCTGTCACATCCTACTTGGCAGACCGTGACAATTTGATCGACATGTAATATATAACATGTTGACTAACTGGGAATTCTTCTTATTCCATGGAAAGAATGTTGCATTAGCTCCCTTGACTCCGAAACAAGTATACGAGGATCAGTCATACATGCAAAGGCAGTTTGAGCTAGAGTTAGAAAGGAGAAAAAAAAAAGAAAGGAGGGAAAGAACAAAAGAAAGATGAGAGAGGAAAGGAAAGAAAAGAGTGTATGATGGCAATTATGAGGGATGTGAGGTTGGCATTGAGTGATGAGAAGTCCCTTGTATTGTTGATGTATAAGGAATTATACAATATATCTGATGATGTCACATCCTCCCTCCCCTCTGTTATAGTGTCTGTTTTGTAGGAATATGCTGACGTATTCTCAGAGGAGGTTCTCAGGAGATTGCCGCCAATTCGAGGGATAGAACACTAGATAGATTTTGCCTTAGGGGCATCCATACCAAACAAGCTAGCTTACCGAACCAATCCCAAGGAAACCCGAGAGATCCAGAGACAAGTGGAAGAATGGATGAGTAAGGGTTGGGTTTGAGAAAGTATGAGTCCGTGTGCTGTTCCCATGCTACTCGTGCCGAAGAAAGACGGACAGTGGTGTATGTGCGTAGATTGCAGAGCTATTAATGCTATTACGGTAAAGTATCGTCACCCCATACCTCGATTAGATGATTTACTTGATGAATTACATGGTGCTACTATATTCTTTAAAATAGATCTCAAGAGTGGGTACCATCAAATTAGAATGCGTGAGGGTGACGAATGGAAAACAGCCTTTAAAACAAAATTCAAATTATATGAATGGCTTGTAATGCCGTTTGGACTCACTAATACTCCTAGTATATTCATGCGTCTGATGAACTATGTTATGCGTGCATTCATTGGTAAATTTGTTGTAGTATACTTTGATGACATACTGGTGTATCCGCACAATAGCTGAGCATGTTGAGCACATACGCAACGTGCTCAATGTTTTACGACGAGAAAAGTTATATGCTAATATTAAGAAATGCACTTTTTGTACTAACCACTGTGTCTTCTTAGGATTTGTTATTGGTGCACAGGGAATACAGGTGGATAAAAATAAGGTGAAGGCCATACAAGAATGGCCAACCCTGACGTTAATATCTGAAGTAAGAAGCTTATATGGGTTGGCTGGCTTCTACAGGCAATTCGTGCAGGATTTTAGCACTATTGCTGCTCCACTTACCGCTATAATTAAGAAGAATAAGAAGTTTAAGCGGAGAGAAGTCCAACAACGAGCGTTTGACACCTTGAAACATAAATTTACACATGTTCCTTTAATTTCTTTACTGGATTTTAATAAAGCTTTTGAAATTGTGTGTGATGCTTCTGATATAGGTATTGGAGTAGTCCTGATGCAAGAAAAAAAACCCATCACACACTTCAGTGAAAAACTCAATGGAGCTACATTGAATTATCCTACATATGACAAGGAGTTGTATCCCTTGGTGTAGGCCTTGGAGACATGGCAGCACTACCTGAGACCAATGAGTTTGTGATTCACACTAATCATGAATTTTTGAAGCATCTAAAGGGATAGAGCAAGCTCAGCAAACGGCATGCCAAGTGGGTGTCTTTCATTGACACATTTCCCTACGTCATCAAATATAAGAAAGGTATGGAAAATATAGTTGCTAATGCGTTATCCTGTAAGTACACTTTGTTGAGCATGCTAGGCACAAGACTATTAGGGTTTGAACATATTAAAAAACTTTATAAAGACGACCTTGACTTTGGTCAAGCCTATGCGCTCACTGAAAAATGCGCTTATGACAAATATTTTAGACATGAAGGCTATCCATTCTATATTAATCGATTATGCATCCCACGGTGTTTTTTTACAATAATTGCTTATTCGAGAAGCTCATTGTAGAGGGCTAATGGAACACTTCGGTGTCACCAAGACAGCGCTAATTTTGCAGAAACACTTCTATTGGTCGGGGCTAAAAGAGTAAGTGGAGCGGATCTTAGAAAGGTGCATACGGTGTAAAGAAGCCAAGTCTCACAACCAACCCCATAGTATGTATCATCCTTTATCTGTCCCGAGTACCCTTTGGACTGATATATCTATGGTCTTTGTTTGAGGGTTACCTAGGTTTAAAAATAGTAGAGATGTCGTCTTTGTTATCGTAGATAAATTTTCTAAGATGGCTCACTTTATTGCATGCCATAAAACTAATGACGCTTCGCATATAGCCGATTTGTTCTTCAAAGAGGTGGTTCGTCTGCATGGCGTGCCCACAACTATAGTATCAGATCGTGTTGTTAAATTTTTAAACTATTTTTGGAAAATACTATGGCTAAATTGGGAACTAAACTATTATTTTCTACAACGTGTCACCCTCAAACAATGGGCTAACTGAAACTCTTAACAGAACACTCACTACATTATTGCGTGCTGTTATTAAAAAATATATTAAAAGTTGGAAAAAAAGTTTACCGCATTTAAAATTTGCTTATAATCGAACTGTTTATTCTGCTACCAACATGTCCTCATTTGAAGTTGTATATAATTTTAATCCACTAACACCTTTGGATCTATTGTCATTGTCTGGCAATGAGCATTTGAGCTTATAAGGTAGGAAGCAAGTCGAGTATGTCAAGCGAATGCATGAGTATGTCGGGCAAAACATCAAAAAAAAGAACCAACAATATGCTTTACAGGCAAACAGAGGCAGAAAGCAGGTAGTATTTGAACCCTAAGATTGGGTGTGGGTTCATATGCGGAAGGAGAGATTTCCCAAGCAGCGAAAGTCTAAACTCATGCCTCAAGGGGATGGACAATTCAGAATTTTAGAGACAATTAATGATAACGGTTATAGATTAGAGCTACCAGGTAAGTTTGGAGTTAGTGCAACTTTTAATGTTTCTGACTTAAGCTTGTTTAATGCAGTGTATGAGTCGACTATTGAATTAAGGTCAATTCCTTCTCAAGAGGAAGTGAATGACGTGGACGTACAGCATGATAAAGAGGACCCCTTGGCAATTTTAACCGGACTAATAATCAGGGCATAGACAAAAAGACTTAAGGAAGCAATCAATGCCTTAGTGCATGAAATTCAAGAGGATGTCACACGTGAACATAAATTCGAGGAACCCAAAGAGAAGCGCAGGGTGAACATTTTGAGCTGGGCAGAAGACCCGAAAGTAAAGGAGTAAGAGGATTAGTTCAATTTTTATTAATTTTTATTATTTATTCTTTTCTAAATTATTGTAATTCTGGGCCTAATCAGAATA
Source organism: Avicennia marina (assembly GCA_019155195.1). Taxonomy (NCBI): domain Eukaryota; kingdom Viridiplantae; phylum Streptophyta; class Magnoliopsida; order Lamiales; family Acanthaceae; genus Avicennia; species Avicennia marina. The sequence goes on from CM032763.1 coordinate 11,042,255, forward strand.
AGCCCAATAGGGAAGTAAGCCCAACTGTAGGTGGGCTAGGGTTTTTGAAGCCCTTATAAATTCGTTTTCACCGTTATTTGAGTCAGACAGAGTTTTAATCAGTTCAAAATTCCTTTCAAATTCCCTGGAATTGTTCATTCAATTTCTCGTGAATTTTAATCCCAAATCGAGTCATTTCGAAGTGGTCCGTGTGATTAGTGACGTATCAATCAGTATTCGATGTGCTGATTGTGACCGTTTACATCGAGTTCAATCCAATTCTATTACGTCGGGTCGGCGTTTTTCACTCAATTTGAGTTCTTAGGATTCTCAAATTCAAGTTCAATTACACCGTCGTTATTCTACTGTTTCGTCGTGATTCTAATCATATCAGTTACAAGGGTTAAGGGGTTATTAGTTAGTTGCATTCCAAGCACACTTAATGCATATGTAAAAAATATTAAAATATTCATACACACTTAAATACTAATAATAGATACAATAATAAAAAAAATCATCCAAACTAAAATAAATCAAGATAAAAACTTTATTCATTGAAATATTGTTGAAGTGTAAAGTACTTGGATTATGGATTTAAACATGAAGGCAGTGGGACTTTGAAACCATAATTAAGCTCATGCTAACACGAGAAGAAGTCTTGATAATAATAACAAAACCTAGGCCACTCCTTTCTATTAAAAGCAATGGTTGAATTTATAAACATATAAAATTCAGTTAATTCTCACAATCAATTAATGCGGATCGGTTTTGTGGGATGAGAGAGTCTATTGTTGTTCTCTCTCCCTTTTTTCACATTTTTACACACTTATTTTGTACTTGTATTTTTTATTTTACATAAAAAAAAAAGAGGATCATTTTTGTAAATGGATTTAAGGACCATAGCAGCTTTTTTTTTAGAGGGGTTCACACATTAAATAGTAGTATAGATAACAATCAGTATGTAAATTTATTAAAAGGGTGTCATAGGAAATATAATAAATTAACAGAGGTAGTTATTTTAGGGGTCTGCCCCATAATATATAAATATAGAATATAGATTTAAAATGTATATAAGATGATAGGAAAAATCCAAAAATTAGAAAGAATAAATACGTTAAATAACATTTAATTGGAAATGTAAAAAATGTAAAACAATAAAAAAAATAAAAAATTAAATATAAATAAATAAAACAGGTATTTTAGTTTATATATTTGAAATACTAATAAGTAGTTATTATAAGGGTCATTAATTATAATAATTGGTATATAAATTTATGTACAGGTCTCTCACGTAATAAACAATATAGATTTAGTGAAACCTTTTCACCATTGTCCAAAATTATATTTTCCAAAGAATGCGGAATATTACTTATCTGGACATTACTTCTCCCAACTGGCAATACCTATATTTGGTTTTGTTTTTTATTGTGTGTTTTACATGTATTTTCTCATAACTTACGTAAAAGTAAGAGATAAAAATAAAGTGAATTTTAAAATATAATAATTGAAATATACATATTTTAACTGTTCAAATGAAAACCAAACATAGGTATTTTTTCAAGTGGTTTTTTTTTTTTTCAAATGACAACTACTGTAATTATCAAATAACAAACAGTTGGTCATCGTCTTTAATACATGCGCACACACCCATTAATAACAACAATGTGCCCACAAGTCTATCATTAGATTTAGAGGGTGTTTGGCTATAGTTATTGCTAATAGCTAATAAAATCATATAACTTATTATATAACTTTAGAGCGTATAAACTCATAAATGTTTATTTTAAAAAATAAGCTGATAAAATATTTTGATATAAATAATTAAATCATCTTATGATATCTTATTAAAATTTATAGTTATTATTGATTATAATTGTTTGTGTAACAATGATAATAATAAATTAAATATCATCAATAAACACATAATTTAATAAATATTTATGTCATGTTTAATATATAAAATAAAGATTTTTATTTATAAAATATTTAAAAATAAGTTGGAAATTACAAACTAAACATAAACAAATTATAAGTTTGGGTTATGTTTGTTTTCATTTTTTCATATCAAGAAAGACACATTTCAATCACTATACTTTTTAAATTTTGTCTCTCTCTCTCTCTCTTTTATTTTTACATTTTTTTAAAAATGCATTTAAAAACATACCAAAAAATTAAAATAAACATATCATTTTCTAAACTTATTAGTTTTCTTACTAAAAAAATTATCAAAAGTTTTGGAGGAACTTATAAACTCTTTCAAACACCCTCTAACACCCAAGCAAATCAGCCGCCTCTATCAATTCACCAAAACTAACAGTTCATACATTTTCAATGTGTGCATATTAAGATATAACATATTATATTTACACATAAAGTTATGTTTTTATTATTTAAATATTTTTAATTATGACCATAAGTCTTTCATTTTATAATGTTCATCATACAAAAATCTTTCATTTTAAATATAATAAATTATGAATTTTATTAATGATAATGAAATATAAATTGCTGTGTTTTAAAATATATTAAAAAGATTATATAAAATGAGAGGGGAAAAAGTAAAATAAAATTAGATAAGAAGAAATAAATTTAAAAAAATTTAATTGGAAAGTGTAAAATAGTGAAAGTATAAAAAATGAAAAAAATTAGTAGAAAAAAATGAATAAAAGAGCTGCATCTTAGTTTTCCTACTTGAAGTATCAAAAGGAGGTTATTATGGGAGCTTTAATTATAATAATTGGTATATAAAATTATTCAAAGAGCATCTTAAGAAATATTTTAAACAACAAAAGTTAATTTAAGGGTCTCCACTATGATAAATAGTACAAGTAATAATAGCACACTCAACATATGTATAAAGATTTTTATAATTTATAAATTTTTATTCATTATAAAAATTATAATAAAAATAAACTTATCTTAAAATTAAAATATGAAACTTCTAAAAATAAGACATACATATATTAATATATGATGAGTGAATTGATAATATGAAAGAAAAAGTTATGGAATAAAAATAATAATAAAATAAAAAAGAAAAATAAAAGATTATAAAATATTAAAATAAGGTTATTGTAACAATTTAACAATATGCATCTAAATTTAGAGATTTAGTTTTGACATATAAGTATAGATAAATACGAAAGAAGAATTGTTAATGCTTGTGAGTTGGAGTTTTGATTTCATTCTTTAGATGCCATCAAGGGATTAAAAAAAAATAAAAAAACCGAAAATGAAGGACATTTTAGGAATTGAATTAAATGACCGGGTTTCCCAATTCTGAAATGGTATAAACTTGTAAAGTCGCATATTTTATGCACGTGTAAATTTATTTAAAAAATACAACATTATATTATTTTCAATAAAAATAAAATATTTAAAATTAAAAGTATAAAAAATTAAAATAAGAAAATAGAGAAAATTTTTTAAAAATTAAAAGGAAAAATGATAGACCATACAAATAAAAATAACAAACAGAGTGCGAGACAAAGCACAAGAACGTGGTCTTGGATCCATTGTCTTATAACAGTCAAATCCCACAATCAATAAAAAGGCCATCTAATTTAATAGGAAAACTATTTTAAGATAAAGATAGAATAGGCAAGTAAATTACTGATCCATTAGTAAGATGGAAATAATTTTAAATAAAGATAATTAGTTTTTTGATTTTGTGCAGTCAAAAAGTTTCAGTAATTTAATAATATAGTCTATATATAGACAGAGATTAAAGTATACAAAATATTAAAAAACAAAAAAGATAAAAAATAATAATTAAAGTGACAAAATCTAAGAAAAAAATATAAATAAAGCAACGGGTCAAACAATAGGAAGAAAGAAAAGATAGAAAATAAAATAAAATAGGAATAATTGTATAATTTTACTATGTCCAACCCTATAGTCTTAAAGAAAAGATAGAAAAAATTAATAATAAAATAGGAACAGTTGTAAAATTTTACCATGTCCAACCCTATAGTCTTAAATCTATAACAATATATTATAGTTATATACATGAAAAGGTGTTACATTATATTAATTTCTCTCTCTCTAATCTATACATATAAATGCGCATGTATATATGTGTATATATATATAATCAATCATTAGTAACCCTACCAACTTCCAATTTAAAGTTATGGTAACAATTTATGAGGTATACATTGCTAAAAAATGAGAGGTATATCAGTTGATTTAGATAATCAATTTTACCCTTGATTTAGAATTTAGAATTATTAATTATGATAATTAATTTTTTGCTATTATACTTAATTAATTTGATGTATTGTTGCAATCTTTATACATTGGAGGTTGCAATCATTATTTTTGTTGTTAATGACTTCAATATTACTTGGCAACCACTTGCAGGATGGTTTTTCAGATTAGGATTTGTGAATGCAACAACTAATTTTTTTTTTAAATAAACATATCTAATTTCGATTTATTTCTTTTAAAAGATAATATAATAAGAGTGATAAATTCCAGAAATGCTATGCGATATTCATGTGAATTTGAAGTCACCCCAATGCCAGACTCCCACGTAATTAATTAACTACCTTTTAAGAATACTCGTGGGGAAAAAATAAATTACTTAAATAAAATATGTTTTATGTTGATTATTATAATTTAATAATATTAGTAGCCATTTTTAGAAAAAATAAAAAATAAAAACAAGATATTTTTATGTTATTGGATCTCATTTCAAAATCATTATTTATTTTTTTAGGACAGGATGTGCCTTTGCAATAAATTCATTATTCTATTTTTACCTTGAATAATGAAGGAAAGTTGTTATAACCGAATTTATTTAAAGAAATGTTTGTAAAAATTTATTAAATGATCAAAACAGTTACTTAATACTTTTAAACATATATTCTACCAACACAATTTTCAAAAACTCAATATTATAAATAAAAATAATTAACAATTACTACCATCAACAACAAAATAAAAAAAAAATTTTTAGGAGTATTCATCTTGTAATACTAATTCTAATAAAAAATTTAACAAACCAAAAATTCAGTATATGAATATCGAACTGGAAATTTGAGTTCAATTCTGTAATTTATGAAATTTTCAGTATATTCCATTTTGAATTTTGGAAAATTAAATTTTAATTAAGTAAAAATTTAAAATATTATAAAATATATATTCAAATTTATGAATTTTAATTATAAAACTTATAAATAAATGTTAAATATTATTATATTAATGCTTTATTATTCCAATTTAATTTTTAAACATAAAATACAATTATAATAAAATACTTCTTTTTAATACACATGAGATATTCATATATTTTTTAAAAAAGTTAAATAATAAATTCATAAACATATAATTTCCTATTGACATTTAAGAGACAAAAAAACGCGATAAATACTAAAAATAAAAATTAAATCCAATATTTATTTCATAAATCAAACTCAAAAATCGCATAATTTTGATTCCTTATTTGTTACAAATGAAATTTTTGACGCAGTTCATTCAGCTCACCTAATTTTGCCAATCTTGAGGCTATGTTTGGATATCAATTATTCAACTTTTTTTTATATCTTTTAAAATATAAATTTTCAAACATATTATTCAATAGAATAATATTTTTTTTATCTTTTTCTCTTTATTGAGATTACACTATTTCTAGTTTTCTACGTCAATAATCTTTTCACCATAATCTACGTTCAAATTTCAAACAGAGAAAATTTCAATGCGGAAATTTGAAAAAAAAAAAAAAAAGATTAACCGAATGGGGGAAAAAACTATTACAAAAAAATGGGTCATCCAGTGATGACGTGGTGGTTGGACCAATTCTTGTATTATATTTTAGATCTATAAAATCCCAAGCTGTCAACGTTGGCTTTTTGTTTGCATGCCACCTGCGATGTGAACTCTACCCCTTGGCTCTTCCATTTCTCTCTCTCTTCGTTCAACCGTTGCTTCCTCCCCTCTTTCCTTTCTCTTTATTTCGCAACAAAAATAGGACTAGTGTCTGCGCATGCTCTGTACATAATATATGTTAATCAAATGTCTGCTGCTGCCGGTTCCCAGCATCCTATAAATTAGTTCATGTAAGTTCTTTGATTTTTTGTTTTTGTTTTTGTTGTTTTACGAATTTGTTCAAATGGGTTTTATGCGGAATTGAATGTAAAGTGTTTTTTCTTCCTTTTATATTTGCCGTTTATTTTGAAATTTCGTCCACTCGGTAGCTATTTTTGGCGGCTTTTACTCATTCGTAGTTGGTTTGATTTTTCTTCACTCGTTTAGGTCGAGAGAAAATAAGAATCCTTGGTCAAGGGTTTTAGGTGAGAAATATTAGACGACTTTCCCTTTTTTTTTTGAAATTTTGTTTCATGTTCTTGGTGGCTGCCCGGATTTAGGATTTATGTTTATTGTATATATCTGTGAAGAATGGTCATGGAGAAATCTTAAGTTTTGAAAATTCTTTTGGAGGTTTTAACCTTTTTGGTCTCAAGGCTCAGTTTTTATGCTTCTTGTGGCTTTCATGGATAATTTTGTTGGAGGAGTCTTTGTTGAAAGTTTGGAATTGTGCTGAGTTTTTTTTCCTTCCCTACTGCGTTACTAAGATGGGTTTAATTGGTTTTACAGAGTGACAGCTTAAATTTGAAATGATAAGGGAAGAAGAAAAAGATCAGGCACCGGGTGGAAGTTTGAAGACATACTCACGGTCGATGTCATGGACTGAACGTTCACCAAGTAAGTCTACATCTAAGCGACAATGGAACAGCAAGGTACGTTCTTGTTTGCCGCCACTTCAGCCTCTATCTATCAACCGACCAAATATTGAGGAATGGCCTAAAGCTGGTTCAGATGATCTTGGCGTCTGGCCAAATCCTCCTACTCCTGGTGCAAGGCCTGGATCAGTAACACCACGTGAAGTTTCATGTTCAGATCAAGCCCCAAGAGAATTTGAATTTAGAAAAGACAAGCTTGCGTTTTTCAATAAGGAATGCTCAAGGATTTTAGATCATGTCTATTTGGGAAGTGATGCAATTGCCAAGAATCGTGAAATTCTCTGCCAAAATGGGATCACTCATGTGCTCAACTGTGTGGGGTTTGTTTGCCCAGAATATTTTAAGAGTGAGCTTGTGTACAAGACTCTTTGGCTGCAGGACTGCCCATCTGAGGATATTACAAGTATTCTCTATGATGTGTTCGATTATTTTGAAGATGTTCGAGAACAAGGTGGTCGTGTCCTTGTTCACTGTTGTCAGGGGGTATCTCGATCGACCTCCTTGGTGATTGCATATCTTATGTGGAAAGAGGGGCTAAGCTTTGATAATGCATTCCAGCATGTGAAAATGGCCAGAGGAGTGACCAACCCTAATGTTGGATTTGCATGCCAACTTTTGCAGTGCCAGAAGCGTGTACATGCACTGCCTGCAAGCCCAACTTCCCTTCTTAGGATGTACCGAATGGCACCTCACTCACCATATGACCCCCTTCATCTTGTGCCAAAAATGTTGTGTGAACCAGGTGCAGATAAACTTGACTCTCGCGGAGCATTCATTATTCACATACCTTCAGCTTTGTACGTCTGGATTGGGAAGCATTGCTCCCCAGTGATGTCAGATACTGCCAGGGCGGCTGCCTCCCAGGTTATTCGTTATGAGAAGGCGCAGGGTCCTGTAATAACTGTCAAAGAAGGTGAAGAGGCTCTTGAATTCTGGGATGCTCTCAGCTGCAGAAAAAGTTTAGCAGATGGCTGTCAGGTAAAGGCTGAGGAAGGAAAGAGCTGTTCTGAAGGGTCTGAATTGGTGCCTGCTACCAGTCATCAATGTCTTGATCAAAGAAAAATTGCTGAGTATGATTTAGATTTTGAAATCTTTCATGGAGCTCTTTCTGGTGGAGTTGTGCCACCTTTTCCACTATCAGAAGCAGGATCCGAGACAAGTCTTCCTGCCAGAGAGAATGGTTGGAATAGATTGAGAAGAAAATTTGCCAATGGTGTTGTGAAAGAATTTATCACTTCTAAATTGAACTCTAGTGCCTTGCTGATATGTGATGGACTGGAAACAATGGATACTTGTAAAGAAGTCAAAGGCTTTGTCTCGTCGTCTAATCTTTCAACATCATCAAGTAGTCAATGTGATTCACCAGATTCACTTGCTTCGTATGTAACCAGCCGCCCAAGTTGGAGTAAAAATAATGCAAAAGAAGATTGTTCATTGTCCCGGTCACCATCATTCAGCTTGGTGGACTCTTTTTCTTTTTTCCTCGTCAATAAACTGAACTCCAACTCGATATCGCCCTCACTATCTCCTTCAACCTCTGATTATGCAAGTTCATTTACCTTCTCGCCCTCATCCTCTAACTGGTCTGACTTATCTTTTGTATCTGCTCAGCCATCACCTTCTGGACTTGAATCCCGTGATATAGATGCTGGTAAGAGTAGCCTACTGGAGGAAAGTGTTGGCCCTGCATATGAAAATACATATTTACTTGACAATGCAACTCTGTCTCCAGCAGAAGAAGCAATTTTTACCAATCTTGCTTCTAGAGAAGGAGGGTTGCATTCAGCTTATGGAGAAATTTCACCCTCCTTCACTAAGCATAGGGTGAACAATATTCCTCCTCAGATGAGCTTGCCCTCCGCTGATAAAACACCTCACATTTTAGAAAACTTTACAAAATACTCAGAAGATAGTGTGATGAGTGATGCTGAAGGCAACAATTGCAGTCTTGAGATTTCTGTTGAGATGGATAGGGAAGACCCTCTTTCCATTACTAGTAGCTATGAGGCTGATGAGGAAGTTTTAAGCAGATTACAAGATGAAAAGAAGTATGGCCATTTCATCATGCCTCATATGATTTGACAGATAAAGTAACTGAAGCAACTAATCTAGTAGTCTATCTGTGGCCCTCTATGCCTAAAATGGACATGCAATTTGACATCCTTGATTATAGATCCATATGTATCTTACTCTTGTTTGCAGTTTTGGACCCAAAAAAAATGTTGATTTCTTATATTTATGGATAGGGCTGAGTTTGTCATCCAAAGGAAGTTATGGTCAGTTGATAAGGAATTGTAGCAAATATGAAGACAGGTATCATCGTGAGAACTGTTGATAATAACTATCTCATCAAGATGAGTTTCAGGGCTGCTCAAGTTAAGGTATTTTGTCTTTTATTATGAAACAATGTCATTTCCTTTCAACAATATAGGAATCTGTAATCTTGTATTCATATATTGAATCCATATACCCTGTTAAGTTTGGCTTTTGGAAATAAATTTATTTTGAGTATATAGAAGTTTAAAGGTTAATAATTTTGAAACAGAGTTTTTTAAGGTAGTTACATATGACATACCAAAAAGGTTGACACACTGTAGTTTGAGGTCTATAGCCCTCCTTGGAGAGCATTATAGATATAAGCATGTGTGTAGTAGTAGTGGATACATTGTTGGACAAAGATTATATGGCATAATGCCTCCAACGATAAAATTTACTCTGCTAAAACTTCATTCGGGTGGGAATGGATTTCAAATTGACAATCAAACTGCATGGTGTTCACATTTTATGATATGGGTGTATCAATATTTATATATTCTATTAATTTTTTATTATTGTTGGTGAAATCATAAATTTAATAAAATGATAATGCATATAAAATTAGTAACATTATTTCTTACCATGGGTATATAATTGATGTACGGAGTTAGAGAATATTTGAGTGTATTTAAGGTGATTTAATACATGTTGTAATACCTAATTTGAGTCTCTAGGTATCTTTTGTTTCCTTAGTATTCCTCAGTATCAATTTTAGCTTTGAATCTTTGTTTGGCAACTTCTATAATTGTTGCCCAACTTTATACTATAAATTGAGGTGGGATTTTCGTAAATGAAGTGTCCATTCTTTCAATTATTTTCCAACATAGTATTAGAGCATGTTTTTTCCCAAAATTTAGCTCAGTTCAAACCTCCATCAAGCCCTCTGTTGTCGCTGCACTTAGTGACATAACCTCTAACAGTTCGAACACACACACACATGTATATATATAGACACACACACACAAGAAAAAAGGTGAAAAAAGTAAGCTCCATCCAAACAGAGCCTAATACCAATTTGATTTTTGGCCTGACCACTTAGAGTTGCTTTGTTTTGCCCTAGCTATGAATTTTGTTGTGCCCAAGCCCTGATGCTGCAAGTCTATTGTGCGGATGAACATTGTGCTTCTGTAAGCGCCACTGTCTTGATTGAGACAGATTCTTTTCTATGTAGCATGCTATTGCCATGTTCGTGTGCCACTAGCCTTCTCTCATGTTGTTCAAATGCCACAACTGCCAGCCAGAATCTCCAAACCGTAGTTTTGTCTATTCCAATTCTGTGCTTTAGTTTGGGACTGGTTTGGGCTTGACTTTAGTTCTCTTGTGCGTGGGCTTCTGTTCAAACGCTATGATTTTTCCAGTGCACGAGTCCTAATTTGTAAAATTTTGCCATCGATCTTTTGTGCTGATGAATATTGTGCTCCTACAGGCGTCATCATCTCAATTGCAACTAATTCTTGCTAGTGTGGCGTGCTACTGCCACGTTTGTGTGCAACTATTCTTCTCTTGTGCTGTTCAAACGCCGCCACAGTGGGACAGAATCTCTAAACCCTAATTTTACCAATTCAATTTTGTGCTGTAGTTCGGGACTGGTTGGGGCTTGAGTTGTGTTTGGATTAAGTTGTCTCTTTTCATGTGGGCTTGTGTTGGGCCTATGTGTTTCTTTGATGGTTGTTTTTTGGGCTGATATGTTGGTAGCTCTTTGGGCTGAAGTTGTGGGCTAATTTGTGAGTTTGTTTTGGACTTGAATAATTATATCCCTCTACTATTGTGGCTGACTTAGTTGATAGTGAGTTAGGTTGAATTTGGGGGTTAATTTTTAGTTTTGATTTAGGTCTTTCTTTCTTGGTGGTTCATTAAAACTAAAATGATGTGCTATGGAGGAGGAGTTGTAGCTGAAGCGTCTGTTTTAGTGTTTAGTGATTTGTGCGGATAGCTATCTATTGTCACTGGTATCTTTGTTGCCGGTGTTATTCGTATTATTGTTGTTATGCTTGTGTAAGTGTGGTAAAAACCCATGTCTTTCCAAATGCTTATGTATGTCATGAAAAACTTATTTTCATAATAAGTTTAAACTTGTCAATTCTAATAATGTGTTCAGTTTGCCAACTGTTGAATGTCAAAATTATTCCTTGTAAATGTGTAAAATACAAAAACTAGCAAAGGCAATGTGATCACAGAGTAATCAAGGATGGTTTTCCATCTACTATTATAATATAGGGTGGCAATGGGTCGGGTTAAAACTTGGGTATTACATGTGAACTATCAACTTGAACTCGACCTACAAATTTTACGAGAATCTTGAATCTGATCCGCTAACTCGTCAACAAAAAAAAATATTTTTTTAATTTTAAGGCTTAATGTTTTAAATATTTACAATTTTATCATTTAATTTTTTAATTAATTTTTATTAAATTATTTAAAATATATTTGCGAGTTCGTAGGTCAACCCAAAATTGACTCATTTATCTTTTCGGGTTTGCAAGTCTAGCTTGATTTTAATTTGAACCCGCGAAAACTTGATCCGAAACTCGTTAATTTCGAGTTGGATTTGGATTAGGTTTTCAGGTTAGGTTAGAAATTGCCAGACCTATCATAATGCATGAACTTTGTTGCTATGGTCTTGCATCTACTATTATAATGCATGAACTTTGCTTTCTTACTCAAGTGTCGTGCTTGTGGTATCACTAAAGATGCATGATTTTTGTGAATATTGTTTTGTTGAAGCTTCAATAGCTTAAGTTGAACACTTTAAGAAGATTTAGCACGTTCAACTTAAAAGGGGGTGTTAGAGAATATATGAGTATATTGAGTGTGGTTTGATGCATGTATTACCTTGTTTGTGTGTCTGTATGTTTTGTTTCCTTAATATTACTTAGTCTCTACGTTGCCTTTGAATCTATGTTTGGTAACTTTTGTAATTGTTATCTAACTTTATATTATAAATTGAGTTGAGATTTTCATTAATGAAGTACGGTTTAATTCTTTCAATTATTTTTAACATACTTGGATAATAATTATTTCTTATTTGTATATATAGATCAAAAACAAGAAAATGAAATGCATATTCTTTTAATTAAAATTTCTTTTGTGCTATTGATGATAACAAATTAATAATTTACTGTATCGTTGTTTTGGAATTCTGTCTGTTTTTGGTGTCAATACTATTAGGCAGTTTAGGTTATTTTTGCATCTTGATGATTTTGTGTCACATTGTCTATCAATCTATTAATTCCATGATGCCATCACAGATGTAACTTTGCGGTAGTACATTAGTTCTAGCAAGTGACTAATACATACCCCCGTAAAGTGACTGTACCCATATTAGCTATCAGGCAAGTTTGTTGAAAAATTTGTTAGTATTTCTGCCTTTTCTAGATTCCTATTAGAGCCTAAAGTTGAGGGCAACATGTGAAAATGTCAATTTAAGGTTCTTCGCTGGAAGTGATGTAGAAGATAACCTAGCACTCTATCATTGGTTTGACTTTCAGTAAGAACTTGTTTGGGTCAACTTTCTAATGGGCTAGTACTAGATTCTCGAATTTTGCATTGTTGCTTGCCCATTTACCCACAGCATAAAGTGAATGCATTCAAAGGAGAAATGGTTAAAAAGGTTCCATTTCACATTGAGGAAAAAAAATGTTGTCAGGCAAAACCATCATTGCTGGTGCTTTTGTAATTTTGGGAATTAGCTTTTAGTGGTCAATTAGAACCAGAGTTGATTCTGCTTGATCTACTTTTGGCTTGTATAAGTTGGGGTGAAGATATCCTTTTTTGGCCAAAAACTATTAGTTCAATGGCTTTGTGTTCTGATGTTTTCTTATGAACTGGTTTATGCCTCACAATTCGCAGCCTATAGGATTATCTGCATACAGATGCATACTCTGTTAAATAAATTGATTGCCTATAGAATATTTATATAGACAGTGGATGCAACACAATGTGCTTTAGTAATACTTATATGGTAGTAGGAATGTCTGGGCTCCGTTTAAGTCATTTATGAGCAACATTAAAGATCTTGCATTATTGAGGTTGACTAATAGGACAGCTATACGTTTTTGCTACACAGCCCTTAAGCTTGAGAGGTTGGCCTATTTCTTATGATGACCTATTTCGTCCATTAGTTATTAGCTTGTTATACTTAACAGTTATCATGTGGATGGTGATTTCAATTAGCAATAGCTAAGTTGTGTTTGGATACATGTTCCAGGTAGTCAAAGAAGGCGAGGAACCAGTGCAGCTGCTCAAGCATCTGGTTCACATCTCATCAATTAGCAATGAACTGTGTTCACATCTCATCAATTAGCAATGAACTGTGTAGATGGTGGAATTAAGTAAATGTTAAGACACGTATAGTTCCGATTACTAAACTTATGAATGCAGCTCTAATGAGTTGCATTGGCATCCCAAAGCAGGATAAGTTCCTGATTCTGCTTGTGAGATGTAATGACAAAACTCCCACTTTGAATTGTGGAAGGGGATGTACAGTTGATAAGTTATCTGTAAAAGGAAGGAGTTAACAAGTAATAAGTCTTGTGATAAGTCCTACCATTCTGCCACTTGATCTTGTTCATGTAACTTTGGTTTACTTTTTCAACACCTTCCTCACCCCCTTTCCAGTAGAATGAATGCATTTCAAGTGAACCAACTCAAGAAAAATGCGTTAGAGAGGAGTTAGTTCAAGGACCGGTTGACATGAGTGTATTTGATGAAAATCAGCTTAAATTGAGGATCATCCCTTGCCCGAGCAAGACCAACTTGCAAATTACCTTCCTCTTGTTGCACTCTTTACTGATTTATAATAAGATTATTTACAATGTGTTAAAAAATCGCAAGAATTGAATCGTGGGTGAAAGGAGACATAATTAAACACAAAATAATAATAATAATAATTGTGTCGTTTGACCATATAGGTTTATGTTCACAAACAAATGTCTACAAGGCACAAAATGTATACTATTCTCTCCTAATTCTATTTTGCGTAACATTGACTACTAATTATATGTGAGGCATGAAGTGTTAAAATGAAAATAAACTAGCATATTTGTATCATATTAAAAACGTATATTATTATAATCAAATCTAAACTAATTAAATTATATATGATTTATTTTTCAATACTCTGTCTCAAATTGAATATTCCTTGCTTAACTGGAATGAGTAAATAAAATTCTTTTTTGTGTCCTCAATTAATAAAAGTGAATGAAATAAGCACTAAAAAGGTTTAAGATCTGTCAACATTGGCGAAATGGGTTTAAAACCAACCAAAACTCTATTCACTTTTGTAAAAATTCAAACTCCTCTATTCACTTTTGTAAAAATTCAAACTCCTCACCCTACATATCAAAGTAGATATTGAGAGAGTTAATTTGTTGAAAATTGACTATCGATATTGACAACAGTTATTGAAGGAATTGTTAATTTACAGATGGCGAACTAAGTCCAAATGGTTGTGACAATAAATTTAGCCTCCAAAGTGCGAAAACAAACTTTCAAACCAATAGTTCTCTTGAATAAAAAGAACAAAGTTTAGAATTGCTCTTAAAGCAAATTCCATTATAATCTCTTGATTTTCTCTTATACATGTATTACAAAGACCATTTATTTGTTGACAAGGAGTTGTGCTAGAATGAAAATAAATGAATACTTCTAATTTTGCATATATGATATTTGATCTAATCAGATTTAATATAATCAAATCACATCCAATTTACTTCCCAACACAATGCATTGACTATGAGAAGCTTTGCTCTCTATTTCATGGTCCCAAATTCCATGAAAATTAATCTGGGTCTAAACATTAAGAAAATTAATAGCCGAGTATATATGTCTTTAAAAGTTTAGAACGATTTTAGAATTATTTCTATCACAACTTTTACAATAATACAGTCTGGAGAACACCCCAGTGATTCTCCCTCCAATATTTAAGTGGAAATGTAGAGTTTGAACATTGAGGACAAAAAGACACTGTATCATTATTCCTTAGCAAATGCATTGGGAAAAAGGACTAAAAGGAAAACCCCTATTAACTCTGTCAAGCATGCAGGGAAATGTTTGGTCTTTATATATATATATGTGTGTGTGTGTGTGTGTATGTATATATATATGTATGTATATATCTGGATAGGAGTTGAAAGTACTTGAGATTATATATATATATATATATGTATGTATGTATATATCTGGATAGGAGTTGAAAGTACTTGAGATTATATATATATATATATATGTATGTATGTATCTGGATAGAAGTTGAAAGTACTTGAAATTTTGTGGAGTATAAATTATGTTTGGTTATAATCTGGTCGGAATAAATATTTAAATTTGTTTGAATTTCGTTGTGCGTGCGTGTGTGTGTGTGTGTCTGTATAATCTCTATTATCATACAAAGGCCTAGACTTTAACAAATTGATTTTTGGTCAGAAAGCCTATTTACCAAGCCAGCCCTGATTTGTAAAATATAGAAAAAAAGAAAAACCTGTAAATGAGGGACAAAAGGTGAAGGGCCATACCCATCCACAAATGCACTCTGAACTCCACTAATGCGAGGAATTAGGGATAAGAGAGATCCTTTGCACTGGACATTCACCCACAAGATAGCCAAATCCTTTGTTCTTGTCAAAGGAGTTATGGCCTTCAATGCTGCTTACACGTGAAAATAATTGTGAATTTCCAGTTGCACCATCGAATTTACAAGGAAAACTGGACTTCTCATCAAAGTTAATTAAATGTAAAATTATTACTAATTGTTAAAGATTATACATAGTTTGTTATGTATATACATGTGTGTATACGTATATATTATATTATTAACTTTAAGCCCCCACTTTTTGGTTGTCAAAGTATTGTTACAAAAATAACTCTATTTTTTTAATATAAAATGAAAAAACACGAGGGTTAATCTGTAGATTTGCTTAGGCTTTCCATAACTTCGTTACTAATAGTAAAATCGTATGAAAAATCTACCTCCTGTTGTTTTATTTTAGTAGGAGTGTAATTTTCTTTATATTAGAATTTAATTATAATTATATATTTATATTTACTTTATCATTGTATCTATATATATTTACATACATACGTACACATATATATGTACGTGTGTATCTGTGTGTGTGTGTGTGTTCTCTATGTTTTTTGGCTTGCATTGGATAGTTAAGAGTCTACTCCCATACAAATATGAGTGTGGAATCCGTGCTCATGTGTTTTGTGAGTCCATTTGAAAATGCATCTTGAAATGCTTAGTAAATATCATAGTTATACATTAAAAAAAAAGTAATAAATTAAATAAATATTAAAATTAAAATATTTATCATAATCAATGTATTTATACTAAATACAACATTTACAAGACTTGTGTAGTGGGACCAGCTATATCCATGAGGCAAAAACAAGGTGGGTCCGCTGCTTCGCTTGGTGCTACTGACACAATTCTCTTAACTACCGAAGTCTTTTCAAGCAAAATCATGGATTTCATTTGAAATGCAAGAGTGCGTGAAAATAAGACTAAAATAGAAAATATTTGTTATGAATTTAAAGTTTCTCCAAAAATATTGGTCTTGATCTAAAAGTTAATTAAAAAAAATTGAATTTTTACATTATTTGTTATTAACATTACCATTTTTTGATAGGCCCTTCAAACTTAATTGTTATTTAGAAGTGCAACTGAAAAAAAATTCCTATAATTTTCCATGTTTAGGAGCTAAATTGTGAAATCCCAAAACTTTATAAAAGAGTGCTGAAATTTCTCCTAATTTTTTTTTAACTCTTTACCTTTTAGCTACCTTTTCATTTCAATCAACTGAAGCACATACAAGCAACAAAATGTCGTTTTTTTCCATGTAGGGAAATGATACAACAGATTAGGCTTCTTGCATTCCTGCGCACATACAGTGGAGTTGTAACCCACCTCCATGGGCATTTTGATGTCAAGTTTTAAGGCTTCTATTACTCCCACGTGACATATTCAAAAGGGTTAGGAAACAGTTTAATTAAATAAACAGTAGATAAAACAAAACAATAGTAAAGATTTATGTTTTGAAGACGACAAAGATCATCCCTCCAAAAAGAGTTCTCTGATCTGCCTTCTTCTGATTTGAAGGACCAGCAACTGTATGCCATTATTTGATCGTCACAAAACTTTTGCAAAGAAAGCCAGTAAAGCCTACCCAAGACATTATTTCCCAAATAAAAAATTTGGGAGATGGTCATAGTTTATTTGCGTGGTGAGTTACAAGGTATCATGGAAAGTATAACAAGGCATATCAGTAGCACCAAACAGCATCGCCTCGAGTCCTTCAAACTAGTCTTATAGGCCCCTGCAAGCAGAAGATGACAGTATTTCAATTTAGAAACGAGGCTTTTCAAGACGACAACTCTAAAGAAGTAAAAACATGACAAAAACCAGAGCTAAAAGAATAGGCTCAAGTGATTTAATGAGCCATTGAATACTTTCATGTGATGCCATTGAAGAAAAATTAAATCATGTATGATCCCCTGACCCCTACCCAAATGGAAGCAATTGAATGAACCCGAGATATAAATCCATTAGTCCCTTGCAGCAGAGATACATTCAAGGAAAGATAATCGGCGTCACCTTCAATAGAGCATTCTTCTACTACTGTAAACTGCTATATAGAAAACTAACTAGTAGAATATATGCACACCATCCAGCAGCCCTAAGACAGTGCATTAGTGCAAATACTGGTCCCAAATCAACAAAAATAAATATACATGGATCCTCTCTTCCTACTCCTGTTATCAACATCCATCACCAAAATAAACCATATTTGTCCCTTGGGACATGAAAACAAAAAACATTAGGTGGTGTCATGGTAGCAATGGTTACATATACAAGAATGATTCCAAATTTAGCTAGCAGGGACAAGAACTTGCACTGCCATTCATCCAAAACTAATAAAATCATAATATTACTACCTGTTAGTTTCCTTCAAGAATAGAAACTGCAGGGATCAATTAAAGATTAAAAATAATTTTGAGTAACAGAAATATTTTCTTTAAGATGGGTTCATTTCATGGATTCGGAAGGACATGGCATCTTTTAGTTTATCACACAAGGTAGTAGCCAATGAAGATTTTAGAAACATCTGACAAGTATGCCAGACAGAAAAGGGAAAAGTAAGAAAAGACCAAGACAATATCAAAATCAGTGTAAGTTACACTATTGCATTTTTCCACTCTCCTAGTGAAAGAAACAGTTTGATTGGAATACACGACTAAAAATATCTGGATGATTGTAGCCCCCCCTAGTTGCTGGACAGAGGAGATTGTTCATCATCCATTAGCTGTAGGACACTCAATATTCACAAATAAATTCCTCATTATTTGCGTTCATCATTCATGTCCCTTAGTTCTTCATTTGAAAAGTAAAACACACACACACACACACATATACATGATTTTTTTTTTGTGCTCTTGATTTTCAAGCATTTTCTGTTTTTTTGTGCTCTTGATTTTCAAGCCTATTCATAAAATAGGAAGGACTTCTAGCAACTCAAGCACCACAATTCACAAAATTCTGAAGTCCTATGCAACAACAATAAACCAGCAAATTCATCCGCAGGGGTATAACAATTCTTTGGAAACAAGCAAGGCAGATTAAACAGTCAAAAAGGAACAGATGGAATCCCATGTCAATATAAATATACAAAATTTTCAATCAATCTCCTAAATTTTCAACAGACAGTACATATTAAGCCTTAAAATAGTTGAGATCTTAAACTCACAAGATATCATTTTCAATTGCAGTCCAAGGCTCAAATTCAACCATATACAAGCAGTTGACGTTCAAGCTTCCCCTCTTCAAGTAATGCTCCTAAGAAATCTAATTCAACATTTACATTAAATACCACAAACAACCAAAGCCCTTAATTCCACTGCCACCTAGGGGTGCAATACTAGTTGAGCCAGTTTGTGAGCTCAATCAGCCAGCTCGACAAAGACTCTAATCAGCCAGCTCAACAAAAACTCTACTCAAGCTCAATTATCTCTATTCAAAAGATTATGAATTAGCTTGTGAGCTTTTTTTATTGTTTATATATTTCTGAATTTTTATTTATGAAATGTTTTATCTATTATATTTATAATCACCAAATTAATAGATGATAAATAATAAATAATATATAACATTTTAAAGCTTAATTCAAAAGAAAAAAAATACAATTATTCTTAACTTTTTATATAATTTAATTCAAAAGAAAAAAATTTGGATACACTTGTTTGTAAGATGACATTGTAAAATTAATTAAAATTTTTATATTTATTCGTTTTATAAATTAATAAATGCATAATTAGGCTAAATTATTGTGTCAATTAGGAAGTATTCATGACTTAAATTCATATATTTTTGAATTGTGTTCACAATGTGTTAATATATTCAAATTAATATTATTTTTATAATTTCTAATATTAAGCTCAACTAATGCTTTACATGGTTCACTTCTGTAATTTTTACAATTTTTTCTGCAATTTCTTTTCAAGTTTTTTAGCTAATATTTAGTAAAAATATTTTACAAAGTTAAAAATTAATGAGCTTGAACTCGATTAACATAAAATTGAAAATATTAGAAATCGAGCTTGAACTTGAACTTCACTTAATTGGTATGAGTTAAGCTAGAACCTAAAATTTTTACCGGCCCTTGACTTGCTTGCACCTCTCTCCACTAGAACCGTATATTTCCCAAATGTCAAGTAAAAAAAAAAAAAACCATCTTTCACTATCTTATCTACAATTCGCAAGAGTAATATTAACCCTAATCACGTTTCAGAAAATATCAAGTTTTATTATTGACATTACCTGACTTTTTGAACGAGAATCGCTTTGAGTTTGCAAGCGAGGTCCTGTGCGCGAATCTTGCGCTCTAAATTCTTCTTAGCCAAAACGCGCTTTTCGGAATTCTTAATGTGGCATGTCTGCTCGGTCCTTATCAGCCGCTCTATCCCGCTTGACTGCATCTTCCTCTGCATTAATGCCAACGCCCGATCCAAATTTTTGTTCACTACCTTCACGCGAATGCCCCGCCATTGTTGCAGTTGAGAACTTGGAGTGTCTAAACCCAGGAGAGAAGGCAACCCTCGCTTCGCGGCGGCGTGAATCATTTCCGCTGGGATTGAACCTTCTTGGGAGCTTGCCGTTAACTTGAAATCGATGTTCAATCTCTTTCGAGGGTTTTAACTGGGGGAAAATCGGGTTGTGCTTGTCACGCGACTTTGGGTCATGCCAAAGGTTGGGTTATTATATTTACGTCCACTAATTTTTTCCTTTCTAATATTTAGATACATTTCCTTTGCCTATGTTTGTACTTACATTTTCAACCTCAAAATAAACACACGATTACATATTTAATTTATCTTTTATTTGTATACAATTTTCCAAAAACAATCCTAAAAATTAAAACAGATATAACCTTTTTCTTTGTGAGTTAGGCCTTTAAATTTTTCTGCAAAATCATTTGAAATTGAAGCTTGTGTTGCATTATATTGCTCTATAACATATCAATTCATGGAAGCACAGCCCAATTATACACCTCATGTTAAATATGATAGAACATAATACAATTTAAATATGCACTAATAAAAAAATAATTTGATTTCAAATCTTTTTCTGATAGGTTTTAGTTGGCCCAAATCTGAATGTAAATTCAAAATCTAAAATATTAATTCAAGTCAATTTTGAATAGTTATTAAATTCGAATCCAATTCAAGTTCACCCTCCCTAAGTTAACTATCATGCTGCCAATTTTGATTAGGTGTAGTTTATTCTTCAATTGAAATGGGAAGTAAAGGTCACGTGAATCAATTATCACAAGCTAATTATGGATCGACGATCGTCGAAAGAATATGAAAAATAAACTTGCATAATTTACTTGTGCAACGGCTCTAATGTCAACTCGTATATCATCACAATGCAACAAGAAAAAAACAGGACCATAGTGCTTTGTGCTGTTATTCTGCGTTGCTTTTGTTGCAAGGAAGGATCATATATATAATATACAACAATTTGCCATCTTGAAAACCATTGTTTCAAGGTAGTGAATTGTTTCACATGGTTGTATTCAAGATGACAACACTAATATTAAAGTAAAATTGATCAATTCCAAATTTAAAATATATTGCAATAGTAAATGATTGGATTTGTTTAATAGATATCTCAAAATCATTTCTAGAAAATTACACGAGTACTGAATACATGCAAAAATGCACCCAAGTCCATTGTTTAAAGTGCATGAATTTGAGATTAATGGTCTTTTGATTTCTCTTACAAGCATTAAGGTGATGGTTCCTTTATTTATATTATAACTTTGACAGATTTAGAAGCTAATTGGGCTCATTAATAGTTAACAATTGAGCCCATCAGATTTCACACTTCTCCACACACAATTTTTGATTACGTATCTCATATATTTTATAATTTCATTTGATTACCATTAAATGAATTCGAAATCATATTATAATGAATAAATATACAATCAACGATGCATTACGCATGCATTCATATGCTCGAATGCATTTACTAAAGATGCATACACATAGAATGAAGTTCACATACAACAATCTTCCACGTAGACAACAAAGTCGAGTGAGGTTAAATAATCTTCCATTGCACATAAATCAATATAGATATTCAAATGTGTGCACATAATTTTGTAATACAATCCATCTTGTCCATTAGTCTTTATTAATGCAGGGAGTTATGGAGCAGTCTTGCTTTTATGTAGTGCAATTAAACCCATATTGATTACAAATACCAACTCAAGCGAATGACATAGACAGTAGGGTGTATGGTATGGAAATTACATGTTAAGGTGATGTGGAGTCTGTTTCCAACTAGTCTAGTTTTAATTAATTGTATGAAGTTGGAGTTTAGAGCAACACGATAAATTGAAAAAACCGAATATGACATTCACAATTGAATAATGTCATCATACAACTAGTACTAAGTTAAATTGGATGACAAACTCCCACTAATCATATGACATCCAAACTAATGACACTTATACGAGTTACATGCTCATGAAACATTGATAGCGTCAAGGCCCTCAATAAGTAAATTTGCCATCATAGGGTTTGTCCCCTATAAACTCAAGACTAACTAAACTATACTGAACTATTTCATTCAAAGCTAGGGACTTAATGTCAATATGATAATTTTGACAAGCTGTTATTGCTATTAGAATACAAGACAGCAATCCAACTATCATATTACATCCATAATGACAATTGAATGCCATTAACAATTTGCATTCTAGTAATGAAATTCTATAGCCAGATAGTATGACTAGGTGCCTCATTGTAAGCAACAAATTTTGCAACCATGGTGAAAGAAGCCATCACCAACTACTTGCCATTTCTCCATGAAATCCTAGCTCTAACCATTAAGAAAATATATTTGGGTGTGGATTTCCTACTATCTTGGCACCTAACAAAGTCAGAATCAGAATACTTAGTGACTTTAGGCTGATACGACCTCCTATATGTGAGCATAACCTCTTTTGTCTTTTACAAATAACAAAAAACCCTTTTAGAGGCTACCCAATATTCTCTACATATTTATTTAATATTCCTATTATAAATGCAATGTTTGAAAGGATACAGACTTGTGTGTACATAATACTTTTCTTTATTGACACATATGAGATCCCACTTATAAACCTGAAATCAATCTCATTATTGAGACATTAAGACTAAACTAGTCTGCTTTTGACAAGAGTGTGTCCTGTGGCTTACAATTTTACATATCAATTCTCTATAATACCTTACTAATGTAGTCTTTTTATGATAATCCAAGAATTCCTCAAGAACGATCACAATCAGTTTGGACTCCTAATACGTTGGCCACTTCACCAAAATCTTTAATTTCAAAATGATTCGAAAGACATGTCTTGGTTCCCTAGAGGAGTATTACATTGTTGTTGGAAAGTTGTTAAAGAATATTTCAAACATATTTAATTTTATTTGATATTATTGTCTTTCCTAGTATAGATTAAGAGAATATTTGATTTTTTAATTTATAGAATTATGTTTATGTTAAGTTATTTTTTTATTTTTAATATGGTTGTAATTATCCCTACTATAAATTGGAACTTCTAGTGAAATACAACAACAATGCTCTCATTTTCTTCTTCAACATGGTATCAGAATGGTTCTTTCTTAAAACCCCATTTTGGTTGCAACTTAGTGTTCATTCTCTCACACACGCCCCCTTGTCTTCCCCCCAAAAAATTTTCATGCAGTTTCACCTCCCCTAGAGAAAAAAAATTCAAAAATCAGAAAACCCCAAAATTAGTGTCCCAAACATGCCCTAATCTCTAAAATCCAACATTGCTTGTGAAATCATGCCTATCGTACTGCCATCATGAGCCGTGCCCTCTTGCCTATTGTTTTTGGCACTGTACAAGTTAAAAGGAAAAAAAGGCTACCTGGCAGTTGTGTCTCACTACATTGATGCTATCATGAATGGTGCCATTGCTTTAGTCTTTATGCCTCAGACTAGTTTTTGCATTGTTGTGAATGGCGTACTCTACTCTACCTTGTTTGCACTACTGTTGAGTGGCATCTCATGCATATCCAGAATAGGCCGTGAGCTGGAGTTGTCACTACCTTTAGTTTAGTTATTATACAGCTAAAAGAGAAGGAGAAAGAAAATGAAAAAACATAATTGGTTTTGGATTTCTTTTGTTTAGGCTTAATTTCCATTCTCGGTTAGGCCTTAATTGTTTAGGATTTAGGATTATATGTTTCTTTGGGTTGTAGTTGTTTGGTTAGGCTTGGATTATGTTTATGCTTGATTTTAAGTGTTGGATTTTTGTGGGCTTAGTATATTTGTGTTTGGGTTATAGTTGCTAGCAAAGTGAGTCGTGTTGCCATGTGGTTTAGTGTTTATGACTATTGTGATTGGCTTTTTCTAGTCAAGGATATTGGTATTAGTGTTATCCATATTATTACTTTGTTATGCCAATGTGGATAGTAAAATTATGTCTTTTCAAGTATATGATACATTTGTAGGTATCGTGAAAGACTCTTTTTTCAAGTTCAAGTGCCCATCATTACTAATGACATATGTAAGTTAATTTTGAGCCCCATAATTGTGCAAACAAAGAAAAGTAATAGATAGACTGAAGATGATCTTCTGTTTACATTTAATGATGCGTGATTGTTGGTCTTCCGACTACTTCTATTTTGAAAATTAAGAACTGCTTTAATTTCTTCACCTACTTATGTCATGGATGAAATTATGATCAACGTCTCTGGCGTGTTTATCGCTATACGATAATTACAAATTTGCACATCTTATCAAGTTCAAGTTAAACATTTTTAAAGGTTTGCTATGTTTAACTTAAGAGGAAGTGTTAAATAATATTCTATAAAAATTTGTTTATATTTGATGTTACTATCTTTCCTAGTATGGGCTAAGAGAATTTTTGATTTCCTTGTTTATAGGATTAAAAATGCAAAAATTCTCTCATTTTCTTCTTCAACATAATCAAAGTATCATCCACATGCAACATTAAAAATATAATCTACTCCCATTGATCTTATAGCACACACAATTTTCCACAAGATTTACCTTGAATCCAAATGTGAGAAACACATGATGGAACTTAAGGTTGCATTGATTGGATGCTTGCTTAAGTCCATAGATGGACTGTTTAAAATTTTATATTAAGTTGTCATCATCTTTGGAGGGTAACCCTCCAGGCCACACTATGTGAATATTTTTCTCAATGTCACCATTAAGGAAGACCATCTTAATGTATATTTGATGTAATTTAATATTAAAATATACCACAAGTGCCATAATATTCCTGAAAGAGTTTTTCAATAAAATTGGAGAAAAAGTCTCCTTATAATCAATGCATTCATTTTGAGTAAATCCTCTCACTTCAAGATGTACCTTATATCAATCCACATTGTCCTGTGAATCCCTTTTGATTTTAAATACTGATTTACAACTTATGGGTTCCACGCCTTTGGGCAATAGGTCAAGATCTCATACGTCATTGTTTCTCTTAGATTGGATTTTCTCACTTATAGCATTAATCAAATATTGAATGTTAAACAACTGATTACCTCACAAAAAGTGAGGGGATGTCCCTCCATATCAGTTACCTCATGTTCAGTGAAAAATATAATTAACCATTAGATATTGTACTTTTCTTTTATAAACCTCCTTAGTGACATTATTTTAACTTGATTTTAAGGTTGTTGAGTTTGACAATAAGATTTCTCTCCTCAATATCTGGACATATTAATTGCTTCACCTATGTGAACTAGATGCTGCTGAGGAATTATGTCATAAATAATGATTTCATCATGATTCGCAACAAGTATAGGAAATTAGACAATTATTCCTCTTCAAAGGCAAAGCTGTAATCCTTATCTCCTCCCCAAACTTGACATCCTTAAGGAATCAGGCATTTCTTGTCTTAAAGAATATTCTAGATGTGAGATTATACAATTTATACCTTGTTACCTTTCAAAGTATCTTACAAAATAATTGCTA
This sequence comes from Avicennia marina, assembly GCA_019155195.1. NCBI lineage: Eukaryota > Viridiplantae > Streptophyta > Magnoliopsida > Lamiales > Acanthaceae > Avicennia > Avicennia marina. Next base: position 11,067,809 of record CM032763.1, read on the forward strand.
ATAGTTCTTGATTCCAATTTTTTCTCATGTAACTTATATAGCCTAATATTTGCTGGACATCTTTGTACTTGTAAATGTATTGAGGTTGGTTTTTTTACTAGTTCATAACTCATAAAAGTTTTATTAGCAACCTTAATTGGTACTTAATTGAGTATGAAAACTGTGATTTTTAACGCCCCTTCCTGGCGTGAGTATGATAAAGTTATATGAAAAATCATACTTCTTATATTATCTTTAAGGGTTATGTTCTGTCTTTTCATCACATCATTTATACTAGGAAAACCCAATATATGGCATTTAGAAAAAATCTCACGTTTTTCTAGATATTGCATAAATAGCCTCAAAGCTTCTTTACCTAACTTGTCAAATCGACCAAATGACTTTTATAGTCTTGCTAAGTTAATTTTCAATTTCGATCAATATGACCTAAACACATCTAATTCTTGTAATTTTTCATGTACCAAGTAAAGGTAACTATATTGAGAGTAGTCATTAATGAACATGATGAAATACCTTTGACCATTTCAAGCAATCGTTAAAACTGGTCTACAAATATTAGTGTGCATTAATTCCAACAAGTTCTTTAACTTCTCAACTCCTACTTTTCTCTTGTTTGTCATTTTTTCCTTTTATGCATTTGACACATATTTTATCATCTCTCCCCCACCCCCCCGCCCCACCACCACCATTATATTATTATTGTTTTTATTATTGTTGTTGTTGTTGTTTTCTTCGTCAAATGTCTCTAAAATTCCATTAGCCACAAACCTACCAATTCTCCTTTTAGAGATGTAACCCAAATGCTTGTATCATAAATCATATAAATTCTCACTTGGCAATTTACATTTTGTGCCTTTGGTTTTAATTGTTTGGGACTCATTTCTCGTGTTAACTACATCAAGTATATATAGATTATCATTATGCAATAATGTACGAGAACTAAAAAATTTAGATTTGACAAACATCTAAATTTTTTATTTCCAAATGAAAAAATGTAACCTTCATTGTCTAAAATAGAGAAAAAAAAATCCATTTAAATAACAACACAACCATGGTGTATTTCAAATTCCAAAAGTATCCAGCATTCGATGATATTTTAAAAGGTCTATATATCTATAACTTCGACTGGATCCCCAACTCCTATATAGATGAATCTCTCATATTCAGTAGAACTTTAACTATTTGGACACTCTTGCATAGATATACTTTTGAGTTGTGGCACCTAAATCCAATTCTCAGGTATATCTATTGGTTGAACCATGGTTACTTAGTACAAATAAGAAAGAAAGACTTAACACTTTTTCTCATGTTAAGTGCGATATTCTACCTAGTCTTTCTTCACATAAGACAACTCCTTGCAAAAGAAGCACTTCTTTTTAGCTTTCCTTTACTGAGGTTCTTATGTTTCTTTCCAAAGTTTGCAATAATAATCTCTTTGCCCTTCCTTTAGTCCTAGAATGGGAAGACCTACCCACTAAATGAGCACTTACTGTCTTGTGTTACTTTATTGGGCCCTTTTCATGCACCAAATGTGAGATGAGTTCATTTAATGGTGATTTTTTTCTTTTGACAATTATGGCTCACCTTAAATTGGCGAAACTGAGGAAGCAAGAAAATTAGGACCAAATAACTAGAAAATCCATTGGCTACTCAATCATTGGTGTCTTTAATTTTCTAGTAAGACGAAGCATATCCAAGATGCATTCCTTATGCTCCCATCACCCTTTTACCTTATGGAGACAAGCTTTGTTAGGGTAGTACTACTTTCTGTCTTTTCACTTTTAGCAAAACTTTCTTCAAAAGTATTAGGAAACTCCTTAGTGCTCATTTCCTTAGACATAGTGTGCAAGAAGGCTTTAAACATTGCATTCCTTGTACTCATCAAACCCACATTGTTGGACCTTTTCAACCTTTCATATGCCTTTTCCTCTGATGAAGTACTATTTGTAGTAAGCGTAGGTTGTTTAAGTGCTTTCATGCATAGTCTAGACCTATGCAGTCTAAAACTATCTTTTATTTATCCTTTCAAGTTTTGAAATTGGTAAAATTAAGCATAGGAATGTTGTTAATGGTGGCAGGCATGGAGTTGACAGTAAAACCTATAAGAAAAAAATTAAGATAAGGATCACTATAATAAATCTAATTGATGAATTAATAGATAAATAATAACAGCAATACATCTTTAAGCCAACTAGTGCCACATCAAGTTTAGTCGTTGGATGGAGATTTAACTCACAAGTGATTGACTCATTGTAGTAACTAGGATTAGAAGCAAGATCTAGCCTAGCACTTAGCTTTTCTTTGGACTAAATAAGCACTCACAAAGAACACTTTGTATCTATTAATACTTATTACTGCATCTTTAGCTAGACAACGAACTTCTTATAGTTAATATGTTGCCTATATGAAAAAAAAGACATACACCCACCTTCGCAATTTACAAACAAAAATCCTATGCAGTAAAGGCCACTTTGGTGACTATACCGTTTTGACCAATTGAGGTAAAAAGCTATGCATGCTCAACATTTAGCAGCCTAATGGTATTATTATGCCATGTGAACAGCATAATTCAGTGTTATTATGCAACAATCTTTCCTCAAATGCTATCTTGAAATGCCTAAAAGTTGTTTCCATGTGTTAAAACATATGTGATTGGTGCTGGATTGGTTGCGATCATGCTAAAAATAGTGTTGCTATAGTGTTGACATGCACGGCGCCAATTCTGACTACTGCGCACAATCCGTAGTTGAGCTAGCATGTCAGCGGCCACTATGTCCTAACTATGCTCGTTGTGTTAAACATGCGACCATGAGATGTTGATCTCGGCCGTGAGTCACGAAGTACAGTAGCTATAGTTGTGAAAGATGTTCAACAACAGTTGTGGTAGTGGAAATCGTCTACCTCAAACTATCACTACTAGATTTGTCTCCACCAATTTTAAATACAAAATATTTTCAAAAATCATGGATTTTGATATATCCACATGCATATAACCCAAATATTGATAAAAATCAATTAAAACATGTCAAGATTCTCAAAATCCAAACTTTATTCTTAAAACAATCCCAAATTCATATAAATTTAAAAATCTAATGGATTCAAATTTTACCACAGACAATCGCATGCAAAACACACATGGTTTCTAAATAATTCCATGATGAGGCACTGCTTTGATATTACTTGAACTTAATGAGATTTATTTAATAAACACCTTAGGATTCAAATCCCTTCTTGAAAATTACAGAAAGCAGTGTACTTAGGTTCATTGTGTGCACTGTGTGAATCCAACATTGATGGTTTTCTGACTGATCATACATAATTTAGGGAGATGAAATCCTTCTAAATGAAAATGACACCGCATGCTTTCTATGTAACTGTTTTATATTCATCAATTAAGGATCATATTCCTTTATATATGTTAAAATCTTGATGGGGCTAACAGTCCAGTGGGCTCATAAGCAAGTGGCAATTGAGACTTTGAGTTTCTACACAAAATAATTAATTAATCATTTGCACTTTATTTTAGATAACCTGGTTTATTTTAACCATTTAGTTGATCACCTCTAAATGTGCTCGAAAGTTTATTACAATAAACAAATGTATAATCCGCAACACATTGCGTGAGTGTCTACTTGCCTGTATGCATTTATTAAACATGTTTACATGATATGAAGTAGACATTTAAAGTTTATAAATTAGCATCTGTCAGCATGATTTTGTAAGAAAAAAGTGAACTTTTTCCTTTTTAGAAACACACACATTCCACCAATTTTTATTTTAATATACCAAACCATATTACTGTTATTTTATTTTGGGAAGAAATCACCCTTGACCTCTTACATTAGCATCTCTTTAGTAATTGATGTTCAATTTTATTACTCTTTTTAATTAATTGTGTTTTTAATTTGTAGTAAAAACTTCACGAAGTTTACTGTGTTTGCTGCCTTGATCTTTATTCTTATCAAACTAACTGCCTTCATTGAATTTTGCAGGGAAGAAGTGAGACCAAAAAAGATGAAAAGCAGTGGTTCTTCATGATTAACTGCCTATTGTTACCAATTCATCACATAAAGTAGCAAAATCTGGGATGTTTAATTCTAAAGTGCTCAGTGACGTAATAAGTAACAAGCATCTAGTAGCAAGTGCCAGTATCAACTGTTAAGAGGCCTCAAGTAATTAGTCCACAAAAGATAGGAACCAAATTAAGCGATTGATGGTAAATTTGTTTGGAAAAATTACTTTGCTTGATCTGATCTTTCCCAGCAAACATTAAGGGGTTTTTCGACAGTCAAAGATTAAATTTTCATGCTCACGGTCAGGGACAAGAGTCAATAAATAACAGATATATTGACTTCAAGGGATGATAATTAACTTGGTATTTCAAAAAGGACAAAACCTTGGATCCCATGAGATTTACACATAACTCAATGACAGGAGACGACTGTCCTGTCCATCACCCCACTGGCTCCTCTTCCCATACTAGTTGCAAAATATGTTGGTCATCAAGAAAAGCATGAGTTTTAACTTTTTAAAATTTGGTGAGGAAGAAAATAAAGTCGCATGCACGCTGAATCTCTTGCTGCCACTTTGTTTAAAAAGTTGGAATCCTAGAAGTCTTGGCTGTTGTTGCATGAAAACCACAGAACACTAAACCTGTAGAATCAGATACTGAGAGAGTTTGATGTCATACCTCAACTCTATGTACTAAAGAATCAGAAACTTTATCTGGGGTTGCGTTGAAAAGAGCACGTCTAAAACGACAGAGATGCAGATGAAGGAAGATAAGATTCCATGTGTAGCAAGTAGAGAATGTGTCGATAGGGTAGGGAGTGTACGTGTTCAGCTAGTTCAAGAGGAAAGCACCATTCTTCGTTTATGTATCAAAAACCTGATGTCGAAAGTTTGAAAATTAAATGTCCATTAGTTGTCATTGTGAGGGCTGAATGCCTTCCAACAGTTGCGAAACGTTCAAAGTGAGTGGTAGACAGGATTGACACACACTAGTTGCTGTAATAAATTTCTCGTAGATGTAAGCCAAACATCTGCATCTCACGATCCTGGCCTCGATCGCGCTACGTTGGAAAAAAAAAAAAAGTTATAGAACCAACTTATAAATTAGTCAACCTCCATACTTAGATTTTCTAAATATGAATTAGAGCTTGTAAAATTTGTAATATTAGAGCACCTCCATATATGGACGGCATGGCATATACATGAGTGCCTACCATGACCCGACACCAAGTGAGTGCGTAATGCAAACACAATAGTTTTTGGATTTACCGACTAAGGAAAAATTCTTGAAATAACTTAAAAATCAAGTCAATCTTCTTCTTTATCAATTATCTCTTCAAGGATGGGTTTAAATCCGTAACACTTGAAAAAAATCTTATTATTATTATTTTTTTTGACCTTTACACGCATGATATAAATGATTTTAAATACACTTGATTTTTCACATAATCATGAGTTCTAAAAATATATAATTCTATCCTATCATATCACTTGACTTTGTTTTCTTGACGAGAAAAATTGTTCGAAATTCGCATTAAACAACCTCAAATCTTACGAGCTACAAACTCATTAAATGCCCAACACCACAACTAGTTCTAAAAATATTTGCATCCATTGACTAATCATTTTCTGATAGAAAAACGTCCCCTAGAATCGGGTTATTGTCCCACCCACCGCATCATTTTATTTTGTCACCTACATGGAATCATTTTGCTTGTCGTATGTAGGCAAGCGTCATTTTTCAAAGCAAACAATTCGTCACTTAATAAAATAAAAACGCACGTCGCACTTGTCATAAATAATATAAATTGATACATCCTTTTACCAATAAATGGTGGTACATCGACTTGTGCGAAAAAAATTTGGCTAGGGTAGTGTATTTTAATCTACTTATTAATAATAAAAATATGCAACTTAAACTTTAGATATCGATTATTAATTACGCCTGTTTATTAACGATAATTATTAGAATAATGTAAAGAGGCGGGTCAACGATTATTGGACAATTTTCTATCAGACTTGCTTTAGAGTTAGATAATAATTATGAATAAATTTAATTTAAAAAATTCTATTGCTTTGTTTGGACCAAATTTTTACCAATCAAATTACATAAAATCAAATCCAAATTTTCTCTCTTTTACATATATAATTAATTATTTTTTAAATCATTATGCATATTTAAAATAAAATCAATACATATACGTACATACACATATATTTATCTCCTATAAACCTATATTTTATTACATCGACATATTATTATTATTATTATTACATATCATATACATATAAAAATATTTAATTTTTGACATGTTTAAATTTTTATTCACAACAACATTTTACTACCAAACACACACCCAAAATCTCTGTTACTTTCATTCCCTAGCCAAACACACCGGATATGATTGCATTTACATGTACAGAGTAAAATGATTGTTCTTGAATGGCTACATGTTTTTAAGCGTTGGAACAACAAATTAGCTTCAAAATTCAACTTAAGATTAATTATTATTAGAAGTAGAATTATTACCACGATTGTAAACTACCAAAAACAGTAAAAGGAGGAGGAAAAAACAAAGCCTATAAATGATCCACTACAACAATCAATTCATCGTTATGGTAATAACCAAGTTGTTAATTACTGTCCGTGGATTTGTAATATCAATTAGGAAAATTAGCAGTGCGAAAACCTAAATTTCATTGTTTTTGTCATTTGGGCTAGTAATTACATTCTTGTTCTTTTCATTAATTTGTATATCTAATAATATTAAATATTTCATGATCTTGTCATCCCAACAAAAAAACCAATAATATATTTTCCCTAAGATTTTACACTCCATATTCATTGTTTTGATGGGATACAATTTCATATTTTATTTCAAGTATTTGGACGTAAATCTTAGTAGGATTTGTATTTCTTTACTTTGATCTGCTGCAAGGCCGAATTATATCATATTTTTATTCATTTATTATGCAGATTATTAAGTATATTTTTTTTCAAATAAAACTGTGTTGTCATTTCTCTAAATAAATGACAATAGTTAAGATTATGTATTGGCAAAATATGTTTTTATCAGGATGTAGAAAAAAGAAAACTTAATTACACCAACCTCCATTGTGAATTGCATAATTATAAGTAATTTTTTTTTCTTTAAATATTACAAAAATATTTTCTATTAAGATTTTGAAAACAAATTAATAAAATAATAAAAATAATTAATCTTTTTAGTTCACATTTGACCTTGGGATGCCCTTTATTACATATCAAATTTAAAGATAATTTGTTTTTAATAAATCAAGCTTTTAAAACAATTTTGAGCTTATATTTTTAATTTTTAGATAAAAACTAGAATTCACGTGCCATAACAAAAATAGAAGTTAAACTTTTAAAATAATATCATCAATTTCCATCGAGATTTCAAATAGAATAAAAATGAAATAAATATTTCAAACATAAAGTAAAATTCTTTGTAACACCAAAAGAAATAAGGTATAATTTATAATTATATCAAATTCTCAAGAGAAGTTGGCATAAGTAATTCAAAAACAAAATTGAAAATAATTTGAAATATTTTGGCCATGTTTATTTACATTTCTGAGTGTGTGTTTAAAGTGTAGTATTTTAAGAATTATGTAAAAATAAAGAAATAAAATATAAAATGATTGTTATCGTGTGTTTTTTTATGTGAAGAATGAAAACAAAGATTGGCTTCTTTTCCTATATATTTTTAAAAACAAAAGTCGGGTAGAATCTTTCTTTCATAGGCGTTTCTGACGATCTCTCACCCGCATTCGCGAACACAGTTCTTTTTAATGCTTCTCGGAGCTGCGGCTCCAATTTCGGACTGCCGGCGACTGAATCATCGTCTACGAGAAATTATTCGACCTATTTTATATCCCCCGACCAGTTTAGCTTTCCAGATTTGAAAAAAGAGTTCGCATTTATTATTGTTTTTCCTATAATTAAGAGATCTTTCGTCAGAGAATGTCGAAATCGCCATGGGGAAACATCGGCGCCTGGGCCGCCGAGGCCGAGCGGGAAGAGGCAGAGGAGCGGGAAGCGGCCGAGAGGGCCTCCAACGCCCAACCGCAGCCCAGCTTCCCCAGCTTGAAGGAAGCGGTGAGTACTACCGCCAAGCAGAAGAAGAAGACGAAAATGACCCTGCAGGAGTTCACGATGCAGCAGCCCTCCCATTCCGGCTCCTTTTCTAGCCGCGGCTTGACCCCAGAAGAAATGCTCCGCCTGCCCACCGGCCCCAGGGAGCGTTCCCCCGATGAAATGCAGTACGGAAGATTGGGAGGGGGGTTTTCCAATTATGGGACACGACCTGGATCCGGAGGCTCTAATCAGGGTCGGCCGCGGGAGTACGAGAGCCGGAGATCTTATGGGTTTCAGGATGATGACCGGCGGGGAGGTGCGCAAGCTAGGGCTTCGGAAATGAACCAACCGTCGCGAGCCGATGGGGTTGATAATTGGACTTCCATGAAGAAACACGCCGTATCCGAATATCATTCGGCCCCCCGAAGGTACAGCTCACTCGGCGGAGGTGGAGGTCCTGGGGCTGCGTTACGCGCAGATGAGGTGGATAATTGGGCATCTGTTAAGAAGCCGATTTCTCAAATACAGCAACCAAGTAGATCAAGTTTTGGTTCAAGCTTCTCCAGGCCCGATCCTGATCGTTGGACTCGGAATGAACAGAGACCAATCTTGGACCCTCCTAAAAGTGAGGTTGAAGTGGGGGCGAAAGCTAACAAGCCTAATCCGTTTGGGGCAGCAAGGCCGAGGGAGGAGGTGCTGAGGGAGAAAGGTTTGGATTGGAAGAAGTTGGATTTGGAGCTTGATGGGAAGAAGCAGCAACATTTGGTTAGTGGGGTAAGCAGGCCAGCAAGTTCACAGTCAAGTAGGCCGGAGACTCCACTCTCCAGCAGGTCAAGCAAGTCTGAGGTCGCTTTGACCCCTGGAGTGGGTGAAGGTGAGGCGAAGCAAAAACCAAAGGTAAATCCATTTGGTGATGCCAAGCCTAGGGAAGTTTTGCTTGAGGAGAAGGGCTTGGATTGGAAGAAGATTGATCTTGAGTTGGAGCATCGACGTGTTGAGAGGTAATTCTTGATTGTGCTTCTCTTACTCTCCGATGGAAAGGATGTTAAACTAACGGCATTATTATTGCATTTTAGAATGTTGTGATTACCATGATATATGTTTCTTATATCCCAGTTCCTCTTTCATGGTGGAAAATACATTTATTGCAAACTGCTAATGACATATGGAAACTGTATAACAGCTTACATATATTTGAGTGGCATTTGGCTGACTATATTGAAGAAAATGCCTGTTTCCTCCTGGGAGGATGATATGGAAAAGGTTGGGGTGGGTGGTTCTGTTTGCAAGTGTATAATAAAGAAAGAGGATGTTGGACTGTTGGAGCACATATTAGTTGATTGTTTAGATCATTGGAAATTTGACATGCATTTGGGCTAATGCATCTGGTTACTATAATAGAAGCTATTTTGAAGTGGCAATTACATAATTCTTTTAGTTTTTTCGTTAATTATTCAATAAAATTGTTGGAAGTTCTAATGAGATGAGTTTATTTAGATAAACTTTTGGCCTTCGATTGAGTATTGAAGGAAGCTTGGATAGAGTTGCTTGATCTATATTGCAGCTAGTGGGAGCATCTTTTACCCCATAAGAGTTTACTATATTAGCTTAGCATTCAGGTATCTGGTTTGCACTTTACATTTTGAATAGGAGTTGTGCTGATACCCCAACTGCACCCACCCCCCGCCCCGGCCCCCACGGGGAGAGAGAGAGAGAGTTTGTGGTGTTTTCAAAATTGGAAGTCGTTTTTGGTGATTTAACATGCTTGTGACGTGCAAGGAATGATAGTGTTGACCTAAATTACAGCCTTTAAGGCTTTAATCTGACTTCAACAGTTCAAGGTTTCGGGGTTGCATCACTTTGTTCCCTGGCTATTTTAAACCTGTCAATAGTAATTCTCTGCATGGAGTTTTTTCATTAATATTAGACTGCATCTGCACTCTCACTGTTTGGCTGATAGACATAAAAAATGTGTACCTTGAACTGCACTACCTATACTCTTTGTTCTAATACACTACCAGAGAGAGCTAATTATGCCAGGGGGCCTGGCATCGCACATCTAGGAAAAGAGCTAACACAATGCTCCATTATGCTGCCTCAGACATGTTGTAGAATACATAATTGAATAGCAATAAAAATCGGTCCAATCATCTCAATTCCTTTGTTATAATATTGAGGCCAGAATAGAGGTGCAAAGGAATGAGTCAAAAATTTTAAGCCCAAGCATGACTCATATTAATTAGAATCAAGCAGTTCAATCAAGCTCGAGCTCTAAAATTTATGAGTTCAAATCAAATTGAGTTTGAGCTCAAATTCTAGCTCATTAATTTTTTACTAAAAATAAAGTATGCTAAAGTATTAGTTCGACTTAATATTAAAAATTATTCATTGAATATTACTTTGGAAATACTAACAGATTTTCAAATAAAATTAGGAGACATGAATTAGGTTGTGAATACTTATTAACATAATAATTTATCATAATTATGTATTAATTTATAAAATATACGAATATGAAAATTTTAATTAATTTTATAATGTCATTTTATAATTAGGTGCATCCCTTTTTTATTTAGAATTAAATTACGTAAAAAGTTAATAGTAATTGTACATTTGTATAAATATTTTCAAAATAAATATAGTTATTATTAATATACTATTTTTATTTTATTTCTCAAAATATTGTTTGAAATTACATTGTAAAGGGGCATATAATTTTGTGCATCAATTATTAAATAATTTATACAAAACTGTTGAGAATGAATTGAAAATTGATATGGAGATACTGAAATATAAATTATAGTTATTGTACTAAACAATTGTTCATTTACAAAATCTGCATTGATAGGACGTATTTTTTATATATATTCTACATGATATTAGTAGAAACATCCTATTATTGCTATCACATAAACTAAAAATAACAAGCATTTACTAAATATAGCTTTGATATATTATAAATTATTTATTATCTACAATTTGATGTTTATCAATATATTTGTATATATAAAATATTTGATGAATAAAAATGTAAAAATATTTTAAAAAAACCTCAGAAGCCAACTCACAAGCTTTCGAACAAAAACAATTGAGCTCAAGCTTGCTCATAAAAGATTTGAGTTGAATCAAGTTTGAATCGAGCTTTTGTTGAGTTGGCTGATTGAGTTCATGAGTTGCTACGACTCATCTTGTACTCTAGGCCAAAATGCTTGATTAGCAAGGTTGCCATAACAAATCTTACAAATGTTTGTGTAATTTTATGTTTTCACTAAAGATTTTGATCTTACCCCAAAATCCTTGTACAATCCTGATTGAGAACATGGCATGTCAGAATTCTATTTGTTATGCTATAAATGAATTAAGGGCAATGGTTTGAAAAAAAAAAGGGCCGCCATAGTTTTGCTCATGAATTTAACAACTTTACATACTGATCTCTCTCTTTGATGTTTCACCAATTCGAATATTCTAATACTAATCCATCTCAATAATCCATATTTCTTGGGGCTTAGGTTCGTGTTAAAAGTAAAATTGTGGCAAGAATTGAACCATTAAGATACAAATAGGCTGTTTAAGAGCATACATGAAAAAGTGGGCATGTTTCTTCTAACCAATCCCCATTCTGGCTATTCATTCCGCATCCTCTGTTATATGTTAAGTTATAATGTTATTTGGCCTTGTTATATGTTTTCATGTCCTTGGTTGTAAACAGGGAAGAGAATGATAGCAGGATTCTATTAACTCAATCCAATAGGTAAAATGTTGTGATCAATTGTTGACTGCTTGATGATATTGTTTGTCATATGTTATAATTTTGAAGTGTATTAGATAGCCAAATTTGTGATATTCTTGGTAATTTAGGAAGATTACTGATGTCTGGAGGGGTGATTCTGTTGTTTTCCACTCCCAGGGAAGAGACTGAGGAAGAAAAGAATTTGAAAGAAGAAATTGAACACTTGAGAAAGGAATTGCTGCAAGAATCTGGTGATAAACAAACCAGTATACATGATCTGATACTTAAAAGGGAAAAGGAACTGGAACTGTTGATCCGACAGTTGGATGACAAAGTGCGATATAGTCAGAAACACTTCGATAGACCGGGCAGAGGTGCTGGTTTTAATGAGAGACCTCCTTCTCGGCCTGGAGCGTACGAGGAACCTAGAGCTGGCTACACTGAGAGACCTCGCTCTCGCCCTGGTAGGTATGAGAATTCTAGAGCTGGCTCTCTAGAGAGACCTCCATCCCGGGGAGGAGCATATGAAGAACCCAGAGCTGTCTTTGCTGAAAGAACTCCTTCCCTTCCTGGAGCATATGAAGATCCTAGGTCTGGTTCTCATGAGAGGCCCCATTCCAGGCCAGGGGCATATGAAGAGTCTTGGGGTCGTTTTTCTCAGAGATCTTCTTTCACACCTGGAGCATATCAAGAGCCCAGAGCTGTTGACTACAATGACAGGCCGCGTTCACGGGGTGCTGTGAATTCATGGACAGGACCCAGTGACGACCAAAGATCCATTCAAGGTGGTGGGGGAACTGGATTTTTAGGCAGGAGAGATGTGGATAGGTACTTGTCTGTTCTTTATCTATTTAAAAATTTTCTTTTCTTGAGTTTGAAATTTTAAATGGCAAATTGGCCTATTTAAGCTGTATGACTTTGAACTACATCAATATTTTGAAACTGAACCACAAGTTTCAAGGTGGTTCTTTCATTCTTGAGGTTTCACTGATTTTAAAAAAATGTTGATAATTGGCCCATCGATCTTCAAAATTATTCTCATTTTCCTAAATAACTAGCTATTGGTCCTTCAAGAAATAGTAGAGGTATAATTAATTTAAGTTGGTGGTCTTGTTTCAGATTGTTGAAGGATAGTTTGTAAAATGTGGCCACTATCTTGTCGAGAACATTTTCCTTGGAAACATACTGTCATTTCTGTAAATTATTTTTGTTTGCTTTCTCCTCTGCTCCGCATACAATTTAGCTGTTAGTGTGAGTGATGATACTCATTTTCAATATTGGATATATTCTGCACGATTTGATGCTCATGTAATTATATATAATTACTAGATGGGATTGACTGTTCGGATCATGTCATATTGCAGGTGGGGTCCGAGGTGGTGAATTTTATTGGCTGTGGATTCTTGGTTCTCTTCTGCTTTTGTCATCTGACTAGTTAGACTGAAATAATACAATGGCATCCGTTACTTCTTGTCTCATAATTTTGCTGTGAGAATCATTCAGTGCTGGCATAAAAATACTTTTGCCTGAACCATGTTGCATCTCGAAGATTTGTAAAAAGTGTCCTTTTCCCTTCTCTTTCAGTTGGATCTGTTTTTCCTTGTCATTCTTAGGGTACCCCTGTTGTAATGCACACCTGATTACCACTGTCCTGGTATTTTGGGGTCCTTTCTTTTAAACTTGCTGCATTCTTTGTCGTTGCGTATTAATTGTTTCTACACTCGTTCTAATTTAAATATTTCTGGTTAAATGTTTTTGTCCATGGGCACCTGAAGCTGATGATGCCTCATTTTCTTTTAAAACAATCCACATGTCGCTTATCTGTATCCCGTCACACTTGTCGATAATTGTTGTTGTCGGGTCGTGGGCAACCGAAGCAGATACGAATTTTGTGGGATCACGCGTGCCCTCTAGGGGCACGCCATGGCGTTCACGTGCGGGCACACGCCCTCTATCTGTGAGGACTGAGGATGCACGATCGAGGCCGTTTCTAGTCGTCTCTCTCTATCATTTATTATTTGTACAATAATTTTACAAGGTGAATTTATATAATCATTTTTATGTTTAATATTTTTATTCTTTTTTTATTATTTTTTCTCCATTCAATTAATAATTTATAGTTATATGTTTTCTCATAGTTTATTATTTTTTAAATTCTTCTAATCTTTCATCTTTTTTAAATATTTTTTCATAAAATAAAATAATGTAATTTACTTATTTTAATTTTAAATTTTATTTTTTCTTTAAACTTTTTTATTTGTGTTTTTCTCAAATTTTCTCTGTTATTCAAATTCTCTTGATATTTTTTTAGTTATTATTTTAGATATTTTTATGATTAAATAAGTATATTTTTATTATCAAAATATTATGTTTTTATAATTTATAAATAAATTAACACGTGTATAGATGACATTACTCGCAATTCCTCTTGCGATGGAAGGCTTCATTGTCTTACCTCTCGTTTCATCATTTGTCTTCTTGAGCACTCATCTTGACTGCACACCTAACATTGAAAAGGGCATTTTGTAAATAATCTGAGTCTAGTGGACTTACAATGGTCATGCAGATTTGTTGGCCAAAAATCCTACTAAAAATTAGAAAAGATATCTTCATGCAATATATCGATTGTTGCAACGTTTAGCAAAATTCCATAAATAGGAATTTCTCTTTCATTTGGATTAACAAAATTTTCTTCGTTGATCTCTAGCACCTTTTGATCCAAACAAATAAAGATTCCAACATAGATATTCTTAAGAACCCTAGAAAATTTGAAAACCCAAGATTTTACAAACTCTTTCTTAAATTAATATTGCGCCAAATTATTGTCAACTAATCAAATGTCAAATCTGTGTCAGATCTTCCCTTTCTAATATGTTTTGTTTTCATAGGTACATAAGAATGCATAACATTCGTTTTTAACCACAATTTAGGATTTAATTACCGCGGTTAGTCACACTGCATCTTAACATGCGTGGCCTTATTATAGCCATGTTTAAAAGTAAGAAAATCAACTTGCCACTTAAATGCCAGTGGCAGGGCAAAACTGGACCATGTTAAAGGACTGACCCGTGAACTCGGACCAGCATAAATCTGTCTTTTACTACATCACCATCATCATAGTCATTCCATTCTATCATCTGTCCCCTTTTGGTCATCATCTTTCATTCTCCCAAATGGGATTCCTGTGTTTCGTACAACTAGTTCTCACTGTTCTTTCCTCACTACTTCCTTTCACCATATTTCCCCAGCTAGCTTATGCTGATGCAAGAGGTACCTGTGATTTTCCGGCCATATTCAACTTCGGCGACTCCAATTCCGACACCGGCGGCCTGTCGGCAGCGTTCGGCCAGGCCCCTCCTCCCAATGGGGAGTCTTACTTCCGCGGTCCGGCTGGGCGGTACTGTGATGGCCAACTAGTCATTGATTTTATTGGTAAAGAAGATTATACATATCATCTCATCGAAGTATTACTAGGAAATATGTAGCATTAGTTGGGAAGATGTGCTATTTCTTTTTCTTCTGTATATTTTTCATTTTCAATTGTTAAACCATGACAGTGGTGGAAGGCAGATGCAATCATTACAAGACGGTGAGACACCATAAAAGACAACTCTAATGTCAACATGATTTAGGCCTAAAGAAAAAAAATAAATTGTAGGCTATCTGATGTCTATGACCTTCGAGGTTCAAATTATTGAGTCCAGTGTCATTATATAGTACAATAATTTGTCAACATTACTTGCCATTCTCAGACCCAATAAGGAGAAACTTTCACTGGATGCAGACATAAGGATCAAATTTTATAACAAGCATTCGAGTTGTGGCAAGTTGATTACCATATATAGCAAACAGAATCCAGCTGACTTCACTCTTCCTCTCTCTGAGAACCTTGACTTTCCTTACTCATTATCTCTTAGATCTTTCAGTATCAAAATGGAGGCATGCAATTTAGATTAGATAGCCTCAAAATATTGTGCGCATGTGCATCAAACAGTATTTGAATTTGCAAATTACTTGCGTACGTTAGAGTCTGTGTGCATGAAACGCAGTGAATCAAGCAAACACCACATTATCAACTATCTGCTGTGCTATAACTAATTCATTGCTTGGCTCTGAAATATCCAGCCCAGAGCTTGGGCTTGCCACATCTTAGTGCATACCTTGATGCAATGGGCTCCAACTTCACTCATGGAGCCAATTTTGCCACTGCTGGATCAACTATCAGACCCCAAAACACAACCCTGCATCAGAGTGGTTTCAGCCCTTTTTCCTTAAACGTACAATTTTATCAGTTCAATGATTTTCAGCACAGATCTCAGATTATACGCAGTGAAGGTGACACTCTAATTTATCTATCAAACTTTTTCAGGTGAGAAATCCTAAGTAAGCCAAAAATATGAAACTGTTTTTGTTAAAACATTGCAGGGGGAATTTTTAAGGGATTACTGCCAAAGGCTGAAGATTTTTCGCATGCTTTGTACACATTTGACATTGGCCAAAATGATCTGACTGCTGGTTATTTCCTCAACATGACAACTGATCAAGTTAGAGCATACATTCCCGATGTTCTGGACCAATTCAAAACCGTTGTTAAGGTTGGGTGAAACTATGTTTAGTTCTCGCACTGCTTGCCTAGGCATCATGTGGTAAGACAAGATTTAGGACAATAATGTCCTTGTAAAGACCTTAAGCAGCACTGTTTGTTTGATGTAGGATATATATGATGGTGGAGGTAGGTCGTTCTGGATACACAACACAGGACCAGTAGGTTGTTTGCCTTATGTGATGGACCGTCTTCTGATCACAGCTGGACAAGTTGACAAGGTCGGATGCGCATCCCCCTTTAATAAGGTGGCTCAATATTTCAACCTAAGATTGAAGGAAGCTGTTGTCCAGCTGCGAAAGGGACTTCCATCAGCAGCTTTAACTTATGTTGATGTCTACTCCCTGAAGTATGACCTTATCAGCCAAGCCAAAAAGCACGGTACATAAAGGACTTGATGATATACTACACATGAGCACAATTTGCTCGAGTTTCATTTTGACATGATAATTACCACTTTGTTGAACAACACGCAGTAGTGATCATTATGCCATCTTGTTTCTATAATGTATGCATGAGTTGATTTAAGTTCAAAGTTGTTGATGGAAATGCAGGCTTCGTGCACCCCTTGCAGGCTTGTTGTGGGCATGGAGGGAAGTACAACTACAACATGCATCTTGGATGTGGAGGGAAAATCAAAGTGAAAGACAAAGAAATCATGGTGGGAAAGTCATGCAAGGATCCATCAGTAATGATTAACTGGGATGGGGTGCATTTCACTCAGGCTGCTAACAAATGGATTTTTGATAAAATTGTTAATGGTGCCTATTCTGATCCTCCAATCCCCTTGAACAGGGCTTGCCACAGGCACTAGGCATCCATTGCGGGCAAAACTGCAAACTAAAAAGTAAGGAATGCAATAATCTGCTATCGACAGAAGCAGCATCTCTTTTAATCTTCTTCTTCTTCTTCTTCTTTTCTTTTCATGATATTTCTAAGCTACAGGAATCGCTTAAACGAGTTTATACCAGTTTATGCCCACCAAAACCAAAACAAGTTGGACAGTGAACCAATCCTTTTGAAGAGGGCTCCTTTGTAGTCATCTCTATCAACCATAATATCAGCATTTGTAATCTAGGCTATTCTTCACAGTGATTCATCCCTTTACAATAATAACTTAAATCAACTATCATCACTGTAATGTCATCCAAACTACCCCGTGCTACAGAAAGGTCAACAAGCTCCTTGCAAGCAGCTAGAAGCCCGCTACCATAATTCGATTTCTCAACCATTTTCACCAGTGAAACTCTTGGAGACTTCGATGCAGGACTTCCCTTTTCATAACATTGTTTATCTTCCCCTGTAGGTTGAAAAATCCTCTTTGATTTAAGCAATGGAAGTCTTGGTGACTTTGACAAAGGGCCATGTCTTGTACGAGTATATGTAGTCTTTGCTGGAGATTGCACAAGGTGTTTCTTGCTACTCGAACAGGACTGTATAACAATGTCTACGGCTTCTTGGTTACTAACCTGAAAATTTTGCAATCGGTAATATTTGCTTAATTGATTAAGATATCATGGGAATGGAAGTAGGGGGAAAAGGTGAAAAAGCTAAATAACATAATAGAGGAAAGGTTGCAAGATTATGGATCTAATTATATTTGCGTGCTTTCTTCTAAAATTATCTAAATTATCACTTGATCACTAATTCACCTGTAGGATTCAATTTTCTAGACAAATAATGATTGATAATGTTGCTCTCCTATCAGAAACTTCAAATAAATAATTAAAAAGTATTTTCTTTTCTATTTCGCCGCAAGGTCTTGATTTATGTCTATATATTCGGGGTTGGAGTATCGTTTATAGTATATCCATATTTCCCTAAAAATTTTCTTTTTGCCCTCAGGCTTGATGTTACCTTAAGTCCTTAAAGTGCTTTTTTTTCAAATTGCATGCATATTTATTACATGATTTGTTGGCAAATCCTTCGAGACTGCCCATGCATATTTCCTGATTTATTTCACCATGCAAGAATTCATTCTTTTCATCTATTAGAGCTTGCAAGTTTTACAAGTTGCTAGTATAAAACACATACTGTGATAATATTGGCCAGTAAGCTAAATGCTTCGTCATGGCCTATCTAACATTTCGGTGAGAGTCCTTGGCCTTCAGTCAAGCTTTGTATCTTTATACTCAGTCCATTGAACGAGCCTTTATCTTATACACCCACTTTCACCTTCTAGTCTCAAGATCATAGCATCTTCGCCATTCTTTTTGATTATCATAACAAACAAATTGCACACCATTCTTATCGGACTGAGTTCAAATATAACAAGGTAAGATGACAGAACAAAAACATATGAACATTCAAAAACAACAAATCTTGGGTTTTTTATTTTCAATCAAAAGCTGAAATGAATCGAACTGCGACATCTGGTCGGTAACATACGTCCCAATTTCATTCATCCTATTTAAAATAGGGTGGCACATTATTCCCTGCGGCATAATCAAACCTTAACTCAGCAAGATGTCTCTTAGCCACTCCATTCTGTTCTGGCATGTTATGGGCATATAAGCTGAAGTCACATCCTACATGTGATGTATTTCAATAATTATTGTAAGGTCCTCCATTGACAGCATGCAATATTGAATCTTTGTATCAATTTTTGCTTTCCCTCTTTTTTTCAACTCCTTAAATTTTTTAGGGCTTTTGATTTTACGTTGAGCCATACGTTCCTAAGAAATCATGTTTAAATGTTATCACGTATTCAAAGACATTGATCAATGCTTGTTTTACTGGACCAACCCTAAACCACTCAAGCAGCTCTTCTTTTTGCCTGGTATCTTAGCTAATGTGCTTCTTGCACTCGCAGTCTCCAAAGATGATAATTTTTCTCAAATCTCCAACTATTGAAGATCATTAAGTATCAACCTTTTCTTCATTATTCACAACTTATGATCACTAATGTGCCACAAAAGAGCATGCCACTAATCATCTATTTCATTTCTCAAAGCTTCTCTGTATATGCCAACATCACATAAACAGAACCCAAATTTTATCCCTCCATCACTAGTAGGCTTGTTGACTCCCTAGTATTTCTTTTCAGATTTATACCCCTGATTATTTGTAGTTAAAGTGACTTCTATTGTCTTTCATTTTTGTCATCGCCCTTTTTATTTATCATTTACTTATCCAGATATCAATAATATTATTTCCTATCATCCTCAGATCTTGCAACGTAATGGTTTTGAATATTGCTGAAGGGATCATTTTCTTCTTCTTTTTAGTCAATTCAAGCATACGTTTGTTTAAGATCTCCTAATATGTCCTTAAATTCACTTAAAATTGATTCTTTTGCCCACCCACCAGTTCTTACAATATACCTATCAAATTTTTGAGCTATGAAATTGATAATACTCATGCTAAAGCAACTGCAACTCGACATCGTTTGGAGCAAACAACAAAACAAACCCATGCCTGTTTCAAGTGTATCCTTTGTACACTACAACAAATAGTTCTCCACAACTACAATCAAGTATACATTTGATTCGGTATTTTTTAACTTTTCACTTCTAAAATGGTTTTCATATGTAGCTTCTTCAACAATTCCTGCGATATCTCTGAGCTGTATATAAATACTCCATGCAGTAATATTTTTATTATCACTTACCAAAATTTGCATCTTCAGTGATATATTCTCAATCAAACAACAAAACCTTTGTCCTAACAATTAGGCTCATAGTCTTGATAGCACACTAGTGGCACCTCCTTCTAGTTTGGTAATTCAATCCTTAAAACTCCTACTTAGGTATTGCTTTGTGATGCCACTTGCAGTAAAAAGTGGTGGTGTAGAAGAGTTCTTAGTTTTTATTCATTCTCACATTGACCAAATGACTTGACCCCTACATTTTTTTAGTCAGTTGTGATTCTACCATGTGGCATTCTCTACCAAAATATCTAATTTTTTATCAAAATATTTAAATATTTTAATTACTTCTATATTTCTCCATTAAAATACATCAAACACAGATATTCTAGAGGGAGATAGTTGTCTTTAATTAACGTAAATAATTACTACTCTGCCACACATATAAGAGAGGGCGGATTTCTGGCACCATGCAGTACATAAGAATAAAGTAAAAAACTAGAAGGAGAGGAGAGCATGAAAGTAAAAAAAAAAAAATTTGAGAAAATCAGAAAAGAAATTGAAGCAGGAAAGATGATGGAATGGGATGGGATTGTAGTTTGACGATGATGACTTTGACCAGACTTTCTTGACTTTAGTTGCTTTGCTTGAGGTCATTCTAATATTTTGTCTCTCATTAATTGTAGGCCAGACTAATTTTTTTTCTTGAATTGAACTAATGAACAATGAACCACGTAAAATCATTTGGATGGTTATGAGTTGGACGGTGCCATTAGGAATTTGCAAGGGAATGGTCACGAGTAGCAAATAATCAAATTTTACTTGAGAATGATATAGGAAAAGAGAAAATCTTAAGAAGGGATGAAAGAAGTAAAAAAAATAAGTAAAGAAGGGACATCCTGTCGTTTCACTTTTAGACCAAATTACCACCACTTTAGGTCCTTACAAATAATATATTGTAACAAATACGTGTGCGTTGTAATCGTGTGTTTCAAAAATTTTCACGTTTTTATTTCTTGTGCTTGGATTATCATTTTTCACTCAAAATCCTAATGCTTGGGGAAATTTGGTAAACGAGATAAGCTCAGAGACAATGATATTTTAATTATGAAAGAGGGACAAGGGAAATTGAGAATTTAGCTATTTTGTAAGCAAAATTAATGTCAAGTGTAGATAAGTATAGTTGATTTTTAAGAGAGCCAAAAATCAGCCACAGTAGAGACTTGATTGCAGTTATATCGACACTTAAACCTGAATGACTCCAATAAATCTGTTTGGTAGTTAAAATTTGAAAGTTTCAGTGTTACCTCTTTCCAAAGTCCATCTGATGCCAAGACAAGATATTCCCTGTCAGGAGTCAGATGCACGACCTTAGTCTCAGGCTCTGCCATCACCCAATCTTTCAAATGAGCATCTCCTATGCTTCTTGAAACAGCAAGCGTTCCATCAACTCTCAGAGTTCCTCCACGAATCTCCACGTATCCACCCTATGTCACAAATTATCAAGAAGAAAGCTTAATCAGTTTCAGCTCCGTTGATAAAAGAATCCTCCAGTTTCATGAGCAAAATACCTTATCCTCTATTCTTCTTCTCTCATCCTCTCGTCCTGGTTTGTGATCAGTCGTAAGGGCCTCTGCAACCCCATCCCTGCACACGACTGCTCTGCAGTCTCCCAAGTTTGAAACAACCATCTCCCTTCCTTCAATCACAGCAGTGACACAGCAGACGCCGCTACTCAAGCCCTGAAAATTCCCAGTTTGTCAAATTGTGGTCACAAATTTGAACACACCTTAGTTTTTCTTGGTTTAAGTTTGCTTCTTCGCCTTAAACAATAGACTTGCCTTTGCTTCTTATTTTCTCTCCAATACTTGCAACATAAAATTAACGTCATGTTGAGATCAATTTTTACATACATAAATGCCAATCCAACATGCTTCTTGTGCATTCTAATGGTACGATAAAAGTATTAAACTGAAAGCAAGCATAATTCAACTCTTGTGCTTATAGTATGATATAATGGCAAATACAGTCTAATGGCATTAAATAAAGCCATAAAGTGATGATTTATTAGAGCTTTTCAAATGCGTGCACATCCTTCCACTATAGGAACAGCAAACAAGATTAAAGAAAGCTTCTTTTGAGCTGTAAAAATAAATCAGTAAGTACAAAGGGTCTCCACATCACGGCTTATTAAGGGCAGATCCTATGAACACTTCTTGCTTATACGCAGCTCAAATTTCAGTGATTAAAAAGGCTTGTTTTATGAAGGTCAATGTGGAACATACTTAGAAATATTAATTACTTGAGCAAAACATAAAACATGAGATAAGTAGCTATACTGATTTCATGAATTGCTTTCCAGAATACTTATGAGGATCGACTCACTCACTGTTAGAAGTTGTACATTTTCTGTTCCATTGGTTGATTGAAGATACATGAAAATTCACAAACTTAAAAGCACATCTCAGATTACAGATGTTACCTGTTTCAAGAATTGCTCATCTGTTTTCAAGTACCCTTCCTTAATGGCTTCTTCTTTTGTTATATTCTCAGAAGAATTCTCCGTCATTGCAAAAATATTCAGATGCAAATTCTCTGCAACAAACTCTGCAGCCTTGCTTCCTCCATGCCCATCATATACCCCAAAAAATCCCTACATTTCGAAAACATCTAAATTCTCAATATAACATCACTTTCCCTTCCAACACACCATTAATCTCTACGGAACCCAAAATATTAAAAAAGAAAAGTAAAGAAAATGCCCCAGTCCGCAAAGGCCACTATACACAAGAAAGAGATCTTTTCCATCAAAAAAATCAACAAATATCAACTCTCAGCAAACGTAACAATAACAGCCAACCTTCTTACCTCGTACTGCTTTCCCACATAATCACAACGACCAAAAAAAAAAGATCTAGCCAAAACAACCCATGCTACCAAAAACAAGAATGGCAAGCAAGAATGAGTCTGTCCCTACCTTACTACCATTTGAAGAAGAAGAAATCTTGTGGGCATCTTCCATGAACTTTTTCTTGCCCTTTAAAGAGAAAACACCGACCCCAGACTCACCAAAGCACATGGCGTCATCAAGTAGCCTCTGAGCAGTTCGTTCCGTGAAAATATCTTCATAAATATCGCGCAGAACATTAGGAATCTCGATCTTGGGGGGTCTCTTTCTCTTCAAAGAACAAGAAGCCGCACCCTTCCCGCTTGGCCTTCCAAGAATTTCTTCCCTCCCATTGGTTCTAGTATTGGCCATTTCACTCATTACCTGGCGTCTCGGATCCGAAACGCTCGCGATTAATACGGAGTTATCAGTTGCCATAGTTTTGAAAGCTGACCAAGAAAGTGCAATTCTAGAGATGAGAGAGAAAAAAACTGGCACTTTCTGAGCTAAGAGGGTGGACACTTGCTGCTCGGGTCAAATTAAAGTACAACGAAATCTGGGTAGTTAAGGTTGTTTATGGTGGGGTCAGACCTTGCGGTTTGAAAGTTTGAAAATGTGCGCCACAGCCGTTGAGGATTAGGGAAATTGGAGCAGCAGAGTAGTCAAAACTTTGAATACTGCTAAATTAGGTCACTTTAAGGTTTTGGGAATTAGGGCCTGCAGGGTTTGCCCGAGGAAGGGAAAGTTATCTAATACTGTTCTGCGTGTCAATCAATTGTTACTTTGTAGTAATTTCCGGTTTCGTAGTCAAATGATGCCCACTTGTTTTTGGAAAACCTTTCATGAACGCTGAGCTGACCAGAGGCAATCACGCATCTGCATCATGCATGTTAATTACTTGATATAATAAAAATTTTCATAGTAATTTAAGATATTTAATATAAAAATATAATTGAACTTATTTTATCTAAATTTTAACGTAAATACAAAAAGTTTACATCCTCAATTTTAAATTTTAATACAAAAACAAAAGGCTACGTTTGTTTTGTAACTTTTCACCCAAAAAACACACAATTAACCATTATACTTTTTAAATTTTATCTCTTTCTCTCTCATATTTTTATTCAATTTTTGAGACAAAAATAATTAAAAGCACACACAAATTTAAAAACAAACATATCTTTATACTAAAAATATTAAAAAAAGATACATAACTTTAGTGTGCTGATAATAAAAAAAAAATAAAAGTAACCAACTCTTTGTTCAAATTTAAAAAGAAATATGATAAGTTAGTTGTTCTTAGTCAATTAATTGAGACGATTTCAGTATATTTAATAAAAATTAAAAGACCAGAAAAGTAATTATTATAAAGGATTTAAACCTAGTAAATTTCTAATAGATGTAATGTGAACATTGTTGGTTGTTTAAGGTGAACACTAATCTAACATTTATGTTGGGCTTGATTCTTTTCCCATCAATATGGAGGAAGTCAAGCCTCCGTTCCCAATAGGTCTTTGATAGATTTTTTTTTGAAAAATACATATAAGCTGGTCTTATCCATTGGTCATCAAATTTGTGAATCTTAGTTTGACATCTTTTCGAGTACTCACACATAAATCCTATGCTGGCATTGACCCGTCACGAATTTAATTCATCCATAAAATTTTAAAAAAAATTCATTGTCTAAAAGTAATTCTTAGCTTAGTCTATTATGCCATTTTAAATCGATATGGGATAATATTTTGGCAATGTATGCAAGCAAAAATTATATCCAATTTTACTCTTTAGGAGAATAGGAATAAAGAGGTATTGTGTGGTTAGTAGTCGTTTCATAACTGACTACGTCTGCCTAAATCTGCATGTAAATTGATTGTGTACGGGCTCTGGACACAATCTCGACTGTTCGACAGTATGTAAAGAAAGCAGTAACTATGTACACGATTTGTGAGATAAATTTACTTGTATTAATTAA
Organism: Avicennia marina; assembly: GCA_019155195.1. Lineage (NCBI taxonomy): Eukaryota > Viridiplantae > Streptophyta > Magnoliopsida > Lamiales > Acanthaceae > Avicennia > Avicennia marina. The sequence goes on from CM032763.1 coordinate 11,092,697, forward strand.
AAGATCAATTTACAATGAGCGACGGTTAGAGAGGGGACCACTCTAATAATCATAGACTACACGTCAACAACACGACGACAATTCGATGACTATTCACAACTTCAATAACACCTTGTTTCCCTATAATATGTTTGACAAAAAAAAGTCAAGTACCAGTAGAAGACATTAAAAAGTCAATAAAATATATCTAAAAATAAAATATAAAATAATTACAAATAATTACAAATATATACAGAGCCCTAAACCTAGCAGCAACAGTTGATGTTTCGTTCAACACAGACTTGCGACAAGACCAATATTGCGTCAAGAGGACCTGTTGTGTAGACGGCCCTCCACGTTTAACTTGTTAAATATCATGTTGTAATTGCCAAATTCATATTCATGCATTTATAACCAATAACATTAGCCGTTTTTAAAATCTATAGTTACAATATTCATAAAATAATGGTTGTCTCTTAAGCAAAATAACCATAACCAGTGAAAGTCCTATGTTTTATGCATATGCAACATTATTTATAAACTATACAAGTTCATTTAATTCTCATAAATTATAAAATTATTCTATTTTAATAAAAATAAAATTATTCGAAATTAACAATATATAAAAAGGAAAAACTGAGAATTAGAAATTAAAGGAGAAAGAAATCTGAGAGAAAATCAAATTAAGTTAAAGAAAAAAGGAAAATGAAGAAAATTAAAAAGGCATAAAGAACTTAAAATGGACGTATTAAAATAATTTAACAAAATAATTTAACATTTGATAACAAAAGCCAGTAATGACCATTAATTTTAATATAGTCTTAGCCATGAAAGACGTGCTTAATGTGTTGGACCGCACAACCTCTGTATTAATTATTCTTAGGCTGTTAAAATGTTAAATTCCTAAAGTGCCCTTATTAATAATTATTTTTTTCCTTTTTCATTTTTATAAAACTTTTAATGAATTTTTTGTCTTAACCCCTGCAAATCTCATGATATAAATTACCTAAAATAGTACCATTCTTCGATCATTTTTTATTTATCTTTTATATTTTTAATCTTTTATATTTTTAATAACTATTTTCTTTCTTTTTAGTGTGCCAATTTACTAGTATTTTAAATAAGTCTTTATGGATGATAAATTATGCCTAAAAAAAACTCTCTGACCATAATTAATGCACGTGATGATATAAGAGTCCAAAATGATTTTTATAGGTTATTTTTATCGTAAGGTATTGGATTATATTATTTATTTAACATTTTAGAGAATTTATACAAAATTTAATCATTTGTTTTTATGTTTTGCTAATAACCCGTGACAAATTCATATATAATAATCTACCCAATTCAATTAAGATGACTTTAAAGTACTAAAATTGAATAGCCACTATATTTTCTGTGCATACTTGTATTATTAAGTATGATTTATTTAAAAATTAATCTAGTGGTTACTTTCTTATTAATAAATAGAGTAACTGTATAGCTATTCTTCTTACTATAACTCAGTTCGTTGTTATATAATATGTAATTATCAAAATATTTTTAATTATCTACATATATATCTTTTCACTTTCCAGTCCTTAAATTTCATATGTTTCATCTATATTCCTCAATATAAAATTATTTTATTCAAATTTATTTATTTTTATTATATTATGAGTTTTGCAAATTGCATAAATTTTTATATTAAATATGTTATTTATTCATTTAATTATTGTCATTACTATTTTCGTCGCCCTAATCATTGTCACCACCATCATCTATATTATTTATCATACTACTAAGGTTACACGAGGTAACTGATAAAAGAGGTTATATAATGTGAAATTACATAAATATTTTTATTTTTATTCCTTCAAATTTACTAGATTTTAATTTATTTTTATTTGTAATTTTTTTCAAATTTTCTCTTTTTAATTTTATTTAAATATTTTTATTTTCTTGTTTTAAATATTTCCTTTATTTTTAATTTAAATAAATTTATTATTATTTATATAAATAATAATTTATAATTTATAAATAATTTTGTATACACATAAAGTGGGTGATATTCATTGATCATTATTCATACTAATTAATTATTCATACTATATATATTACTAAAATACATTTTTGATATGAATTCAATACATGTGTAAGAAGGAAAAATAGCAATATGCTAATACAATCGAATCCTTGTGTGAACTTTAATTTTCTACAAAAACCAAATATAACAAACCCAACACAACCCATGAAAGCTACAACCAACACACCGCGAATTAATTGATACATTATGAAAAATTTAAGGCTTACTTCAATTACTCAATTTAGAATCACAAGAATTTGGGAAACAATAATTCGAGAATCCAGAAATTTTTTTTGTTCAAGTAACATAAATTACCGACTTGCCTTTCAATATAAAAACTCAATAAAAATAGTCCTCCAACCCCTAAAAACATGTAAAAGAAAAGTTGGGTCAAGAAACAAGTAATTAGACCCATAATTAAGCCTAAAACGTACTTTTAAATTTGACATGTTCCACGAGATTGCTCGTACAAAGCCTGGGAGCAATCTCGAAATTTATCTCTTCATCTAATCCTACATAGCACACAGCGATCGTCCTTGGCCAAGTTGAACGGTAATGATTGCTCCCCACAAGTTGACGTCGCTCACGGCGTAGCCTGTTTGATTGCTGTCACTCTGCAGATAAGCGAGATCGCTCTTTTCCCATGCCAAACGCATTGTTTAGTCAAGTCGAGACCCGTATGATCGATCTAATGGCACCCAATTGACATTCCTATGTGTCCTAGGGCTTGTCCATGCCTCCAGCTCTCCAATTGTCATCTCATTTATGCAAAATACAAGTCTTTTCTGCACATCTCATGAATTGGGTTCTGATATCCGTGTTATTCCCTTTCTATTGAAGGAGAATTGCCGTAAATTCTTGCATCATGTGAAGCCCAAGAATAAACTTAACATGTGTTGGTTTGCTAAAATTTCAAACACCAACAAAGAAAAATTACCAAAACATGGCAAATGAAGTGTAAGAGGGTTAGCTCGAAAGGCAACGCCTTGTATGCAATCAAAAAAGTCTATTCCACCAAACATTCCTTTGCCATTTTCCTTCCTTCTCTCCTCCATCGCCAAATCCGATTTTAGCATACACGCCTTATCTTCCTGTGCAAATTTTCATGGGAGGGATGTTAGAGTAATCCTCGTCACAGGTTTTAGTCTTGTCAAATTGCTATGGCCTTCTCATCCAAAGTCCTCTTAGTCAAGGCCAACCGTATATAATTGCATAGTCCGTGAACCTTACGACTACTAGTTGCACCTTCTATTGCCTCCACGTACCATCAACAATAAAAAACCAACACTATCCTACGTTCTCACTTCAAATATGCCTCTAAATTTGATTCACATTGAAAGGAAGATATTTTCAACTTGATTCCCTTCATGGCGACTTCCTCATCGAATCTACACTGCGGCCCCCTTTGCCTATTCTCAAGATTATAATCATTAGCGACTACTGCAAACTCGTCATTCAAATTCTTATTCGGACGGTGATCCATCTCTTGTATCAGTGAGGTTTTCCAAAACCATAACTTGCAACTTCTTGACTCTATCTAACCTTTCATTTCAACCTGCGTGAGTCTCCTCATCTTATTTGACATTGCTCCACGGAACTTCCTCGGTCAATATCCGATGCCATTCTCGCATGATTGGTAGTCATGCTCCATCCTCAGAAAACACTCGTCCATCACTATCTATTGCCTCACCACCCAAAGTTTGGTGCTAGTCTCAACACAATTCAAATAAACTACTATTATTTATTTGTTAAGTTGATTTAGTTTAATGTTTAAAAAAGTATAAAAAAATATTTTTTAATGATACTCGGTTCCCAACGTTTAAGTTGTAGATCCTTCTTGGAAGATGAGAATGCGAAGCCTTAGTGTGGGACTGCTTGAATAGCATCATTCTCGTAGGTGAGCAACACATCTCGGGTTAGTCAGCATGTTCTGGGCTGGGCTGACCACTACATCTCGGACTATTTCCTTTTTTAATCCTTCTCCAACTCAACTTTCTAACAACAGATTAATTGTGCCAGTTTGGGCTCGAAATGATGGGTATACAATACAATGGGCTGCAGATGATTTATAGAGCATCACAAATTTAATTGTTACTTTTTATAATGTACCATCTGAAATCTAATATATGAACTTGTTTATTTTGTTTTTATTTTTATTTAATTTATTGTACGTGTTTATTTCTTTTTTTATTTTTATTTTGTGATAATACAAAATCTATATTACAATTTTTTTTATCATTTATTTGTATAAGTATATTTTTTCTTTAAGTCATTTGGTCACTTGTTATTTTTATAATGTTAAAGCATTATTGGGTATAACCCACGCTAAGTTTTTAGCTAATTTAATTCTACACTGCAAAATTATAATATATTTCGTAATTAATAATCTTTACTATTATTTTAATTAAAAATAAATACACTTAAATATAATTACTAATATACTATTATTCTTCTTATACTGTACATTTATAATTTTATTACTATCAAGTAAACCTTTTAATTGAATATTGTAAAATTGGGCACCTATCTTTAATTAATATATTTTTTTTCATCATTTTTTTCATTTCACTTGTGATTTTTATTTATTTTTCTTTCTTTTCAATTTTTTTGTCCTTTTTTCTTATTTTAGATCATTTTTTATTTTTGATTTATATATATATTATATGATTATGCAAGTAAAGTCGTATAATTGCACAGTTATCTTTAATTTTATTTTTTATTTTTAAAATTTTTTATTAATTTATTTTAAAAATTTTTATTAATTTATTTTTATTATTTTTCTTTTAAAATTCATTCCTTTTAAAATTCTTGTCATCTTTTAATCTTCTAATGTTCTATATGTTCTTGATTTTAATATTTTTAATTATTTAAAATATAATAAATTTATAATTTATACGTTATCCGTACGTAGTAGTTAACCCCCGTTCAGTTCTTCGTTCTCATCTCTCTTACGCGCAGTCACACTAAGTGGTGCAGAGTTTCTCTTCTCATCGCGGGTCGACATGGTAACATGCGTATAAAATCCTTGTTGACTTGCTTTTGGTTAATTTGTCTTCCTTCTTACTTCTCTATGCTTGGTTTTCTCGATGTGTGTTTCGGTTCTTTTGCTTTTGGTTGTAGGTCGATTTTATCATGGTAATCTGGTCCCATGTCTTGGAAATAGAATTTAAATTATTTCTCTGGCCTTTTTTTGGTTGTGATTAACATTGTAACATGGAATAACATCGAATTTTTATATTTCCTTTGAGCTATAATTAATAAGATATGTTGTGAAGTTTGCAGTTTTGCGGGGGTCTTCATGAGATGTGTATCGGAGATGTTAATCTGATCCACCTAGTCAACATACAGCAGCCTAACGTGTTACTCTTCTTTTGGATTTCATAACAAAGCCAAGGTTTTACCGATTGAATAATAATCTTTCATCTGTTCCTTGTTTTGGGTCTAAATGGCTACTTCGTAAATCGTAATTCTTTAGCCGCAGAATAGATTTTTACTAGTGGAGTTGAGGGAAAAAAATTGCAATGTCATGATAAATGGGTTTTGGGTTACCCTACTTTGGAACGATTAAAGTATTTAATTGCAGCAATTACTAGTAATGATGCTTTTAATTTCCTTGAGAAATAAAAATTATTTAGATATTTACAGAATAAAAATGTTTGCTTGCCTCTGTCTTATAGCTGATGGCAATCGATATTTAATTTTCAGGGCATGAAGATATGAAAAGAAACACAATTACAAATGGTGATTATTGTATATCCCAGAAGCCTAAAGTGCTGGCATTTTTATGTGCGTGCTTCACCTTTTGTTCACCATTTCAGAAGAGGATTTGCTTTGTGGTCAATGAAGAAGGAACCAGATCTTGAATTAGCTCTCTCTAGAAATCGTAGATGGATTGTTAATAATCAGATCAAGAACATAATTCTCAGATGTCCATATCAAGTTGCATCTGTTGATTTCCTTCAGAAGAAATTCAAGGACCTCAATCTTCAAGGCAAGGCGCTTAATTGGCTTAAGAAATACCCTTGTTGCTTTGAAGTTTACAAAGAGAACGACAAGTATTTCTGTCAATTAACTAAACGGATGAAATTTTTAGTTGAGGAGGAAGAATATGTAAAAGATTTGCAGGAACCGGTGTTTGTAGAGCGGTTAGCAAAGTTGTTGATGATGAGCAAAAATCATAGGCTAAATGTTCTGAAAATTAATGAGTTGAAGAGAAGTTTTGGGTTTCCTGATGATTATTTGCTTAGGATCGTACCCAAGTATTCTGACTTGTTTCGAGTTGTCAACAGCACTGGGAGGCGAAGTTCCATGGAGATTGAGCTTACGTCCTGGAATCCAGAATTTACTGTTTCTGCAATTGAGATATTAGCTAAAAAGGAGGGTCGTGATCCATGCTTTTCATGTTCATTGCCCCCTACATGGGCAAAATCATGGGAGAGGTTTCGTGAGTTCAATTCCACTCCATATATTTCACCGTATGCAGAGCTGAGGGGCTTGGTGGAGGGATCAATTGAAATGGATAAAAGAACTGTAGCTATGGTGCATGAACTACTCTCTCTAACTTTGTGGAAGAAAGTCTCCATTGTCAAGTTAGGTCATTTTAGAAGAGAGTTTTGCTTACCTGAAAAATTAAATGTTTTGTTGCTTAAACATCCCGCTATATTCTATGTTTCAAACAAATATCAACTTTACACAGTTCTTCTTAGGGAAGGATACAATGGTTCTGAATTGATTGAAAAGGATCCGCTTGTTGTCGTGAAGGAGAAGTTTGGAGAGTTGATGCAAGAGGGGCTTCATGAATATAATCGGAGGCACTACCTAATGAACTTACAAAAGAAGAAGAAAGGTGCACTAACAGCTAAGCCAGATAGAAGGAAGAGAGGCAGTGTTGAAATTTCTGGTCAAGATGATCTAGGTGGCATATTTGATGCCGAAGAAAGGAAACGATTTTACAAAGTTCTCTTTGATGATAATGCTAAATGAGAGCTTGGGATGGCTTTCTTAATCAATAATATAGCCAACATCTTCTACAGGAGGTATGTTGCTATTTTGACTGAAGGTAGTATAAAGAAAACCTTGGAATTGATTATTGTTCACAAAAATAAATTGTTTTATGAACCATTTTGTTTTCTTTGTGAACTCAACTTTGTGCAGGCTTCTTACTTGGGTTGGTTTTCTGATGACGATACATGTTATTTGGAATCTGTGTACTCAGAATTTTTATGATGTGTTATGATGCCCTGATCGAGTGTTCTTTGCTTTCTTCTTTAGTCGGCTTCTCAAGCAATGCATTTTTGAATGAACATACACAGAAACATCTTTTCATTTGTCTTAACGCTTCATGTGGGAAATGAAGAATAGTTAAAAACTAAAAACGCGATGCTTTCCATTGAAGGATGAACTGTTTCTCAATGTTCAATAAATTTGCATTTTAACATTTGGTGAACTGACTTGTATGCTTTGCCTGTACTATCTCAGCAATGATCAGCTAGTTTACAATTTTATGCAATCATATATGAAACGGACGCTTAACAGTTTAAAACAATCCTAAGCTATCCAAGGTTCTGTCCAAGTGTAGCTTTTTTGTGCATTTCTGAAGTTTCAGTGTTATGTATTATTTAATTGATAAATTCCAGAAAAGTTAATTGTTACATTTTCATAGGGATTTAGTTTCTCACAAACCATATTTTTGTCAGAAAACCGTATGAAATTTCTGATGTATTGCTAAATTTGGCTGGGGCTACAAAACATCGTTTGTTTTCTCAAGGTCTTTGAAAGTTCGTTGTGGTTGAAGAACCTGCTTTGTGTCAAGCATCGAGCAATTCAATTGAGGATGCTTTGCCATAGAGAGAAGTTGGGGGAAGACTTGGAAGTCTCTACTGGAGCACCAGTCGGTGGGTGCCTGTCATCATTGACGACCATGATACCCATTCAGTACCTCTCTTCAAACTCCTATTCTATTTGGGAAAAGGAAAAATAAATGTCTTAGACAGCGTAATCTCTTTGATGAGAAATGTCTTGCGGACACGAATGCTTTCAGTTGTCTTCGTTGCAGTGTCGAGGAGCATTGCCTGCAAGACGAGTGTGTCTCGCCGAAGCGCAGGTGGAGGTGGCGCCCAAGTCCAGGTTTGGCTTCCCTCGTTCATTGCCCGCCCCATCGGGAGCCCTGGAAAGCCGTGAAACCGTTCCTGGGTTGTGATTCTTATGATCTTTACCATAGTTGTTGATTTAAATGGTTAACAAATGTGTATTTATCCTTTATTATTAAGTTGATAAAGTTTTGCAGTTACATGATGTCAAATTTCGTACTTATAATTTTTCTATCTTTTCTTTTAACTTGCCATTTAAATTTATGTTTTTTTCTCAAATTTAATGTCTTTTCAAATTCTTTTGATCTTTTCTTATTTTTTATTGTAAATATTTTTATACTTTTAATCTCTAAATAATTTTAGTTATATTGTTTAAAATACGATAGTTTTAAGCTTTATAAATAAATTTGCAACTTTTTCTAGTTTGTGTGTGTGTGTGTGTGTGTGTGTTATATTAAAAGTTTGGGCCCCCTATGGTTATATTAATTAGATTTACACATTTATCTCTCTTTAATACAACAAATACAAAATTATCATTTTTTGTCATTATTTTATACTTTTTTTTTTCTTTCTTTTAAATTATAATATTTTTTGCATAAGTATAAAGTAAATATTTTAATAAACAAATATATGCAGCAAATAAAATTAATTAAATAATTATTCTTATTTTATATTATGTAAAATTAATTTATTTATACTATATATTAAGAGTTTGGCTCTTATATGGTAATGTTAAATAGAGTTATATATCTACTTCTCGATTATTTTATTTTGTTATTCTATTTAATTTTTATTTTTTTTCTAATTATGATATTTCTTGCATAAACATAAAATAGATATTTAAATAAATTAATACATACTATGAATAAAATACACTCAATAGTTATATACAGCTTTTTATAATATATGAATTAAATAATATGCATGCAGAGTGTCTCAAAATTAATTACAAGTCTGTGTGTGTATTTATTAATATTTTAGTGGGCTTGGCCCAATTTTCTTCCATGAGATACATCCGTCGGGGAACTGCGATTTCCTGTTCGTCTTCCCCAACTGTAGGGATTAACGTGGTTTTGCCTAACTTCAGCCGTAATGGAGATATGACAGTGCGACCAAATTCATCTCGTACGAATATATATAGAAATATAAATAATATATTAAGTACCTTATGCTTTTTATACAATCTAATATGCTATATATTATATATAAAAAGTTGAGCCCCTGTGTAGTTATACCAAGTAATTTAGATATGCACCTCTCATATGTGTGTGTGTATCCTGCACTAAGTAGATTTACCTATCTTCAACCAAATAGAAACAAAATTGTTTTTTATTATTTCTTTGTTTTTTTCATTTTTATTCTTTTTCTAATTATAATATTTTCAGATTCGATCTAAAATATACATTTAAATAAACTAATAAATAATATGTATAACATAAATTGAGTTTTTTTCTTAATTATATAAATTTAAGCACCACATTGAGTGTGCTAAAATTACTGGTTTATAAAAATTCCAATGAGAGAAAAATCTATCACGACTTCACAGGACGAGTAGCGTATGCATGCATGGAAGAAATTAAAATTTTAATCAGGCACACGCATTTTCACCCATAATAAAATTGATTTTCTTTTTGATTTGAAGATGGGCGAGGGACAAAGTTTAAGTTTTAATAAAAATTTATGTTGATAATGAAGTCTGCATTTTATGTTTTAGCAATAGTGTTTTGACTCTGATTACATTTATCTTGACTAAGTTCCAATTTTTGATATCTTTAATGTCTTTAAATATTTAAAAAGTATTTACGAGTAACTCATAAACACATGTAATGAGTTTTTACATTTTGAAATTTTTTGAAACACCTTGGATGGTGTGTTATTTATTGGCTCACTATGATTTTCTTTTTTTTTTTTTTTAACTCAAAATTAATTTAGGTAATATTATATGTACAATAATTTAAGTAAAGTATAATTTAAGCGAATTATTGTTTATAATTTATTAAATAATCATACAAAAGCCTATAATTGTTTGCATTCATTTCCCAAATTTTCTTAATATTCGAAAATTCATACAAATTGAATATGCAATATTTCAAAATTATCATTTTGTCTTATATATATACATATATTCGAAATCTAACTACCACCTCTATTTAAAATAAAGTCATTACCTAAATCTTACAAACATTTACGTATTTTTATTATTTCAAGAATTGTTTATAACTCTTATATACTATCAAAATTATCTTTAACAAGTATTTTAAACCCTCCAAGAAAAGCTCTATGTTCAGACTCTAATTACCCAAAATTTGTTGACCAATAAATACATGCAAGTTTGCATTCTTTACAATTTCCAAATTAAATATGCATATTGAAAATAAAAACGAAGAACATATGGATATATTTACCAATGTTTATGAATTCATTATAATACTTGTAGAAGTTATGTGGAAATTATTCATATTTTTCATAAATATAATTTCTCTCTTATTTTTTTCAAAAAAATTGTAATATCAATTCCTCAAGCAGCAATATTTTTTTCTTTTGAGGAGTATGTTACGCACATATTTAGCAGTGTGATTAAAAATCGAAAATTCTATATTTGTTTTGTTTTCAATATGCAAATTTGAAATTAGAAAAAAAAAAAAAAAAGCCATCGTATATTCATCGGTCAACAAAATTTTGGTCTGGATTGGAAGATTAAAAGACATAAGGACTTAAAAATCATGTATGATTAATTCTAATCATCAAAAATAATTAAAAATATAAAATGCTCGAATCCATGACCTAAGGTACACATGTTACTTCAATTAACTAATACACATGACCCCGTCGAACAAGATCAGAGGGACATGACACAAAAATCCGAGCTTACATTGCTAGCCCTAACTGGGGGTAGGAAGAAATACAGTCTCCTAAGGCACAGTCACTTAGGAGACCGAACGTCGACATTTCATACTTAAAAGTGTTGGATTCAAATCCGTGCAGCAACTTACGTGAAGAAAACATGGATTATATGAACTCTGGAAATTTGAGCCACATTAATTTCTTGAATTGTGAGCCCAAATTGAGGGTAGTAAGGAAAACTGGCGCAGCTTTCCCACATGCTGCATCAGTTGCTTTTCGACTGCTCTGTGAATTTTATTAAAATTGCCACCAATTAATTTTCCCAGAATATATCTGGTAGAGCCCCCTTTGATTCTTAGTCAAAAAACTGCAATAAAAGCCTTAAAATTGCTATTAAAGAAATAAAAAATTTAAGAAAAATGTGGGTACTTTTTCTTGGAAAGAGAGAGGTAGGCAACTATGCCAAGTTCAAGCCCAACGGGTTGAGTCAATTCAAAACAAAAATTTCAACAAAAGTTGGCAAAATTAACAATTTCAGACATCTAAACTACACAGTTAGGCATTCCAAATTAGTTGACAAATATATTTTGACTCAGCAAAAGTGGGACAACGGCTGCCCACTTAAACGAATGGCGGCATCTTGATTTCTCAACACCATCCACAGTGGAATTTTTGATTATTATTAATTATGTCATTGGACAGCTTATTGACTAATTTTAAAATATTATTGAAAAGGTTTTGGTCTCTTCAATTTTTAATTCGGAAATTAAAAATTTTCATCAATTATCGATTGAATATTTGGGTTTATGGTCATCTGCTTAGCAAAGAGAGTAATGGCAAATTTGGCAGTAACGTGTCACTGAGACAAAATATAGGTTTATATTTCGCTTTTTGGTTGTGTTGTACTATTGGCAAATCAATTTGTACGTGACTTAATGACAACAACAACAATAATAAATAAATTATGTAAAAAATAAGAAGATAAAAAAATATAGGCAGAATTTACTAAGATAATTTAATCAATCAATCAAAAGATTTGGATTTATAATATAACAAACTTATAATTTTTTTACAATAAAAAATAGTTTTGGTTTTAATTACTGATAAAAATAAATAAAATTTTAATTATTGAAAGATGTGAATTTTGAAATATTCACCCTTTCCTAACTATAAACAATGGGTCTATACTTGATTTTTTGTACAAAAATCTTTATTTATTTATTTAATAATTCCATGGATAACATTGAGAAGCTATAGCGGGAAGGCTTTGATTTATACTTTTTTGAGGTTATATTTAGTTAAACAAACCAATTCAAAGTAAGTCAGTTTAAATTTAACAAAATTCACGGACATATTTTTTGATCATTTTTTATAATTTATTTTTTATATGTAAATTATATGTAATACACTTAAATTATTTTTCCATTAATTTGTAATTGTTTTTGTAGAAATAAAATACACTAAAATTACAAAAGGGATTCTAGAAGTCAAGTTTTTAATTAATGCAAAATTAGTCCAATTAAGTTGCGTACTATCAAAATTTGCCTAACAAAATAGTTTTTCTATGCCCCATGGCGATTATATACAGTAATATAGTGGCGTACAATCATAGTCGTTGTATGTGCAATCAAAACAATTATTTCATACACAAAATTATGCAAATATACTATATTTATTCTTAATTATTATGTTTTAGTTCTATGGTTGATTAAAGATTCACATTAAATTGGAGAAAAAAAATCAAAAATTAATAAAATTTACAAAATATCTTTAATATAAAATAAAATTATTTAAAAGTAAAATTTTATGAAAAACTGAAAGAGAAAAGAGATGAAGAGAACTCAAATGGAGGTTATAGAACAAATGAAAAAAAATATATTAAAAGATAGAAGAATAGTTTAAAAATGCATTAAAAATTAAAACAATCAAAAGAAGTCAGTTTAAAAAATTAAAGCTGATGGAGGAAAGTGTTGAAGAGAAAATATAATAAATGAAGGTTTGAGAAGGGCAAAGAGAAAAAAATGTATGTAATGGATTGTGATATAATAAATTAAAGTTAAGGGTAGACAGCATGGAACAAATATAATAAGTGAAAGCTATAAGAGAAAAATAAAAATTATGAAAACAGAATGAAAATTGTATACATGTTAAGGACAGTTTTATCTAACACCCTTGTATTTAATATAATAATAAAAACAATAACAATAATAACAACATTAATAAAAGCTGCACAAATTTATTTATTGTTAAATAATATAAATAAAAAAAATTCAAAAATTAAAGTATAAAAACATTTACAATAAAAAATAAGAAAGATCAAAAGAATTAGAAAAGAGAAGAAATTTGAGAAAAAATATAAATTGAAGCAGTAAGTTAAAAAGAAACAACAGAAAGAAAACGATATAAAAAATAACAGAATTTAAATAAGAGTAATTATGTAATTTTATAATATATATATATATATATCTAAAAAAAATCTTATTAAATTAATAATATAGTATTCATATAGTATATTTGTTTGCATTTTTTCAAATAAAATATATGATGAAAATGCTATGCTTCAGCAATTTGCCCCATCCCGCACATCTTTTCCGGACCGCGCCCCCTTATTCTGGTGGTATTTATCCTACATGTGGTGTCAGATTATATTCGTTGAACTTAAATTGAATTTTTAATTGCATATTTGGTGCCATTAAAACTTTTAGCTTATAGCCATCTTGTACGTATTTTCCTCCATAAAATTAAGGTCGAAAGACCTTTTGTTATAATATATGTTAGTAATAGTTAAACAATACATTGGAAGCGTACGTAGTCGAATTTGATCCGGTTCAAATTAAAAAATTAACTCAAGTTAATGTAAGTGGACTTATAAAATCTTAAATCATGATGGGTTACAAATCCATCAATTTAGGTTAGTCAATTTGTAAGTTTTTGATAGAGTAAATTTGCGAATGGTCAATACATTTATGTATATACATAATTTAAAATAAATGTGAAATTAAAGCAATTTCATTTCAAAAGTAATAACTGATGTTTTGTATATAAAAAAAATTACCCTATTGAAATATAACTAACACTCATTTAAATCTCTTATGCATTCAGTCAATCAAATTTAAGTTAGCCACAAGAATTTAAAATTAAATAAGCATTCCCAATGTTGCGATCTAGAAATTTAAGTAATTTCTATATCACAAAGTTGGTAAAAATTAAGTAGAGAGATGTAATGTCTACGTGGTTTTGTCAAAGTAGTTTACATCCATGAAGAGAGAGTTTTTTTACGTGTGTAGATAGAGAAATATAAAGAAATATATATATTGTTCCATTGTTATTACCATGCTGTGTCACGTTCGATATTTGAGAGCACATTCTTACTAATGTGTAAATAGCAACTGCGAGCCACACCTGTTTACCTAATCATTATTTCTTTAATCTGTTCTCGAGTGTCTTCTTGCCCGGTCGAAGTGGGACTTGGAATTCTCAACATCCTTCTCCCAAATGACTTGAGCTTTGGGGATTCGTGCTTTAGCTCAATGCTTGAGTCGCTCATCTACTCTTTATTGCATGTCATTTGCCACAGTTAGAGCATGATAAATGAGGGGTCATATCCGAGTATAGTTACTTCTCTTAGTTTAGTGTGGATAACAAGAAAGGTTTGCCTAACTAGTCTAGGCTTGCACAATGGCCTTTCTAGTGACTGCTTGCTGATGGGTGTTTGAGATGTATGTAATATGAAATGGTGTATAATTGTGAATGGATGTTGCATTCACTGGGAGACTATATGTGTGTCTATTAGTTAGGCTTCGCTAAGGTGATGAAAGGAAACGTAGCAAAAAAATTGAGTAATCATATATCTAGAAAACAATGAAGATGACAACCTGAAAATAAGTATTAGTGCTGAAGAGTTCTAATATTTTGTGATGTTTTGATTCTCAATGTATCATTATTTATGTCAATTATCAATTTAATTGTCTTGTTATGTATTGTTAAGTCTAATGTTATTAATATATTTTCTCACACTCTCCTAATGCTTAAATTTTAAATTAGACATGTTCTCATAACCAAATTAGATTGGGACTTAGATATGTGATTAATAATACGAATCT